>QCXZ01000001.1:5830895-6369823 GCA_025024175.1 Rhyzopertha dominica | reverse complement strand
ATCGCATACTGATGTATTTTGAGCTGCTGATTCCAAAAATGCATTCAAATGAGCTAGGACGTCGGGAAATTAATTTTTCGTAAATTGAAAGTTCTACTCTAGGTCACTTTTCAGACGAACCGTTGCAGCTAGAGAAAAACTGACACCACTCCGAAATGCAGCAGGTCCACATTAGTAAATGAACATAAAATTAGCGTAATCGGAGACCATGAAATTTCGAGGTGAAAAAACAACAAAGGGGTTAGCCTTTGCTCTTTTGCCGTTTTCGGTGAAAATTATTTTTGGCTCAAAATCGGCATACTGATGTATTTTGAGCTGCTGATTCCAAAAATGCATTCAGAAATGAGCTAGGACGTCGGGAAATTAATTTTTCGTAAATTGAAAGTTCTACTCTAGGTCACTTTTCAGACGAACCGTTGCAGCTAGAGAAAAACTGACACCACTCCGAAATGCAGCAGGTCCACATTAGTAAATGAACATAAAATTAGCGTAATCGGAGACCATGAAATTTTGAGGTGAAAAAACAACAAAGGGTTAGCCTTTGCTCTTTTGCCGTTTTCGGTGAAAATTATTTTTGGCTCAAAACCGGCATACTGATGTATTTTGAGCTGCTGATTCCAAAAATGCATTCAGAAATGGAGCTAGGACGTCGGGAAATTAATTTTTCGTAAATTGAAATTCTACTCTAGGTCACTTTTCAGACGAACCGTTGCAGCTAGAGAAAAACTGACACCACTCCGAAATGCAGCAGGTCCACATTAGTAAATGAACATAAATTAGCGTAATCGGAGACCATCAAATTTCGAGGTGAAAAAACAACAAAGGGGTTAGCCTTTGCTCTTTTGCCGTTTCGGTGAAAATTATTTTTGGCTCAAAACCGGCATACTGATGTATTTTGAGCTGCTGATTCCAAAAATGCATTCAGAAATGAGCTAGGACGTCGGGAAATTAATTTTTCGTAAATTGAAATTCTACTCTAGGTCACTTTTCAGACGAACCGTTGCAGCTAGAGAAAAACTGACACCACTCCGAAATGCAGCAGGTCCACATTAGTAAATGAACATAAAATTAGCGCAATCGGAGACCATGAAATTTTGAGGTGAAAAAACAACAAAGGGGTTAGCCTTTGCTCTTTTGCCGTTTTCGGTGAAAATTATTTTTGGCTCAAAACCGGCATACTGATGTATTTTGAGCTGCTGATTCCAAAAATGCATTCAGAAATGAGCTAGGACGTCGGGAAATTAATTTTTCGTAAATTGAAAGTTCTACTCTAGGTCACTTTTCAGACGAACCGTTGCAGCTAGAGAAAAACTGACACCACTCCGAAATGCAGCAGGTCCACATTAGTAAATGAACATAAAATTAGCGTAATCGGAGACCATGAAATTTCGAGGTGAAAAAACAACAAAGGGGTTAGCCTTTGCTCTTTTGCCGTTTTCGGTGAAAATTATTTTTGGCTCAAAACCGGCATACTGATGTATTTTGAGCTGCTGATTCAAAAATGCATTCAGAAATGAGCTAGGACGTCGGGAAATTAATTTTTCGTAAATTGAAAATTCTACTCTAGGCACTTTTCAGACGAACCGTTGCAGCTAGAGAAAAACTGACACCACTCCGAAATGCAGCAGGTCCACATTAGTAAATGAACATAAAATTAGCGTAATCGGAGACCATGAAATTTCGAGGTGAAAAAAACAACAAAGGGTGTTAGCCTTTGCTCTTTTGCCGTTTTCGGTGAAAATTATTTTTGGCTCAAAATCGGCATACTGATGTATTTTGAGCTGCTGATTCCAAAAATGCATTCAGAAATGAGCTAGGACGTCGGGAAATTAATTTTTCGTAAAATTGAAAGTTCTACTCTAGGTCACTTTTCAGACGAACCGTTGCAGCTAGAGAAAAACTGACACCACTCCGAATTGCAGCAGGTCCACATTAGTAAATGAACATAAAATTAGCGTAATCGGAGACCATGAAGTTTCAATGCGAAAAACAACAAAGGGGTTAGCCTTTGCTCTTTTGCCGTTTTTCGGTGAAAATTATTTTTGGCTCAAAACCGGCATACTGATGTATTTTGAGCTGCTGATTCCAAAAATGCATTCAGAAATGAGCTAGGACGTCGGGAAATTAATTTTTCGTAAATTGAAAATTCTACTCTAGGACACTTTTCAGACGAACCGTTGCAGCTAGAGAAAAACTGACACCACTCCGAAATGCAGCAGGTCCACATTAGTAAATGAACATAAAATTAGCGCAATCGGAGACCATGAAATTTCGAGGTGAAAAATCAACAAAGGGGTTAGCCTTTGCTCTTTTGCCGTTTTCGGTGAAAATTATTTTTGGCTCAAAATCGGCATGCTGATGTATTTTGAGCTGCTGATTCCAAAAATGCATTCAGAAATGAGCTAGGACGTCGGGAAATTAATTTTTCGTAAATTGAAAGTTCTACTCTAGGTCACTTTTCAGACGAACCGTTGCAGCTAGAGAAAAACTGACACCACTCCGAAATGCAGCAGGTCCACATTAGTAAATGAACATAAAATTAGCGTAATCGGAGACCATGAAGTTTCAATGCGAAAAAGCAACAAAGGGGTTAGCCTTTGCTCTTTTGCCGTTTTCGGTGAAAATTATTTTTGGCTCAAACCGGCATACTGATGTATTTTGAGCTGCTGATTCCAAAAATGCATTCAGAAATGAGCTAGGACGTCGGAAATTAATTTTTCGTAAATTGAAAATTCTACTCTAGGACACTTTTCAGACGAACCGTTGCAGCTAGAGAAAAACTGACACCACTCCGAAATGCAGCAGGTCCACATTAGTAAATGAACATAAAATTAGCGCAATCGGAGACCATGAAATTTCGAGGTGAAAAAACAACAAAGGGGTGTTAGCCTTTGCTCTTTTGCCGGTTTTCGGTGAAAATTATTTTTGGCTCAAAACCGGCATACTGATGTATTTTGAGCTGCTGATTCCAAAAATGCATTCAGAAATGAGCTAGGACGTCAGGAAATTAATTTTTCGTAAATTGAAAATTCTACTCTAGGACACTTTTCAGACGAACCGTTGCAGCTAGAGAAAAACTGACACCACTCCGAAATGCAGCAGGTCCACATTAGTAAATGAACATAAAATTAGCGCAATCGGAGACCATGAAATTTCGAGGTGAAAAAACAACAAAGGGGCTTAGCCTTTGCTCTTTTGCCGTTTTCGGTGAAAATTATTTTTGGCTCAAAACCGGCATACTGATGTATTTTGAGCTGCTGATTTCAAAAATGCATTCAGAAATGAGCTAGGACGTCGGGAAATTAATTTTTTCGTAAATTGAAAGTTCTACTCTAGGTCACTTTTCAGACGAACCGTTGCAGCTAGAGAGAAACTGACACCACTCCGAAATGCAGCAGGTCCACATTAGTAAATGAACATAAAATTAGCGTAATCGGAGACCATGAAGTTTCAATGCGAAAAAACAACAAAGGGGTTAGCCTTTGCTCTTTTGCCGTTTTCGGTGAAAATTATTTTTGGCTCAAAACCGGCATACTGATGTATTTTGAGCTGCTGATTCCAAAAATGCATTCAGAAATGAGCTAGGACGTCAGGAAATTAATTTTTCGTAAATTGAAAATTCTACTCTAGGACACTTTTCAGACGAACCGTTGCAGCTAGAGAAAAAACTGACACCACTCCGAAATGCAGCAGGTCCACATTAGTAAATGAACATAAAATTAGCGCATTCGGAGACCATGACATTTCGAGGTGAAAAAACAACAAAGGGGTTAGCCTTTGCTCTTTTGCCGTTTTCGGTGAAAATTATTTTTGGCTCAAAACCGGCATACTGATGTATTTTGAGCTGCTGATTCCAAAAATGCATTCAGAAATGAGCTAGGACGTCGGGAAATTAATTTTTCGTAAATTGAAAGTTCTACTCTAGGTCACTTTTCAGACGAACCGTTGCAGCTAGAGAAAAACTGACACCACTCCGAAATGCAGCAGGTCCACATTAGTAAATGAACATAAAATTAGCGTAATCGGAGACCATGAAGTTTCAATGCGAAAAAAACAACAAAGGGGTTAGCCTTTGCTCTTTTGCCGTTTTCGGTGAAAATTATTTTTGGCTCAAAACCGGCATACTGATGTATTTTGAGCTGCTGATTCCATAAATGCATTCAGAAATGAGCTAGGACGTGGGGAATTTAATTTTTCGTAAATTGAAAATTCTACTCTAGGACACTTTTTAGACGAACCGTTGCAGCTAGAGAAAAACTGACACCACTCCGAAATGCAGCAGGTCCACATTAGTAAATGAACATAAAATTAGCGTAATCGGAGACCATGAAATTTCGAGGTGAAAAAACAACAAAGGGGTTAGCCTTTGCTCTTTTGCCGTTTTCGGTGAAAATTATTTTTGGCTCAAAATCGGCATACTGATGTATTTTGAGCTGCTGATTCCAAAAATGCATTCAGAAATGAGCTAGGACGTCGGGAAATTAATTTTTCGTAAATTGAAAGTTCTACTCTAGGTCACTTTTCAGACGAACCGTTGCAGCTAGAGAAAAACTGACACCACTCCGAAATGCAGCAGGTCCACATTAGTAAATGAACATAAAATTAGCGTAATCGGAGACCATGAAGTTTCAATGCGAAAAAACAACAAAGGGGTTAGCCTTTGCTCTTTTGCCGTTTTCGGTGAAAATTATTTTTGGCTCAAAACCGGCATACTGATGTATTTTGAGCTGCTGATTCCAAAAATGCATTCAGAAATGAGCTAGGACGTCGGGAAATTAATTTTTCGTAAATTGAAAGTTCTACTCTAGGTCACTTTTCAGACGAACCGTTGCAGCTAGAGAAAAACTGACACCACTCCGAAATGCAGCAGGTCCACATTAGTAAATGAACATAAAATTAGCGTAATCGGAGACCATGAAGTTTCAATGCGAAAAAACAACAAAGGGGTTAGCCTTTGCTCTTTTGCCGTTTTCGGTGAAAATTATTTTTGGCTCAAAACCGGCATACTGATGTATTTTGAGCTGCTGATTCCATAAATGCATTCAGAAATGAGCTAGGACGTGGGGAAATTAATTTTTCGTAAATTGAAAATTCTACTCTAGGACACTTTTCAGACGAACCGTTGCAGCTAGAGAAAAACTGACACCACTCCGAAATGCAGCAGGTCCACATTAGTAAATGAACATAAAATTAGCGTAATCGGAGACCATGAAGTTTCAATGCGAAAAAACAACAAAGGGGTTAGCCTTTGCTCTTTTGCCGTTTTCGGTGAAAATTATTTTTGGCTCAAAACCGGCATACTGATGTATTTTGAGCTGCTGATTCCAAAAATGCATTCAGAAATGAGCTAGGACGTCGGGAAATTAATTTTTCGTAAATTGAAAGTTCTACTCTAGGTCACTTTTCAGACGAACCGTTGCAGCTAGAGAAAAACTGACACCACTCCGAAATGCAGCAGGTCCACATTAGTAAATGAACATAAAATTAGCGTAATCGGAGACCATGAAGTTTCCATGCGAAAAAACAACAAAGGGGTTAGCCTTTGCTCTTTTGCCGTTTTCGGTGAAAATTATTTTTGGCTCAAAACCGGCATACTGATGTATTTTGAGCTGCTGATTCCAAAAATGCATTCAGAAATGAGCTAGGACGTCGGGAAATTAATTTTTCGTAAATTGAAAATTCTACTCTAGGACACTTTTCAGACGAACCGATGCAGCTAGAGAAAAACTGACACCACTCCGAAATGCAGCAGGTCCACATTAGTAAATGAACATAAAATTAGCGTAATCGGAGACCATGAAATTTCGAGGTGAAAAAACAACAAAGGGGTTAGCCTTTGCTCTTTAGCCGTTTTCGGTGAAAATAATTTTTGGCTCAAAATCGGCATACTGATGTAATTTGAGCTGCTGATTCAAAAAATGCATTCAGAAATGAGCTAGGACGTCGGGAAATTAATTTTTCGTAAATTGAAAGTTCTACTCTAGGTCACTTTTCAGACGAACCGTTGCAGCTAGAGAAAAACTGACACCACTCCGAAATGCAGCAGGTCCACATTAGTAAATGAACATAAAATTAGCGTAATCGGAGACCATGAAGTTTCAATGCGAAAAAACAACAAAGGGGTTAGCCTTTGCTCTTTTGCCGTTTTCGGTGAAAATTATTTTTGGCTCAAAACCGGCATACTGATGTATTTTGAGCTGCTGATTCCATAAATGCATTCAGAAATGAGCTAGGACGTGGGGAAATTAATTTTTCGTAAATTGAAAATTCTACTCTAGGACACTTTTCAGACGAACCGTTGCAGCTAGAGAAAAACTGACACCACTCCGAAATGCAGCAGGTCCACATTAGTAAATGAACATAAAATTAGCGTAATCGGAGACCATGAAATTTCGAGGTGAAAAAACAACAAAGGGGTTAGCCTTTGCTCTTTTGCCGTTTTCGGTGAAAATTATTTTTGGCTCAAAATCGGCATACTGATGTATTTTGAGCTGCTGATTCAAAAAATGCATTCAGAAATGAGCTAGGACGTCGGGAAATTAATTTTTCGTAAATTGAAAGTTCTACTCTAGGTCACTTTTCAGACGAACCGTTGCAGCTAGAGAAAAACTGACACCACTCCGAAATGCAGCAGGTCCACATTAGTAAATGAACATAAAATTAGCGTAATCGGAGACCATGAAGTTTCAATGCGAAAAAACAACAAAGGGGTTAGCCTTTGCTCTTTTGCC
The DNA here is from genome assembly GCA_025024175.1 of Rhyzopertha dominica. Lineage (NCBI taxonomy): Eukaryota > Metazoa > Arthropoda > Insecta > Coleoptera > Bostrichidae > Rhyzopertha > Rhyzopertha dominica. The sequence continues at coordinate 6,363,092 of QCXZ01000001.1, read as the reverse complement.
GTTTTCGGTGAAAATTATTTTTGGCTCAAAACCGGCATACTGATGTATTTTGAGCTGCTGATTCCAAAAATGCATTCAGAAATGAGCTAGGACGTCGGGAAATTAATTTTTCGTAAATTGAAAATTCTACTCTAGGACACTTTTCAGACGAACCGTTGCAGCTAGAGAAAAACTGACACCACTCCGAAATGCAGCAGGTCCACATTAGTAAATGAACATAAAATTAGCGTAATCGGAGACCATGAAATTTCGAGGTGAAAAAACAACAAAGGGGTTAGCCTTTGTTCTTTTGCCGTTTTCGGTGAAAATTATTTTTGGCTCAAAACCGGCATACTGATGTATTTTGAGCTGCTGATTCCATAAATGCATTCAGAAATGAGCTAGGACGTGGGGAAATTAATTTTTCGTAAATTGAAAATTCTACTCTAGGACACTTTTCAGACGAACCGTTGCAGCTAGAGAAAAACTGACACCACTCCGAAATGCAGCAGGTCCACATTAGTAAATGAACATAAAATTAGCGTAATCGGAGACCATGAAATTTCGAGGTGAAAAAACAACAAAGGGGTTAGCCTTTGCTCTTTTGCCGTTTTCGGTGAAAATTATTTTTGGCTCAAAATCGGCATACTGATGTATTTTGAGCTGCTGATTCAAAAAATGCATTCAGAAATGAGCTAGGACGTCGGGAAATTAATTTTTCGTAAATTGAAAGTTCTACTCTAGGTCACTTTTCAGACGAACCGTTGCAGCTAGAGAAAAACTGACACCACTCCGAAATGGAGCAGGTCCACATTAGTAAATGAACATAAAATTAGCGTAATCGGAGACCATGAAATTTCGAGGTGAAAAAACAACAAAGGGGTTAGCCTTTGCTCTTTTGCCGTTTTCGGTGAAAATTATTTTTGGCTCAAAATCGGCATACTGATGTATTTTGAGCTGCTGATTCAAAAAATGCATTCAGAAATGAGCTAGGACGTCGGGAAATTAATTTTTCGTAAATTGAAAGTTCTACTCTAGGTCACTTTTCAGACGAACCGTTGCAGCTAGAGAAAAACTGACACCACTCCGAAATGCAGCAGGTCCACATTAGTAAATGAACATAAAATTAGCGTAATCGGAGACCATGAAGTTTCAATGCGAAAAAACAACAAAGGGGTTAGCCTTTGCTCTTTTGCCGTTTTCGGTGAAAATTATTTTTGGCTCAAAACCGGCATACTGATGTATTTTGAGCTGCTGATTCCAAAAATGCATTCAGAAATGAGCTAGGACGTCGGGAAATTAATTTTTCGTAAATTGAAAATTCTACTCTAGGACACTTTTCAGACGAACCGTTGCAGCTAGAGAAAAACTGACACCACTCCGAAATGCAGCAGGTCCACATTAGTAAATGAACATAAAATTAGCGTAATCGGAGACCATGAAATTTCGAGGTGAAAAAACAACAAAGGGGTTAGCCTTTGTTCTTTTGCCGTTTTCGGTGAAAATTATTTTTGGCTCAAAACCGGCATACTGATGTATTTTGAGCTGCTGATTCCATAAATGCATTCAGAAATGAGCTAGGACGTGGGGAAATTAATTTTTCGTAAATTGAAAATTCTACTCTAGGACACTTTTCAGACGAACCGTTGCAGCTAGAGAAAAACTGACACCACTCCGAAATGCAGCAGGTCCACATTAGTAAATGAACATAAAATTAGCGTAATCGGAGACCATGAAATTTCGAGGTGAAAAAACAACAAAGGGGTTAGCCTTTGCTCTTTTGCCGTTTTCGGTGAAAATTATTTTTGGCTCAAAATCGGCATACTGATGTATTTTGAGCTGCTGATTCAAAAAATGCATTCAGAAATGAGCTAGGACGTCGGGAAATTAATTTTTCGTAAATTGAAAGTTCTACTCTAGGTCACTTTTCAGACGAACCGTTGCAGCTAGAGAAAAACTGACACCACTCCGAAATGGAGCAGGTCCACATTAGTAAATGAACATAAAATTAGCGTAATCGGAGACCATCAAGTTTCAAGGTGAAAAAACAGCAAAGGGGTTTAGCCCTTGCTTTTTTGCAGATTTCGGTGGAAATTATGTTTGGCTCAAAATCGGAAGTATTTTGAGCTGCAGATCATCAGAACCAATTGAAAATTTTTGTTAAAAAATTTTCTTCCGAAAAAAAGTTAAAATAATTTCTTAATTAGTACTGATTAATTACATCTTTTATTTGAGATTTTACTTACCCATTTCAGAACCATCATTCATTTCTAGCGATGGAGAATTAAAATCTTCAAGCTTCAAGGTAAAAGAGAAACCATTGCACATATAAAAAGTAGTTTATTGATCAATTACTTACAAATCTATGACTTCTAATGTTACAAAAAAAAATAAATAAAAAACCGCAGACTTTAGACACAGCATACAACCAATACGATAAAAGCATTAGCGGTGGCACTTTCACGTTATTACAAAAAAAGTCTTTCGGCATCCTCAAGGCTATGTACACAAATTTACAACGATATCAACATATACACTTAGGTTAAGCAAAATATTACGTATCAGTGCAATGAAGGTAAGTACAGAAATCTTTACAAACAATATGTGACGAGGAATGGGGCATATGTACAATTTTGGCTAAGAAATCTATACAATTATTATGGATCATAAAACAAATCAGCTTTCACTGTTGCAAAGCATCAAATTACGCATGTATTGACATATTAGTAAAGAAATTAGATAATTATGGGCCAAAAACGAATTACTAATTCATCTTGTTTGAACAACATACAACTTAAAGATCTTAGGAACAACTTAAACCTCACGGGAGCCACGTTCCTCGTCACCTGGAATACCTCCATCGTACTTTTTATCACAGCAAGTCAGTAATGGCACCGCCGAACCACACCACGACGATCGGCAATAAATAACTGAGCAGCGCCCTGCCCAGAGTGATGCTCTGCACACCCGATGTCGCCTCAGTCTTTCTCGTCTTCTCCGACGGCGACCTCGTCGTGGAAGGCATCGGTGGTACAGTGGGAGCGGGAGTCTCCGCTTCCGCTTCGATCTCTCCCTCGCCGCTGCCCCCTTCGAGGGGCCCACTGCCGGAACCAGAGCCGCTTCCGTCCAGCGGTTCTTCCGTCTCGTCGTCCGCCAGGTCGACGTCCTGGCCCTGGTACGCCCCCTGCAGCTTCCCGTACATGACGTTCAGCAGGAAGATCTGCTCTTGGACGAGCGAGGGGGGAGACTGCGTGGTGCCTGGGGGCCGGAGGGGGCCCGTTCCATTCCAGCACGTGCCGTTAGGGGAGACTGTGATGTTTTCCTCGTTGCAGAACTGGTAGGGCAGGTGCGACCAGAACTGGCGGACTTCTTTCACCTTCTGCAAATAGATGGCGTTAGTCTTTTTGTCGATATTTTCCAGACTACAAGAATAATAATATTCTTTATTATTAACATTTACATTTACGTTTTTATTTCTTATACTGTACGATTAGTAATCAGATTTTGAGCATTTTGTCTCTCAACACATTTTTTCTAAGACAAAGTCCTCGTGATATTAGCAAAAATATATAATTTTAAAATCGTTTTTTTTTCAAATAACTCGAAAATTATTAACTTAACAAAAAAATTACAAAAGTGTTTTCTGATCAGAAATTTGATTTTCTATATAATACCAAAATTTAAAAAAGATCGTACGAGCAGGGACCAAAATAGGTTATTTGCAAATATTTCGAAAATGTCAAAATTTTGAATAAATTTTCTAATACACTTTTTGTGAGAAATTTTATTTCCTAACTGATGGCATTTTCATTTTTTGAATGTATTAAATATATTCGGAGATTTTAGGAAAAACCGTTTTCTATAAGTGACTCTTTTTTGCTAATATCTTCTAACCAGTTTGCTGTACCGAAAATTTTGCAAAAAGRGTAGTTACCCCCCAATTTCGCCCCCTTCTCGATATCCTACTTATCCCACAAACAATAAGTCGCTTTGGATAGTTGAGATTTATACGTTTGCCAAATTTCAAGTTCATATATTAAGTCTTTCGAAAGTTATCGTGTCCACAAACAATACCACAGACACAGACAAGAAATTTTTTTTGCTCAAATTTTGTTTTTTTTGCGTTTTCGACCATTTTAAAGCGAATGAGCAAATAAAAATTTTTGAAAATTTTTTTCGCCATACAATACTTCCCAACCGTTGGATGTGGAAGTAATTAAATGAGCAAATATAGTTTTACTTTACTTTTAAACATAGATGGCTTTAACTCTCTAACTAAAGTTGGTGGAATATTATAAAAATGAACACAATAGTATCTTAAAGCGTTTTGCTTAAGATATCATGGGACTTCTCCACTGCGCAGGCCGCCTTTATTGCTGTTTACTCTCATGTTCGGATACTGCCCTGGCTCATCAGAAGAATATTTATTGTTAAAAAATTTTCCTCCGAAAAAAGTTCCCAAAATGACTTCTAATATACATACAGGGTCCGCCACTTAAAACTCCCCAGGCTAGTATTTTCGAAATTTTTTTAGGTACAACCTTAAGTTATATATGAAACTGTAGGTCTTTTTAAACTCTTTAAAAATCATATATTGGGTGTCCAAGAATTTTTTTTGTTAATTATCATATTTTGCAAACAAAATTTTATTTTTGTAAATATGTTTTAACCTTACCCTGTATAATAAATATTGCTTTATAGTCGGATGCCGGCTTTTATTTTCCTCAATTTTTACTCTTTCTTAGTGAAAAACAAGAAAAACTAGTCGCCGCCATTTTTGTTAATAGAGTTGTTCAGAATTTTTAAGTGTTAGTTTAGTAGCTTATTACGGTACAAATTATGCCTACATACCCATCGCTGTACACAAAACCCCAAAATTTGGAGTAACTTTTTAATAAATAAAGTACAAAGTTCGTTCTACAGAGAGAAAGGCTAGGAAACGAAATCCTGCGTAAGGCTAGTGCGTGATGTAGAAAAGCAAACTAGCCTCATCGCAGGGTTTCGTTTTCTAAAAATTTTTGGACACCCAATATTCTATTTTTAAAGAGTTTAAAAAGACCTACAATTTGACATATAACTTAAGGTTGTACCTAAAAAAATAAAGAAAATACGAGCCTGGGGAGTTTTAGGTGGCGGACCCTGTATATGGAGCGGAAAGTAGTCTGATAAATATTGGGGTGGTTATGTGTTACAAAATATTTCAATTCTCGATTTTTTTTTGACAAAAATGCATTAGTTTTGAAAAACAAACATTTCAAATATCAAACTTCAAACTTACCCCTTTGATTTCCCTGATCAGCTTCTCCAATGTAGGCATCTGTTCCGTCTTCTTGTGTTTCTTTTTGGGAAAGTTCAGTGTTTCCGGGACGATTTCCGCATTAGCTTTCGCGTCGTCTTCAATTTTGGCCTCTCTCTCTTCGGTCCCCCTCCTTCTCCTCGTCTGAAGAGATGGCTTCCCACACCCGGTGAATATCCTTTGGGACACTTCGGCACCCTTCTCCTGGAAGGTCATGATGGCCTCCGATATCTTTATGTTTATTGGCTCGACAACCATTTCTATGTTGAACGGTCCGACTAGACGATCAGCTACTTTATCGATGGCATCTGTAATTATGGGACACATTTTACCAACCATATAAACAAAAATGAAATAACTTAGTAGTATTATACCTAATTCCCTACTGAAAATACTATCTGAAAGAACATATAATCAAAACACAAAAAAAAAGTTATGGGCAAGAATTTGAGAAGGCAACAAAGTGCATTAAATCAGATCGGTAAACAAGGAAGTTATCAACAAGATCTCAAGAAGCTAGAAAGTAACTTTTGAGAGGTTTTAAGAAATGCATCTAATGTTACTAAAATTTCAGTAAAACAGATTATACTCTCTAAAAGAATATATAATCAAAACACAAAAAAAAAAAAAAAAAAGTTATGGGCAAGAATTTGAGAAGGCAACAAAGTCAGTTTTATGAGATTTTGCTAAATATATGTAATATCATGAGAATTTATGCAAATTAAATTACATTACTTGAAAGTATTACAATTGTCCATTTTTGGTTATGAAGTGCATTAAACCAGATCGGTAAACAAGAAAGTTATCAACAAGACCTCAAGAAGCTAGAAAGTACCTTTTGAGAGCTTTTAAGAAATACATCTAAAGTTATTAAAATTTCGGGAAAACAGATTATACTCTCCGAAAGAATATATAATTGGGCATCTTTTGGTTTAAAGTACATTAAATTTGTATCACAAATAAGAAAGTTATGTGCAAAAAATTTGAAATAGCAAAAAGGTAGCTTCGGGGGCTTTTGTGAAATAAACCTAATAAAATCAAAATTTTAGGAGATACAGATTACACTTATCTAGAGAGCATATAGTTGCGTATCGTTTGGTTTAAAATGCTTAATTTCTATGACAAATAAGAAAATTATTATCCAGAAACTCCGAAAGTAATATAACAGCTTTTAGAGCTTTTATGAATTGTGTCTAAAACCATCAAAACTTCTGAAAACAAAGTACACTGCCTGAAAGAACATATAATTGAGTATATTTTGGTGTAATGTACATTAAATTTGTACCACAAATAAGGAAGTTATGAGTCAAAAACCGGAAGAGAGAAAGGGTAACTTTGGAAACTTTTGTAAAATATATCTAACATCAAAATTTTACAAAAACAGATTACACTATATAAAAGAGTATGCAGTTTTGTGTTTTTGGTTTAAAATACATCAAATTTGTACCTCAAACAAGAAAAGTATAAGCAAGAAACCGCAAAAGTAATATAGTAGCTTTTAGAGCTTTTGTGAATTGTGTTTAAAACCATCAAAATTTCTGAAAACAAAGTACTCTGCCTGAAAGACCATATCATAGAGTATTTTTTGGTGTAAAGTACGTTAATTTTGTACCACAAATAAGAAAGTTATGAGCTAAAAACTGGAAGAGCAAAAGGTAACTTTACGAGCTTTTGTGAAATACATCTAATAACATCAAAATTTGACAAATAGAGATTACACTGTATAAAAGAGTATGTAGTTTTGTGTTTTTGGTTTAAAATACATTAAATTTGTACCTCAAACAAGAAAATTATAAGCAAGAAACTGCAAAAGTAATATAATAGCTTTTAGAGCTTTTGCGAATTGTGTCTAGTTCCATCAAAATTTCGGGAAACAGAGTACATTGCCTGAAAGAACATATGCTTGAGCATCTTTAGGTGTCAAGCACATTAAATTTGTATCGCAAGTAAAAAAATTATAAGCAAAAATTTGCAAGATCTAAAAGAAAACTTTAGGAGCTTTTGAGAAATATATTTAATAACATCAAAATCTGACTGAAACAGATTACACTGTCTGAAAGAACATATAATTGGGCATCTTTTGGTGTAAAGTAAATTAAATTTGTCTCACAAGTAAGACAATTATGACCAATAAACTGGAAGAGCAAAAAGGTAACTTTGGCAGCTTTTGTGAAATATATCTAATAACATCAAAATTTGACTGAAACAGATTACACTGTCTGAAAGAGCATATAATTGGTCATCTTTTGGTGTAAAGTGCATTATATTTGTAACACGACAAAGAAAGTACGAGCATAAAATTCGAAGAAAAAAAAGTATAACTTTGGGAGCTTTTGTGAAGTAATGTCATCAGAATTTCGGAGAAACAGATTACCCCTCTCTGAAAGAGAATATAATTGTTCGTCTTTTGGTTTAGAGGACATCAAATTTGTACAACAAATAAGAAGAATATGAGCAAAAAACTGGAAAAGTAAATTGTACTCACCTATATATTTGTTCCAATCACTATCCAAGATTTGCAGATGCCTAAGACACTTCTCCACCACTCCAGTGCAGTGCCCCAAGCAGGCCCTGGGATTGCTCTCTCTCCTGCACAACCCGCAATACCTCATCTCAGCAATTTCTTTCCCACACTCCTCCTCCAGCCTCATCGCCAGCATGTTCTCTGCGACAACGGCACCTTTCTGCAGGGCCAAGTAGAAGGTCCTCGTAGCCACGAAGGACCTCCTCAGCTGCACCCCCAGCTTGTGGGGAACGTCGTCGAAAGGCTTCAGGTCGGCCATGTGTTCCGCCACGCAACCCAGGTACGTGTCGTTGAACTGATAGCCGGAGTTGAGGACGGTGAACATGCGCTGGTACAGGATGGAGAAGAACGTGTCCAAGGTGTCGTCGAGTCGCACCTTCCCCTTGCTGTAGTACTTCTCCAGTTCGCCGAAGAAGTCATTGAAGACGTAGGCGTTCTGGAGGTAGATGGCGCCGTACGTTTTGCGGAACATTTCGTGGAACTCCTGGTGCGACTTGGTCAACAGGTCGCGGAAGAATTCTGCGAAGGAGGAGGTCGTCAATGGTAACAAGAAGCCATGGTGGTCCAAATAGAATATGAGTTAAACGATTTTCTTTTTTAAATTGTAATCAAACTATAATGAAAATACCTTAACCACGATGATTTTAGAGAGCCTACTTCAGAAGACTGAAGAACTTATTGAATGTTTGGGCGAATTAACCGGAGAATATTTTCCTAAATCGGGTCTAAATCTGAATTCATTAACATATCTTTGTTCCTTTCTTTCCAAATTAACAATGTGTTTTTCGAACACGAAGGAACAGCCATGTGCAACAATCTCTCCTCCTCTGGCAAACTTATTTATTGTAAACTTTTTAGAAAATAAAAATTCCCGGTTCACTATGGAAAGAAGAAGAACAAGGAAGCCTTTCATTTTTTGACCTATTGGTGTCAAGAAAGAGCAACAGGTTTATACTCAACGAGTGGCGACTCAAATATGCCAGGAATTTTGCAGTTCATAGTGGGTATTCTAGTAAAACAGTAGAAAATTTACTTAGAAGATAGATAGAGCACAAATAACAGATTGTAGATGCAACCATTTATGTCTTTACCAACCACAATTGATCACAATTCCCGTTCAACTTGGGGTTTACCAAAAGATTAGAACGCATTCTAAAGCCTTTTCGTTTCAAACTGGCTTTTACTGGTAATAATACTATCAGAAATCTTTTAGGAAATCCGAAGGGTAAAGTAGACGAAAAGGACAAAGCAGGCATATATCAAACACCTGTGGTACTTTTCTTCGAAATGAAAGCTAGGCAGAGTTAATGTTGCAGTTTTTGGCTTCTGACAAGGGAAAAAGCGAATTCTTATACAATTTTTTATTTAATATCAAGCGGGATAGTTAGTTTCTGTCTAAATTTTAACCAAAGTTCTGTTTTTTTCCAAGAAATTAATTTGTGTTACTGCAAGCTTGTGGCCAGCCTGTTGGCAAAACCACATTCTCTGCAATTTCCTGCAGAAGAAAATGGTACACTAAAAGATGGTAAATGAGAGACCTCAAAATGCAAGTACAGGGTGTCCCATTTTCATTGTAATTGTAGGGTATCTCGGTAACTATTAATGGTAGAGGGTTGCGGTTTCGACATTACTGTCTTCAGCTCTCAATTTCTCGCTTGGGTATATAGATACAAAAAAAACTGTAAAGACATCTTTTATAGATATTTTTATTTAGAATCCAGTGGCGTACCCCGTAATTTTTTAGGAGGTTACATTTGTTATATATAACAAAAACTTGCATTTCTTAAATAGAAACCAACTAGTTGGCTTTGCTATGGTTGAAAAGGCCTATTTTTTCTGATTAAAAAAATGTATATATTGTTAGGTTTATTTTTACTAATTTTGGAATTATTCGATTTTTTTTAAATAATTTAATTATATTTTATGTTTACATCCAGGAGGCTATGGGATAAGCAAATACACGAAATAATTTATATTATTAAGTAAAAATTTTAATCCTTTAAAAATAATATATTCATATTTGAATACATACATAAGACTCCTAAGAGCACTCAAGCATTTCTTTATTGAAATCTAGGAGGCCATGTAAATAATAAAAATGATTGTTTATTTGGAGATTAGTACCTATGCATTGTTTATCATCATATATTTACATCCATTTTGACGAAAAATGTAAAATCTCATTAAATTATTACAAAAATTGGAAAAATACCATAATAAGTTAAAGATAAACCTAACAATGTATACATTTTTTAATCAGAATAAAATAGTTCTTTTCAACCATAGCAAAGCCAACTATGGTTTCCATTTAAAAAAATGCAAGATGGTGCTATATCTGAAAAATGTGACCCCCTAAAAAATTCTGAGTACGCCACTGAATTCAGAATAAAATTATCTATAAAAAACGTCTTTACTGCTTTTTTTTGTGTGTCTACATAGCCAATCGAGATATTGAGAACTGAAGAAATGTTGCATTTTCCAAAAGTTGGCTATGGCTTTAAAACAAAAGATAGTACAAATACAAAAAAAGTAATACAGTAATGTCGAAACCGCAACCCTCTAGCATTATTAATAGTTAGCAAGATACCCTACTACAATTGCAACGAAAATGGGACACCCTGTACATCAGCAATACGAGTCAAACAAATAAGATAATTTAGATAGTAATCAGGAAATTTATATGCAGAATAAAAAGAAAGGGCCTAAAACTGAACCCTGTGGAGCCTATCACTAAATTCACAGAATACCTGCAGAATACGACAACTTCTAGCTAAAAAATGCACTTACCGTCGAATCTTTTAGCTCTAATTTCGAAAAGGGTCACAAGCCTGGTGATGGAGGTCCTTATGAACCTATCTGTGTGGTTTCTGCTTTCTATAACTAATCTTTGTTCGAACTGGGGACCACAACACGAGTTTTCTCCACATACTGGACCTGTAACCAAAGAAAATATGGTTAGAAAAGAAAGCACATTATAAGTTCAGCTTCATTACAATAACTGAATATGTTACGCAACTATAAACCAGGAGGTTGGTTTAAATACTTCTAAATATACATAGATTCCGAGATAAGAAACTATTAAGACATCAACAGCATCCGTACTTTATGCGTATTAACGACGATTATGTAAATGATATTGCCCGGAGAATTTTGAAGGAACTGTCATTAATACCACTTGGCCAAAAAGGTAGCTAAACGTATTCAAAAGCGTTGGCCACACATCGTCAATAAAAACTAGGATGTCTTCATAAAACGATCATTAGATTAAATGGCCCAACCGAAACGACTGTGGGACACAATTCCACGTATTTATAAAATCGGGGTTTTACGGTCTAATAAAATACGCCAAGACTAAGTGGAAATTGATGGTAACGATTTCTGTCACACAGGAAGAGTAACTGAGAGGTTGTAAACGTTGTTTATTAAAATCGTGTTGTAACAAACCATATGGGCTACTAAAAAATACTTCGAGATACTATTGACAAGCACATAAGGTGGATGCCAGTTAAGAAGTATTCGAGATTCAACTTGATACACCAGAAAATCTGTGACAACGAATACAAATAACTCCCGAAATTCCCGTAAGGGGTAACTGTGTAACTACGTATAGATTTAAGTAAGAATTTAGATGGCAATGCCATCTGTCAGCATTACACTAACATGATGACAAAGCCACCTAGCTGCCTTAACGGGTACTACTTCCTAAATTCTTGCACTGGCCTTAATCACCTTCTGGATGGTCGATAACTCTTTGCTGACGTCAGTCACTTCAAAAAAACTGTTCGTTTACAATATCTACAGACGTTTGTTTACCAATCCGACCACAAAAAACGCGATCCACCCACGTCATGTCGATATTCCAAATTAATTGCAAACCTATAGCTAAAAGGGGCCTCGCCACGTTACAGTTGCTGAAATTAAATTAGCCGACGCCGGATTTACAGCAACAAAAACCAAGGCACAGGCCGTTTGCGTAGTTTTATAGGCCATTAGGCGTCGCAGTTTGCGTGTGCAGTGTTAATAACCCCGAGACGATTAAAACGAGTATATCTGCTAAACCGCCGGTTTCAGCGGTAATACTGAAAGTGTCGGTCTTAAAAGCGGAAGTTTGCAAAGTGTTTGGGAGGTCTGAGGATGGTTCGATTGCAAAATCTCCGAAATCATCGAGTGTTTTGTAATAAATCATTGTTTATTTTTGCTTATTTTATTTATCTGAAGTTAGAAACATGAATTTTCAGTGACCAAGATATTTATAGGTCGAAGTTCTTCAATTCTTGTCACTACGACACTCCCTCATCGATCATCACAATTGGCTTTTTGCCATTGATTTATATTTTGTTAAATTGCTTATTAATAGGTAGCAGCTAATCCACAAAACAGCTGTGACAGCTTATAAATTCGAAAAAATGGATCGTAAGGTGTATTTTTAATATTAAAAATGTGAATATTTAAAGAGACCGCCAAAACGCGAACATATTGGCCGTGACGTCAGGTGTCTTGTAAATGGCCGCTTGTTTACATCTGCGATCAACGCGTCACGCGTCAGCAACCTCAGCCCGTCAATTTATCAGTTTGTTGTTTGCGTTCATTTTGTGACAAGCGAATTAAAATGCGCCAAGAAAAAGTGAAATACTTATGCGTTATGACTTCTGAATACATGTTCATTGTTATGGAATTTAAGTACAGCGACGAGCGGTTCAACGCGGCGGAGATGAGGAACGTAAAAGCAACAGCATAAGTAAACTTTTTATCAAATTAACGTAGCATTGATAATTTGATCACAGTGGGTTGTTAGAAACATACTATCTGTAAACATAAAAATGTAAGAATCAAAAATGTACCCTAAACATGACATTTATTTTAGAGGTCAGAATAAATATAAATTGCCATTTATTTTCGGAGCTCTTGCGGCTCGTTTTCGGTCTGGCTAACAGCCGAATATATGGGGAATAACGTCGTTCTTTATTATAACATTTCCCTCTATCAACTTAAAACGCATATAATTTTTCATATCCTCTTCAAGCTATAACAAAATGGAAACTGAATGGTAACACTTATAACCCCAAAAAGAATATAAAACTTACAGTAGGAATTAAGATGATCTTCACAACAGAAAAACAAACTTTGGGATTTCGGCATATCACGTCTAGGGGCCTTAAACAACTTTTTCATACGTTGTTAATCTCGAGGAACAGTTACAAAAATTTTGTTAGCTGTACTGACTGAAGTACTTTTATACAAAACAACACTTGTTTTGTTTTCCATACATAATAGATGCTTGTAAAACTACACAAATTACTTTTTGACGCGACCTCTTACACCGTCCTTTCAATAAACACCACACAAAAGCTTTTCCAATATAAAAATGATACTACACCATTTAACAGCACGCTCCTCGGTAATGTTTACATGACACTTGACGTCACGAGTTGAATAACCTTGGATAGAAGCGTTTTGGCGGTGACTCCTAAGATTCGAATTTCAGACCTGAAATTCTCTACCTACAAATATTTTTTTTAATATGGCGTACATATATATGCACTTCAAGATTCATTTTACGTAATTTTCAAAAAAAAAGTGATAATAACCAATTCGAAGGTACTTGAGGAGACATATAAAATTTTGCATTTAGCTTAGTGTTTAGCCCGCAAAAGAATGAAAACTGAAACATCACAAGATTTCAGTTTTGTTTTCTGATTGCTAAATTACAGTACATAGAAACTCAATGGAGATAGAATCTTCAGTACGATAACAACTATAGCTTTCGTGCATAATCTCAAGAGGCACATCTTCTGAAAGCTCTACTAAAGTGTTTTCTAAGAATTCTAAGTAAGAGTCCGCATTACTTATTTTACAAATCGATTTTCAATAATAAGGCCGAAAATTGACGCTGAAAATAAACGAAGTATATGTCAGCTAGCTCTCTTTTCGTAAAACCATTCATGATTTTCGAAGTTAAAAATAAAGTTTCCAAAGTATGCAATAGTCACTATCACGATACAGAAATAATTCAACAAATCGCCAAAGAAACTCGTTTTTTTAAGTGAGAGATAACAAAGTAAACGAGTTTTGTTTCATAACGGCCTAGTATTACTATGATTACTTTATTTGTACTTCTTTCATGGTAGTACAAATCTTTGTTCTCATTTTCTGAATAAGCAGTACACTTTAGACATATGAGAAAAAAGTACTATTTTTGTTTATTTTGAACGGGTGTTTAACTTAGACCAGATTATCGAAAATCCGTCTGTATAAAAAGTTATGGCAAAAACAAAAGAAATGTTTTAGATATTTGGAATATAATAGTACTAGGTATCTTTGCTAAAGCAAGTGTTTTACTTTTTGTACACATATTTTTAAAAAGTTGCTTTTTGTTGACGTGTTATCAACCATTCCAAAAGTAACGTTTCATTCCACTTTCCTTGTTCACGTCCAAAATCTCTTATCCCAACTCAACAAAACATCCTCAATGGACTAACTGGACAAACCAGCTTACATCCATTCACTGGAATGTCGAAGTTTGCTTTGAATGTGTACACAAAAACACCGGGTTCTCATCCAGTATGTAAGAATTTCACCCAATGTAAACGTAGACAGTTTGTTCGTGTAATTATATTTGTTGATTTTACGGCACAAGGGCTTACGCTCGTTCCTTGGGGCTCTAGAGACATCATCGGGGCTTATAAAGAGTACAGAGGTTCATTATTTTACAGCAAGTAAACTGGCCATTTAGTATTCATATTCTGCAATAATCATCTATTAAAGAACGAACACAAGACAAGAAACATGTCAAGTATTTATAGTGGCCTTTTGAGGATCTATAGCGCCAACATATTCTGCAGGTGTAACATTGCAATTAAGACGCAAAAGCACCGCCTTGTTTACTGTTTCCAACCTGTAAATATTCGCCCCAGCCGGTACGGATGACCGAAAAGGGGCACTTGATTGCCGCAATGTTGTGACTCACTGATCGGCCTTTTCCTTTGATCATTGTTTGCAATGTACCCTGCCTAAATTTTCGCAGACGCCAGTCCAGGGGCTGGCCAGAGGTATTTAGGGATTATTAACTTTCCAGTTATTACGGGTAAATGCTTCTCAAAAGGTTGCGAATTCAGGTAAGAATGTTTACTGTCGATTTAAAGTCAGTAAGTCGCTCGCTGATAGTGCCATGGGAAGGCACTTCTTTGTTTCTGGCATAGCCCAATACTCAAAGTCACTATCTAGGGTTTGTTGGTTTCAATATATAAATCCATGGGCGTACCGAGGGGGGGGGCAGCCCCCCCCCCCCCGGACCTGGATTGCCAACTCTGAGCCCTTCCAATTTCCCATACCTTTAGCTGGTTAATTACGCGTGTACACCTAAAAATTGTCTTATTTACAAAACTGCAACATTCTTGTTGTTACTGCTTAATTCAGCTCGTCTACCTTTTCCTATAGAGATTGTTCAATTAACTACTGTTATACGGAATTACATCAGAATCTGTCATATATTCGGTGATAATTCTTTGCCTAAAACTGATGAAATTAAATCTATATCCGATTTGAGACCAATCAGCATCTTACCTGTGTTGTCTAAGGTATGTGAAAAGTTTCTTCATAAACAAATATATGATTATGTTTCTGAAGCTAAAATTATACCCGAAAAACAGTCAGGTTTTCGTACTCATTACAGTACACCAACTGCGTTGACTAATTTGGTGGACGAATGCATTGGATCCCTCGATGCTGGCAGGGCAAGTCTTTTGGTCTCATTAGATTTTTCGAAAGCTTTTGATACACTGGATCATGTGTTGCTTTGTAGTAAATTGACTCACTACGGTTTTGATGAGGTTTCTGTTAATTTAGTCTGTTAATAGGTGCCAGCGAGTCTTGCTGGGTGGTGAAATGTCTGATGTCGGCAGAGTGACGTCGGGAGTCCCTCAAGGATCTATCCTGGTACCAATTCTGTTTTTAATTTACACCGCTGATTTACTCTCGAAGCCCAAATTTTCAACTTGCGTGGCATACGCTGACGATACTTACTTTTACATCATTTCAACCCACAGAACATTGAGAGGGCATGCTTAGAAATTAATGAGGACCCAGGCAACATTAGTGAATGTTCTAGTAACATTAACTTAAAGTTGAACAGCAATAAGTGTTTTGTACTATACTTCGCGTCGAAATCGTCACAAAAATGTGGACCATAATCAACTGCCTGTATATGAAAGGATCAAAAGTCTTGGTTTAAGTGTAGATAATGACCTTCGTTTTAAAAATCACGTGTCTTCTGTTATTAAAAAATGTTATGTTGCTTTAAAGCTCTTGTACTCTAATCATCTTATTCTCAACTTTAAACTTAGAAAAAAATTATGCGAATCTCTGGTAATCCCTCACTTACTTTATTGTTTACGGTATATTTTCCTCGTCTTGATGCCGTTAATAAAAACGCTTCAGAAGGTGCAGAATAACTGCTGCAGATTCATATTTGGACTAAAAAAGTATGCTCATATAAGTAAGTACATACAGCAACTTAAATGGTTAAAAATTGATCAACTTTTTCATTACCACCTTGCAACTTTCTTGTTTCGTGTCTTTCGATCCTCTTCGCCAAAATACTTGCGTGATAAGTTTCATAGTCGTCGCATCTTGCATTGCACTGATTTATCTCTTAGATATGTCCACCATTTATCAATGCCTAGCTTCCGAACCTCCTTATACACGCGGTCTTTTACTTATAATGCTAAAAAATGCTATAATGAACACTTTGATTTGTTTACTAAAATATGCTCTGTAGAAAGTTTCAAAAAACAAATGATGTATAGGTTAAGTCATTAGCTTGTAATTATAGTAAAAGCATGGTACTATAGTTGTTTATGTTTTTGGTTTGTTTATTTCTCATATTGAACTAAGTTTATACTATTTTATTTTGGGTTGAGTGGAATAGCTACGCTAGACTTCGCCCAATAGTATGTTTAAATAAAGTCCTATTATTATTAATTCTAATTTTTGTACCAAACTTTTATATTCACATTACATTTTAACAATTAATTAAAAAAAACAGAAATCCATCCAAACTCACGTGTATGAAAGTCAATTTATTTAATATTAGTTTTAGGAATCCAGTAAAAGAATTATCAGCACGAATTAAAACCCGGTGTGTTATTAAAAATGCAATTAAATACATTTCAGTCTATTTAAATAAAGCTTAATTTGGTTAAAATATTAAGTAGTCGGTTCATTTTTGAGAGCAATGCACTGGCGATCTAAGAAGGTTGGCTTGACGCATAATGCTGAGGCATTTGTCATTCTGAGTTTTAATAATGTTAGTTATCCATCGAGTCTCTTTCCCTGGGGAGTAAAAATTACTACAGTTGTGTCTTTAGCACCTATACATATGAACTCCCAGCTTAAATTTCTAAAGCTTCTGGTGTGAGAAGTTGAAACTGTACTAAAAGCGCATCGGTTAATGTATTAGTCTTTGATATATGTTAATTCTGATTCAGAAATCGTGCTCCTATTAGTAGAACTTTTAAGGTGAAATTTAAGTTCCTTTGGTACTTCGTATGATATTATACATTATGAGGATCATGGATCTTTATTCTCCCAAATAAACTGTATCGACTCATTTATGTTGAATTATACTCTACAGGACGTTCCTGCGTTGCCCCCCCCCTAGACCAAAATCGGGGTACGCCCATGTATAAATTATAACATTTTTGCATCCAACTCGATTAAACACGCGTTATTTATAAACAGTTAAAAAACGTTTTGGGAATTTGAGTGTCAAAAGACATAATTTGACCGTGAATGTAGAAATACTGACAGAACAAGTCGTGAGACAAAACATCATATACTTATGATTAAACAAATGATCCAAAAAGACAGACAGAGATAAAGGAATCTCGCGTCTCTAACGCACCACTCAAACAATCAAAAACCCGTCATTAAACACGAATCCTAATGATTTCATCGCCCAAACCCGCAGAGTTATTAATAACCCATTATTTCGCATCGGCAAAAACAAACCTTCGACGAAATATCGCTGTTTTTTTTTCCGCCGCATACCACCAGGTGAACCGATAAATCTGGGGGGTTAAAGACTTGAATTACGAAGGCGGACGAGCATAAATATCGGGGTTATTCAGTGTGAAAAAATTCCAGACCGCCCGTGATTCACACACAGGTTCGGACGTGGAGTATACTTGTCTAGACCTGCGGAATGGAACATAATCTCGGCTGGTTTTTGGGTACCTGGGGTTATTAGCGGTTGTAAAAGTCGCGTTGACAACTTTACTCGGGTGAAGAAAGGGAGAGTCGTGGAAAAATGTCAGAAAGAAACGTTTTAAACAGTTCGGAGACATGATACAGACGTATCACAAAAAATATGTGGATGGTTTATTATTTAGTGGGTATTTTCATTGAACACCTCTTGTAGTTGCGTTAGAAATGTAAGAAATATTGGATTTGAAGGTTATTCACTAAATCATTCGCAAACATCTTGGTGTACCTAAATCTTGTCGATTTCGGTAGACAACCTAGTCTTAATGTGGGATTTTCTTATAATGAAACTCCATTTTTCTTTAAAAAATTACATAAACTCTCTTTAGAGCAGTTAACTTTTATCTGCTTGTGTGTTTCTTCAAATGTAAATACAAAATTATTTTTTCATGCCTCATAAATCATACGTCGTATTAAATTTACGTGATCATCTTCGAAAACTCTCGATGAACCAACGTCTTTTCGTACTTTTCTGTACTGAATTCCATTTACAGCTATATTTCTCACAGTAGATCGCGAAATTTTGGTCATTCTACTGGTTTTTGTGATGGCCCCACTTTTCACCTCTGCATTTTTGATGTGTTCATAAACATTAAAAGCTTCAGGTGGTAAATGGTTATGATTCCGTTTAATGACATTTCGTCTTCTTCAACAAAGATTTCGTTGATTTCACCTTTTTTGGGTGAAAAATATATTTTACGTGATATATAAACTGTTTTGTTGAGAAATTATACAATTAATAACAGGCAACAAACGTAAAACATGGGAATACACAAGAACTGGACACAAGAGGAAAATGATTGTTTCTGGTCGGTCTTTACTAAGTTTATAAATTGACATGAAAAATGAAAATAACCACTCAATTGCATTGTATATTAGACGAGCATTATTAGACAGAGAAAACATATTAAATTAACCTCATCGATTAAATAGCGTAGCTGAACACTCATAACAAGTGTTAACTTCATACGTTGACCTGGTCTGGCTATAGCAGACACAACAAATATTCAAAGCATCCCGTTGGTTGACAAGCACATCGTCTACCGACTCTAATTAAATAACCAACTGATTAATGTTCATGAGATGTTCAAATACATTACATCATCGCCAGCATTCTAATTTAATAATGAATTTAAATGACAAACACCGAAACCAACCATCATCTCCAGATATAAAACATTTGTGGGTGCGATCTATTATATTCAAATTTGCCCAATAAATATGCACCTAATTAATCGGAAGATTAATGCGTCCATTAGGTCGTCTAATAGCACGGGCAAAAATCAATTATATGGGTGTGTTTCGACGCGCTGTACACCATCCAGATGAATGAAAACCAAGGAATGCGGTCTGGCCCGGCGATGCCAAATCTATCTCATAAATCTGAGAAAAAACCGCCGCAAATTGAATCAATACTTCCACATCCAATTTCCAAAATGACATTTACGTTTTTATTTCTTATATTACACGACTAGTAATCAGGTTTTGAGCATTTTTTCTCTCTACGCATTTTTTTTAAGACAAACAGTCCTCGTGATGTTAGCAAAAATATATACATTTTTACAATCGTTTTTTCCAAATAACTCGAAAATTATTAACTTAACAAAAAACAGAAATTTGATTTTCTATATAATACCAAAATTTAAAAAAAATCTTACGAGCAGAGTCCAAATAGGTTTTTTGGAAATATTTCGAAAATGTCAAAATTTTGGATAAATTTTCTAAGACACTTTTGGTAAGATATTTTATTTCCTATCTGATGGTATTTTCATTTTTTAATATATAAAATATATTCGGAGAAGGAAAAACCGTTTTCTTTAAGTGACGCTTTTTTTGCTAATATCTTCTAAACAGTTGCTGCACCGAAAATTTATAAGAACAAATAATACTCCTACTAATCACATACTAAAACGAAAAAAAAAAATTGCAAAAAGGATAGTTACCCCCCCCCAATTTCGCCTCCTTCCCGATACCCTACTTACCCCACAAACAATAGGTCGCTTTGGGTAGTTGAGATTTATACGTTTGCCAAATTTCAAGTCCATATATTAAGCCTTTCGAAAGTTATCGTGTCCACAAACAAAACCACAGACATACAGACAAGAAATTTGTTTTTGCCCAATTTTATTTTTTGCGATTTTGACTATTTTAAAGCGAATGAGCAAATAAAAATTTTTGAAAATTTTTTTCGCGATACAATACTTCCCATCCGTTGGATGTGGAAGTAAAAATAAAATTTATCGGCTTTTACGATTAACCTAGTCAATGTACCTCAAAAAATTATCACATGTACACACAAAAAAAACCCTGTACAAATGCATCAAACGAAATTTTCCCCGATTCTGCTGATTTCCTTGTGGACGTGCAACAGCGCACCGTAACCGGGCCGCTGGGGAAGGCGACGGGTTACTCAAGAATGCAGCCGGCTCACCGGGGTGATCTTTATACAAGTATAACCGTGTAAAAAGTGCAAATCACACTGTCTTATTGTTCACAGCTGATGACCCTGTGGTGATACGCATGAAGCTTGAGGAATGCAATGGGAACTTAGAATGGTCCTGCAGCATCCGGATATGGCGTTTGTTTTCTGGAAGGCGACTTAAAACATCTTCTGTGAAATGTTGGTACAAAAGTTAGACTTATCACCAAATATATGACAGATTCTGATGCGATTCCATATAACAGTAGTTAGTTGAACAATCTTTATAGGAAAAAGTACAAGAACTGAACCAAGCAGAAATCGTGTTATGATTCATCCTGACCAAGGTAGTCTTTTAAAGCTATATCCGCCCTAAGACAACGATTCGTAACAACAAGAATGTTGCAGTTACAGCTTCAAAACGCACTTGGCATCGATTAAGCTTGGAAACCATTTGACGACTTATTAGAGAAGGACATTTGCAAGGGTCAAATATGACTTCTGGATGAAAATTGTGAAATACACTTGCCTATAAATTTTACTGTATTTACAATTTTATAAATAAGACAATTTCTAGGTGTACACACATAATTAATCAGCTAAATGTATGGAAAATTGGAAGGGCACAGAGTTGGCAACCCAGGTCCGGGGGTACGCCCATGTATACAGGTCATCCTTATTACCTACACTCAAAATTACAAGTAAGTATGTGAAAGGTTTGCGTTTGTCTAAGCACTTTTTAGTTGCTTTGAAAATTTCAGCTTTTTTGATCTGCTAGTGATTATAACGCCTTTAGGTTAGTAGAGTGTAAATTATATATTTTTTGTTTGACACGATGAACGATGAAGAAGGAAATTCATATGTAACTGCAAATGTAAAAAGAAAGAAACCTTATTTTAAAGTGACTCACATTCTAAAGACATACCAGAAGAATACGCTTTAAAGAGACTGAATAATATTGCTTTATTTCGAGGGATTATTTTAAAAAATCAACGTCTATGCCACTCAGCATTGTCGTTAAAAACTTGTCGGCTTGAGGGCTTTACCTTTTTTCCTTTAGAAGAAATCTAACCCGCTTTTTCCCATATAAACCGTTACGATCTGAGTTTCCTTTTCTGTACTCGACACAATGACCGCCATCCAACGCTCAAGCGCTTAAGATCCCGGTAAAGATTACCCAAACAAAAACCTGATGATGTTCACACGCTATATGTGAATGGCATACGCTTTTGCAGTACGATAACGCTACAGCTTTACAACACGTACCTACGTGATCAGGAACATTCAATGAATGTCAGACGAAAAATAAGCCAGACAAACACTTGATGGTAGCATTCCACGAGAAAACAATGTTCCACATCGTTTTGCATAAAGGAAAAACCCGGTACAGTGCAAGAAAAACGAATCCGTCCGTCATAATACCTGGGGTATTAACAGAATTGACAGAGAACCGCCCAACGACCATAATCGTGGTAATTTTAACGGGCAGTGAGGAGGCCGACCTAAGCAGAGAAATGCAACACGTTTTTTTATGGTCGCCGCACTCGACATCAATGGGAAGGATCTTACGCCACGTTGCCGAGTGTTGCTTTGAATTTTCAGCAATAAAAACGAGCAGAACTTTGGAATATTTTAAAGAGTCGGAAGGTTTGTTTTATCGGTATGAATTTATCTGTGCACGAAACTGAACAAAATGCTACTTTTCAAAATTACTAGAATGCATGTGATATATTTCAGATCAGATAACTTCGACAATAGTTTGATTTTTCAACTATGATTTTCATTTCCACTTAAGGCTGTTCATACGTTTTGGGCCAAGTAAAATTTTTAGGGCGGTAACATAATTAGTCCACTTGGACATAACGAAGCCTGTCACTACATTGCAGTTGTAGTATTGGTCTGCAAGATAAGTTATGACCCCTAACCTGTCACTCTAATATTGGCAGCATATTGCACATAGACCGACCGTTTATGAGCACGGTAATTTGTCATTTGGGCAAAAGTTTCTTTTTGTGGCGAAGCTTTGTTTCTAATTCAATTGAGGTACGTGTAATTAATTTTACATTGAGTAAATTTGTTACATTCTTACTTCATGGCTAAAAAATATAACTCTGACTTCTACCATTTACCATTTATTTTATTATAAAATACAATCAAGATAGATTTTGTTTGTGAATATATTTGAAAAACTCAGAAACGTGATTTTTTGCTATTATATATTAATGAGAGAAGCCGGTTAAAATTTAAACTCTAAATCATAAAAAAGCTTATTTTTGTTTCTGTAAAGTAATGCAGACAAATGACTATTATTACTGTTAATATATTAATTTATAAAGTAATGTATTATAAAAATAAAGAGTTTTATTAGAACAAGTGTAATTGTACAATAGTTATTTATTCAATATATATTTAAACATTTAATTTTTAATAAAGGATATTAATTTCGGCAACATTGTTTGTTCTCACAGGTTTCTATCTCTTGATATTGTCTCTATAAACCTTCCTTTCCAAGTCTAGACGACGAAATTACAGAGCTCTGCATTTGCAATAGCTGGCTGCCACTGAATCTGATAAAAATATTTATCGGTTCTACGAAGTATATTTTTTCCATTTTGAACGGTCATCTATTTAAGTTTCTTGTTCTAAATTGCATCTTCAGGAGAAAATAAACCACAGTCCTTAATTTTAAATCCAGTTAAAGTTTCAAATTTCTTTTTGCCAAGTCTTCATTAACACTGCCCCATTTATTGCTTTTGAAGGGAAAATTAACAAAACTTTTAGCAAGAATGTCGTAGGTGTTGGGATTCCGACGAGATACCACAGTTAATATACAGTTAACCTATATGATCGTTCTTCGAACCACCTCGGATTAGCAGATTGACCTATGCCATCTTTTTCTATTTCATCAAGTTCTGTTGAAGTTTTTGAAAACAGTTCTCTCATTTGCCGCTCTTTATAGTCATCATCGATGACATCTTCTTCATCAGATTCATTGCTGATTTGGCCATAATCTGAATCGGGACCACCAGACTTGTGCTTCATTTTTTGTGGTTGAACATCCGTGAAAAGTCTTAGGAATGCGGTTCGAATGTTTTTTTTTGTAAATTTTCTGGGGGTTCGTTTGATAATATTTTGATGAATTGTACGTTTCTTTTGCGTTGCTAGTCATGTTTAATAAAAGGCTATGAACACTTTGCACTAATCTTTTAGAACAGTAAACCGTCAAGCAAACCACATTCTCCCCTATCAAAAATGAAGTTCTCTGCGTTTGGTTTTGGTTCTGCGCAAAAAAATTTTTCACAATTTTTATGATCACTAAATACATGCCTTGGGCAACTTTCAATGTCTCTAGATAATCCTGCCGATTATTCATCAAACGAAATATCCTCCGTTTTCCTGAAATTTAGGGCTTACTTTCTGTGCTCTGCAATAGGAGTGTTCTGTGCTTTTGCACAATTGATGCAAAATTTATTTCGCGCACCTATGTGTAGCAATTTTCCTGTTTTAACCCCTAAAAATATTCTTTCTACGTGTCTATTCAAAACTAAAATCTTCGAGTAGCATCCAAGATTTCCCTAGTGATGGGACAATAAATACAGATAATTTACGAGCACAAAGATCCATCTGCAAATTATAAAGGGATTACAACAAGGGTACATCTGCATAGTTTACGAGAGCGACGCTCCACCCCGCAAAGCATTAAAGGTTAACTGCCTCGGTGCTAAAATTGTTCAAATTTGATGCAACAAAAATTCATTATTTTTGTGTGTCAAAATTAAATTTTCTCTAGTGCTCTCGTCTTACTTTTTTTTTGTTTTAATCTTTATTTTTCTTCTCGCACCTTTTTATTTTTTTTCGACAAAGGTCAGTGTGAATTTTGGAAAAGTACGATGACAACTCCGGAGAGAAATAATTTAGGCTCCCAGATAAAATTTCTCAAATCGATATGATGAAAAATACGGATTTTATCCTACATAAACCATGCAGAGTAGTACGTACAAACAGCCTTAATTTACATTTTAGATGATTTGATCTGATTTTTTTAGTCCATTTTTATACTAGCGGAATGGCGATATATTAAAAATACACAATTTTTCCATTGCATTTACACTTTATGTAACGCATTATATTTTATGGCACATACATGAGCAAGAAGCACCCTCTTCAAAATTCTGTCCAAAGCATCTGCAAAAAAAAATCGCCAGACCTCCAGACTTTTCGACACGACGCGGCATCGTCGCCGGTCCTCCCCCAGACGCCGGGACCCCGAATCAGGCGCCATACAATTTTAACAGTTCGACACCGACGCCTCTGCATCCATATATTATATTTCGGCACCACGCCACCTTTTTATTATTAATTAGGGGCCGCAAGCGGCGCAGTGGGGGGAGAGGGACGACAGGGCCGCATGCCGAAACCGAACCCAGCAAATCGAGATCAACTGCATTCCTGCGGGGCTCCGTGTCGTTTTGTCCTTTTTTTACGCGGAATCGACGCATCCACGTTCTGAAGGGGTATTAAATCCGTGGGAAAGAAAGAATGATGGCTTCGGGGGGGAGTGTGTGACGTTTGAGGGAGGCTTTATTTTATYTTCTCGTTAGGTGAACGTTACGAGGGATGTTCTGGYGTTTTTTTACGATAAATTAAAGTTTGCAGAAAGTAAAMCTAGGTTTCKGGAACAATATCGTTGAGGGAAAATAGTAATAGCCGGGCATTTAAATAGTAGAGTTGGAAGTTCAAAGACAAATGAAGGGGTGGCCGGTAAACAGGGAGAAGAAAAGAAACGAAAAACAATAATGGTCAAACACTAACCGGGTTACACTGCATAGAGAACAACATTGATAGTGGGGAATACATTCTACCAACAGAAAGATAACTTATACATAAATACACAAGGGAGGTTCAGAGCAGGAAAGACATATCAATAATAAATCATATATTAATTGATAAAAATAGATCAGATTTGTTAGATGTATAAGACTACAGAGAGGTTATACAAGGTGATTAATTAAGAATGGGCAATCCCTGAACTGGAGATACTACACACCAAAATATGCCTTATGCAAATGTTGCAGATTTACCAGATACAGGGTGTTCTAAGTGGGAATTTTAATTTGAAATTTCTCAATAATTTTGTGATTATAGGCAGTATCATCTGGAAAATTGGCAACTTTATGTTTTTTGGAAAGAGAATTACCAATTTAATGCTAGTGTTACTTAAGTAAATTACAACATATCTCTTTTGCCTAACTAGTTATGGCTAAAATGACTAGAAAATCTAAAAGGCAATTCCATTTTCAATAAAAAAGGCACTCCTCATGTTTTTGATTTATTTGCATTTTAAGCATTCAGTGTAAAGACACCGTTATTACTTTGACTTTTTTTCAAGTAGGATCGTGTCAGCACTTACCAATTTTTCATGTAAAGAAATATTTGGCAATTTTACTGGCACTAAGTAAGAATGTTTATTGTATTTTTATAATTTACTTAGTATTATTTGTAGTAAAAATTTTAAAATAAAAAAATGCCACGACATAGTGGATTTTCTAACAGTGAAATGCGTGATATGATTTCTGTTTTTGCTCAGTCAAATTATAGTGGACTTGGTACTGCCAGAAGGTATTTAGAATTATATTATATTTGTTACCTCAAGATTTACCAGTTCGCCTATAGTTTGCTCAATTTATCCTAGGTAAACAAACCGAAAACCAGTATTTTCTTAGTAACCTCCTTTTCACCGATGAGGCGACGTTTACTAGGCAAGGTGTTTTTAATTGGAAAAACAATGATTTGTGGGACTCCGAAAATCCACATGCTCTAAAGGAACGACATTTTCGGCATGAATTCAAGGTAAATATTTTGTGTGGTGTGATATTTGTTTTTTTTATTGGTCCTTTTGAACTTCCTCCTAATCTGAACGGGACCCTCTATTTAAACTTCCTTGAATAAAATTTAAACACACTACTAGAAGATGTACCACTAGCCATAAGGCGGAACATGTGGTTTATGCAAGAGGGGGCACCGCCACATTTTTTTCAGCCAGTACGCCAATACCTGAATGAACATTTTCCTCACCGGTGGATTGGGCGTGGCAGTGAATTTGTTTGCCCACCTAGAAGTCCAGATTTCAACCCTCTAGACTTCTCAATATGGTCACAAAAGAAGGGCATGGTTTACAAAGAAAGAATTAATTCCATCGAAGAATTAGAACAAAAAATCCAAGAAGCTGCTAATATTATTAAAAAAAAATCGACAAATGTTACTTAATATTCAGATATTTAAGGATACGCCTTACAAAATGTATTGAAGTTGAAGGCGGTCATTTTGAGCATGTTATTTGTTGCCTTTACTGTTGTTACCTGCATTGTAATAATTTAAAAGACTAAATTCATTTTACAACAAACAAAATTCATTAAATGTTTAAAATGCAAATAACTCAAAAAATGATAGAGTTACATGAAATAAACAAGTAACAGAATGTAACTAGCATTAAATTCGTAATTCTCTTGTCAAAAAAACATACAGTTGCCAATTTTCCAGACGCTACTGCTCAAAATCACAAAATTATTGAGAAATTTCAAGTTAAAATTCCAACTTTGAATACCCTGTATCTCGTAAACCTGCAGCAATTGCATAAGGCATGTAAAGCTCAATCACCATATTTTGGTGTGTAGTATCTCCAGTTCAAAGATTGCCCAATCTTAATGAATCACCCTATATATAGTGGCCATTTTAGTAATAGGAAAAATAAGAACACAGAAAGAAACCGGCAAACATGTAAAGACAGAAGTAAGAACAAACGAAGCAATAAGAGTGTTTGAACTAGCTGAAAATGAAACCGCAAACAAGTACAAAGAGCTCGCAGAGAAAAAATTTGAAATAATAAATAACGTAGAAAATGAAAATGATAAGTAGCAAAGAAAAAAGTATGGAAACAATATATTCCAAAGCGAATAATACAGAATTACGCAAGATACAAAGAGCAGAGAATAAAAGTCAAAGAATTAGTAAAAGAAGCTAACAGGGAGGCTAGGAAAGAAAATCGAGGAAAACAGCAAAACAAACCAGAAGCTTGTTTATAAAAAAAGAAATACATTGCGCGTCAGATAAAAAACAAGCAAGGGAAAATACTGATAGAAGGCAGTGAAATAAAGAACAGTGAAAGTTGGGTGTTAACTGATAGACTTTTAAGTAGACTGCAAGCAGCAGAGATGAAATACTTAAGACGTGTTAAAGACGTGAGTCGATTAAACAAACTATGGAAGAAAATAAACTAAACTGGTGAGAATGAATGAGGAAAGGCCAGCAAAACTGGCATGGGAGGAAAAAAGTACAACAAAAGAATTTACTTTACAAAAAGCGACCGACACTTCAAAAATTTCACTCTCCACTGACGTCACGCAAAACCCCGATCACCGATTGACCCGATCCGCGCGGGCAATTCAAATTCGAACATCTGTACTGCGGCTCTTTTTTTACTAACCGGTTGTTGAAAAAGACGTCAGGCAGGCCGTGTCATTCTGCCGATTAGGTTGCGTCCCCCTTCCCCCCGTCACTGCTGATTGATAATAACTAATTAAGTAGCGTTAAAACATTCGCATTCTTCGGATGCCAGCCGGGTGATTTTCTCCCACGATGCTGGCGAGAGCGGTCATCCACACCACCGAATGCAACTGTTGAAGGACGAGGGTCGGATATAGTTACCTGGCCAGATACCGTTGCCAGGCGACGGGGAAAACGATTTTGCGACGGTGTTTCGACGAGATGTACATCAAATCGTAGATAATTGGGACTTCTGGGTGGACGAAGAAAAATTTTAGTGCAGTTTCCGGAAGAAAACTCATATCAATTCGGTCAGTTAATAAGTATTTTCTTTGAAAGAATTGTCGAGTGATCGGTGTTCATATACCACTATTAAAAACTGGGTTGCGGAATTAAAAACTAGAAGATCATATGTCAAAGATGAGCAGCACTCAGGAAAACGAATTTCTTTGACCGCTAAGGAAAATGCTGATAACTCCTAATGTAGGTAATATCTTAGTTCTTTAGGATGAAGGCTTTAGTCGCCGAAAAATTGCTCAAAGAATTAACCGGTCTCGTAAAGTTGTCGCCAATTATTTGCGAAACCCTGAACAGTATGGCACAAACAAGAAATGTGGCCTTAAGAAAAAAAATTTCGCCCAGAGCTACAAGAAGAATTATTGCTGCAGCGAGTAGCACTTGAAACAGTCGAAAAAGAATTGCCCAAGAGCGTGGGTTTGAAGTTTCAAAATGGACTATTGAGAGAGTTCTGAAGAAAAGTGAACACATTGTACGCCGAAAACTAAGAGAATGTCCAAGGCTTCTTCCTCACCAAACAGCCCGTTTGGAATTTGCTCGTGGGAATATGAATCGAAATTGGGAAAATGTAAACCAAAACATTACAATTAAACCAAGTTATTTTTTAAAGATTTCAGATTATCTTTTCTTATGAAAAAAAYTTAATCTTGATGGTCCAGATGGTTTCAATTGTTATTGGCGAGATTTGAGGAGCGAACCTGAGTATCTTTCAAAACGAAAGTTCTGAAGGTGATACGTTAATGGTATGGGGTGCCTTTACAACAGCAGGCGTTTTAACATTGGCTTACCCATCAACACGAATGAACAGTCCTGAGTACATTCAAGTTCTCGATACAAATCTAATGCCTTTTTTAAATAACAATTATGAACGAGATTTCATTTTCCAACAGGATAATGCGAGAGATTCATGTCAGTAAAGTCGATGGCTTGGTTTGTCAACCAAAAATGTCGAATTGTTAGAGCGCCCTTATTGTTCAATTGACATGAACCCGATTTAAAACCTTTGAGGTGTCTTAGTTAGGCGAGTTATGCACATAACTGACAGTATACCACCATAAATAAACTCAAAAATTCATTAGACGAGGTTTGGGCCATTTTGGAACCAAGAATATTAAATAATTTGGTTGGAAGCATGAATTCTAGAATTTTATTAAAATACGAACTGTTAATAAATGACTTTGAATAGTCTACTTCCTATTACGTTCGATTCTTTTATTCCTCTTGTTAGTTACATTAATTTACGTTTGCATTTGACGAAGAAAAGCTTAAAATTCAGGATGGCGCTATAGCTATGCTCCCTATTTTATAAGTACAGCTCAATAATTCTTAAAATAGATATACAGTCATATCTACTTTCGGAGACTTCAAAAATCGTCTTCAGCCACAGGAAAGTGCAAGACCGAGTTCAAAAGCTCCACAAAAGGAACGACAGGAATGTCCCGCTTGTTTGTTATCTTTTTATCTCGACAAATTCCTCGCACTCATCCCCGATTACGTGTTGCCAACACAATGCCCCCCACTAATCCGTATTCTCAAAAACTCTGGCACAATGGGAGGCATACGCCCCGTGTAAACCGGAAGTTATCCCGGCTCCCCACACAAAAACATCTTGACCAATGTGTCAATTACCGGAGTCGAGAACATTCACGAGGCACTCTAAAATCTCTTTTCAACAGCCTTCGACAAAAGATCCGGGGCCCCACACAAAGATCCCTGGGAGCTCTCTCTCGCTTGTACCCGGGCTACCGAAGCCGAATGGCGGCGTTGCAAGATAGCCAAAAAATCAGGAAATCTAAAGATCGACGGTCATAATTATAACGCTGTAATAAAATCTTTAGAAACTTAAGACGAAGTTTACTCCTAATGCGATCCAAAAAATTTGAGGAATATGAAGGAACTGATAGCCTAACCTTTCCACCATATCAGAAAAAATATTTGCCCGAAAACCCTTTCAGAAGAGGAAGAGGCGCCCAACGATTTCTAAAATCCTTTTTTTATCCTGCTTTATCTCCGACTTACAAAATGAGAGATTTAGAGCCGGCAACGTCGTGTCGTTGCGGATGCAGGTGAGTGAGACGGATCACAAATATGCAAGCTTTTCATGTTGCCGCTCAGGTGGTAGGGGTCGGGCAAAAACAAGCGTAGGAGTCCATGGCTTACCTGTGTACCTGCGACACAGCAATATACTAATTATGCTTGAATATTCCTCCTCCTAGCGCTTAAAAAGCAACCGAAATGACTACGACGACGGGCAGAATCGTAAAAATGGGAGATGCGGTCGACTTCTTCAAATAACGTCATAAAAATAAGTGCAGCGGCGTTATGTCTGGCGATGTTTCAAGGCGTCCGTTGATGTAAATGTATCAATCGATTTTTGTTGAAATAAGTCATTCAAATGGCCTCTAAAGTGGCTAACGTTATGTGCAGGATTAAAACCATGTACCATTAAAAAAACTGCAACTAAAACAGTGGCATCTCTCTTTTTTAATTGGTATATAGTGAGAGAAAAATGCAGTTGGGTCACAGCGAATAAGTGCCCCTAGCTTACATGCAGAATATTTTGATTGCCTTGTTTTTTCAGCCAGATCCCATTACTCATGAGTTTCGCCCTTTTTCAGCTCATCAGACAGGAATACCAACAAAAATCCATCGATATGACGCATTATCGGTCCTTGCTTCTCCTTACTACCTCCAGACAGTAACAACATCCATAATAAACTTACAAAAACGTCTCGCCTGCAAACATTCTGTATTTCAGAATCTGAAATCTCTCGGGAACATGTGCAACACATTGCCGTAGAGAGCAAAACCGATTCCGACAATCAATAAATACGTTGTCACAATTACTTTTATACAAACACCAATGTTTATGTGTTCAATCTTGAAAAAAGTGGATGAGGACGAAAATATGCCAGACATGTGTGAGCTGTCGGTGATTTTTATTGCATCGGTGCAACGTACCATATCAAACGGATCGTGAGGCATTTTTCACACTGCGAAAACTAAACAAACGCCTGCAGAGCAATGACGTCAGGAGAGGTCATTTGGGTGCGATGAAAATGATGGGTTTTAGCAGTTTTAAAGGTGTGTGGCTGCGGCAAGAACAAATATTTACAGTAGTTCACGATGTGTTGGTTTGAAGAAGACAAACTTCTTTTAGTGAACTGATTAAGGGGTGAAACTGAATAATAAGGTCGATAAAGTCTGAGAAATTTCTGATGAAACTAACGGTTTTTAAATAGTTAGCACAAAATTTTGCCAATCTGAAACAAGGACTGCCAATAGTATTAGTCTTAACGGAACATTAATTTTATGGATTTTGGGCAAACCATGCAATCGGAAACAGACTTCTCCTCATTAGAAAGATTTTAAGTTTTGATAAGATCATCAGTCAGCCAAAACAAAAAAGTCAAAGACGTGGAGACCAACAATCCATTGCTCCCCATATGTTAATTCAGGACTCGCTTATCGTTTTTTTTAGAGCCAGCAATCCATCATTCTGTCAAATGTTTTTCGTGCCACATGCAAGCCCTATAATTTCGCTATTCCTACATTAACATCGTATGTAGAATTAATCGACGTTGTCGCGTTACTGTGAGAAAAACAAAACAGCTTTTTTCTGGGGGAAATGATGAAGAAATCGATTTTGTACACTTGGCTGTATACAGCTGAAACGGTCATCCTTTAGGAGATTTACGTTTCTTGTTATCGCGTGCATCCATCACTTGTGACTGTCAGATTGTGTCAACAAATAAGGTGAAGAACCTTATCATGCTTATTACAAACAAGTAAGGATGTGTACTCAGTTTGCCCCTGTTTGATCTTGATGAATTCGATTCACACTTTGTGTAATTGAAGAATCAATACAGTCAACTTGTGACAAGGTTTTGTTTTGAAAAAAAAACATTTCAAGAAGTGACGATCTTGGAAGAAACTTTTTTAGTCCGTGCTATAGAGATGTGTCCTTTATCTAGACTCATTTTCGATCTATCCGGACAATTACAATGCATGGCAGTAAATAAATCTCCTTTTGTTTCTTTCAAAGTGGTATTATATGATTGACTCAACTTCTAACTTGCATATCAGACCGATCTCCAGGTTACTTGCAACGCCACAACTTGGATTTACAAAATATTACTTAAGAGTATATGTTGTAGTGATGCGTATACCTTTAGTATTTTTTTTTCTGCTCTACAGCTAAATCAACCCAGCGATAGTATAACGGTAAAGTCTTCACCATACACCTAAAACACCGTGTAAAATTCCGGTCACGTGCCTATCTACACATAAACAGACGAGGCTTTCTGTTTATCGTCGTACCTCGGAACACATGTAAGGCAAGTAAAATAAACTGGAAACAAAACACTTTCGCCGTGAGTTCCGCTACGTGATAAGGAAACTGGTAAGGCAACGGGGTGCCCCTGTGTGTATATTATAACGAAACGGTTAACCAAACAGTGTAATACGTGCGCGGAGATAGCGGTTTGTTTACATAGTTTATGTAATAACAGTTTTTATAGACGCACCACGGATCTACTGGTGAGGGGAGATGAAAATGCTGCTGTAATTCGATTTGATAGCTCTGAATTGCCCTGAGATGTCTTCAAATTTTATATGGGTTTATGCAGCAACCGACGTTTTGAGTTTGGAAATAATCGACCTCCACCCACAATAAGAGGTGTTCTTGAACTCATATCCAGACAAAGTATGAATCACCACCAACACAGAGACGTTAACAAATCGTGCAAACCACGTTTTCGGGAGTGACATAAGTGGATTGCTTTATCATGAGTAATTCAACGCCTATAAAGTGAAAAACGCGAAGGTTCCTGTGAATTGATGGGCCACATAACAGAAGAACATTAAATCTCAATTTAAAACTTATGGGTATGGGTATGGGTCGAGGGGGAAAATCACCCACCCAAAATTGTACAAATTCATCCATTTTCTCAAACACATTCACATACATCCATAGACAAACGTGTACATCCATCCACATCCACCCATATCCATATAGAGGGTGATTTTTTGAAAACTTCACACCTTAAATAACTTTAAATATAGCAAAAATTTAAAAATTTGCAAAAACAGGTAAACTTTTGTTTGCAGGGGGACAACTTTTGAGATAAGTTTTTAATGGATAGCGCTTACTCTCTGAGCAGGGTAGACACCCCTTTAAAAATTTTAAATGGAACTATCCATCTTGTGATACATCATCTGAAAGCTTATTTCACAAAGAGTCTGGCCATGTAATTAGTTTTACCACGTTTAACTTATTGACGGGGTAATAGATTAATAGTGCCTACGAAACAGGTTGCTTATTAAATTGAATATTTTGGACTCTTTTCAACAAAATGTATTTTATTTTAGAGCGGAAATAAAATTTGTCCTTACGAGAACCCAAAGTTTGAACAAACTTGTAAAAAATATGACACTTAAAAAAAACTCCCAGAATACTGAAAATTTTCTTTTAACATTATTATTAACATTAAAGTATTTATCATGTAATTTTTTAGAAAGTCCATGTCCACGAAAAGGAAAAATTATTTATTTGTAACTCCAAAAATAGTGTGAACAAAACCATAGAAATTCAAACCTTACAATAGATTCTCAAAATGTGCACCACCTCTTTCCATACAATAATACAGACGGTTCTCGAACACCTGCTGCACTTTTCGGAAAGTTTCAGGTGGAATCCTCCTGCACTCGTTAATAATTCTTTCTCGCAGATCGTCCAGGCTAGTAGGTTGTGTTTTGTAAACCACAGATTTTAAATGACCCCATAGAAAGAAATCTAAAGCAGTCAAATCGGGTGATCGTGGCGGCCATTCAATTGTTCCACGCCTACCAATCCAGTGAAGAGGAAATCTATGATTTAACCAATTTCACACATTAATGGCGTAATGCGGTGGGCCTCCATCATGTTGGTAAAACAATTCGTATTCATCCAACATTGGATTTCCTTCAGGGTCACGTTGGTTTTCTAATTGCTCTGTGATTAAAGGATCAATAACGTTATCAAGTAATTCTAAATACATTCCCCCATTTAGCGTCCCATCAATGAAAATTGGACCTACAATTGCGTTGCCAAGTATTCCAGCCCAGACGTTCAGCTTCTGAGGAACTTGTGTATGACCTTCTCGAAAAATATAAGGATTTTCGTCACTCCAGTACCTGACGTTATGTTTATTTACAGAGCCGTTCAAAAAAAATGTGCATTCATCACTGAAGCAGATATTTTTTATTAGATTTGGATTTTTTATAATCTTTTCTGTCATAATTTCGCAAAATTGCAATCTTCTATCGAAGTCATCTTCGCCAAGTTCCTGGAGAGTTTTCATCTTATAGGGATGAAATTTGTGCAGTTTTGTAACTTTCCTTACAGATGAATTCCCTGCCCTTTTTTGTTTACTACAGATCCAGTGTCTTGAAATTTCTGCACGAGATCGAGAATGTACCTAGCGTCAACATTTTTATCGGGGTGCCGTTCGTTAAACACCCTTGCTGACGCACGAGCACAGCTATGCTCAGCACCGTAAATAAAAATWATTTSTACCGKTTCGGCAGTTGAATAAACCATTATCACTTGGACTCTCACTTTAMAATTTCACGCGATTTATAAAAAGGAATGTGAACAAAAAGATGGTCGTGCCAAAGAAGTAGCCAAAAAGTTGAAACAAAAAATTGGAAACACAAAGTAGATAATTATTTAGCCAATTCAGTATAAACTGTCGAGTTACAATATCAAGTAATGTCGAACGAAAATTTTAAGTATTTTTGGCATTTTGCTTAGGTGTAACAATTATTTTTTAACAAGTTTTTTAGGCTTAAGTAAGGACAATTTTTATTGTAACTGCAAGACAATAAATTTTGTTAAAAAAAGTCAAAAATATTCCATTTTATAAGCCACTTGCTACAATGCACTTTTTGACCCACTACCCCGTCAATGGGTAAAAAATAGTAAAACTAATTACATGGCAAGACTCCTTGTGTAATAAGCTTTTAAAAGATGTATCGTAAGATGGGTAGTATCATTTAAAATTTTTGAAGGGGTATCTACCCCGCTAAGAGGGTAAGCGCTATCCATTAAAAACTTATCTCAAAAGTTGTCCCCCTGCAAACAAAAGTTTACCTGTTTTTGCAAAATTTTAAATTTTTCCTCTATTTAAAGTTATTTAAGGTGTGAAGTTTTCAAAAAATCACCCTGTATATCCACCCACATCCATTACTTCTCCTACAAAATTAAGACATATTCACGCTAATCCACACTTATTTAGACAGAGAACCCCAAGAATTACTTTTTACACGTCCTGAGTTTCACAGACTTTACAGACTCCCTCTTTACTACTTTTTGCACATGTACAATAATAATAGATCATAGACAAAGGAAATACACAAACATTTTTTACATAATATATGTCTAAGTATGCCAAAAAAAGAAATCCTAAACGTCATAACATAATAAAGAAATGTAAAGAAAAAGAATGTTTTAACAGAACTTTGTCTTCGAAGAATGTATATCTAAAAAATACTCTATTTCGGTTCTCAGAAGATTTCTATTTTTTATATTTTGCTTATCTGCCCTTTTCAGAGAAAAAGGTTGCGAGCTTTGTGAAATTAATGGAACATAAAAAATGATTTTTTTATTTATTTCTTTGCTGTAATTTTCCGAACTACACTTCTTCGATTTAAATTTCCAACCCAGATACCAGCGGTCATCAGGCTAGACTGTAATATTTTCAAGCACTATTATTTTTATCTTTATCCAATGACAAATTTTCGGTATCTTTGTCTTCTGCATAAGACAATTCCTTCTTCATCTTCACTTGTTTCCAAACTAGTTTCAAATTCAAGAGTATTTTCTGTCATAACAGCTTTACTAATCCTTCCAAGTTGTTTAAATGAAATMAAGTACTATTTTTATTTGGCGCCCTGTAAGTTATACCGAAAATACACCCATACATTAGAAATTTGAGTAATTTTTACACGGTTCAGTCTGTCACTGCTTCAATTTTCATTAAAAAGCCAGCAAACGTAAAATGCGAAGTAAAACGCGTGGATTTAGGTCAGGTTTTAGCAGTTGAGAGTTTTACAAATCACATCCAGACATATCCACTCAACAGATCCAAACGCATCCAGGCCACATCCGAGCAGTTGAACAAACACATCCACGGTGATTACCCCCTCGGTATGGGTACTTTCGTAAATTAAAAAACCACGGCAAAACTATTTAAAATATCAGTTTCTGAAATACTCAAATCTTTTACAACGTTAATAAAGTCTCAAGAATTCTTGATGAAACTAAGAAAACGATACAGAGAACCCAGATCTACCTAGAAGCCAAAAGTCACCCACAGTTTGACAGTTATTCAAGAACGAAACAATTTTAATGCAAATTAAAAACTTCATCATCCAAATTATCGCATTTCTTGCTTAATTAATATGTATTAAGCAAAATTCGCACACAATCAATCGGAATTATCGAAGCCGTGTTGTATTTCACATATTTGAACGCTCCACTGCCCAGTTGCATAACAAAAAAGAGCGATTCCTGAATGGACCGTCAGCCCACGAAGTGATAACTGAATTTATATGCCGTCGGCACCGAAATTCCAACAGTCAAGTCTACGCTCCGATAATCATGGTTGACTGGAATTAGTCACGGCCTGAGATACCTCCCAACATGGAAGAGTGCGATGTAAATAGACGGGAGCAATTAACACCGCCGTTGTTGATGAAATCGTCGGAGATTCATCCGTTTTAATTGATTCAAACCGACTGCTTCGTGTGGAATGGATAAATATTTGAAGTGGGGGGAGGAGAGATTGATGATGTCGGCGAACGTTTTATCGAATGAGTGCTAAACATACTTATAAAACAAAATACCTGATCTGTCTGAGTAAAGTAATGAGTAAGCACCCATCATTATTTTTTTTTGAAGATGTTGGGAAATGTCATCGATACATACAAAATAGTAAGGTTAGAACATTGCGGAACTCCAGATGCTGGGGTAAATGATGTAGAGAAGTAGTTATAGTTCGACAAAGGATTTAGTGAGATTGGGCCTTGTTACAATAATTTTTTGAAATATTTCCAAATATCATTTTCAACTTTCCCCGTATTGTTAGAGTTGTCTTCTTTGCATTTTCCATCGTTTAATCACGTCGGCATTTCCAGTGGAATACCTTCGCAACGTAAATATTTCTAATGTTCCGATTTAATATTCTGAACTTCCCCGTATTGCCAGGATTCTCTTCAAAGTATTTTTCCTGTCGCACCTGCATTTCCAGTGGAATATGCTTCTTGTGGACCATTTTTACCGCGCCGTCGACAAAAACCGCGAGAGATTAATGCGAATCAGTGTGGTTTCCACGAGCCGTTAGATTCGTATTTGGTAGCATTTGAAACAGGTGTGTTGTGAAAATTCGCTGATCGGTCTATGAACATATTGTGCAACGTTCATCCAAAAGTTTTGGGATTATCCGACCAACGAATTCTATTTGGACGCTAGAAGCTATTGGTTGTTTCGTTTGAGCTTCCTCCAAGCCGCTTTTGCGGGATTTAAATCACAACGCCACACGTTTCGCTCGATATTGCTCCTTGTAAGAACCCTCTTCAGAGGTGAGTGTTATAATCGATTCTTTTTGGCTTTGTTGTAAAACGAATTTGTAACTATAGGGTTCTTTTCACGTTCTTGATTGTGATCGATTGTTCGAACTGCTTTTGTGAACGATTGCTTCCCTTGACTGGTTCCTGGATTCTTTGGAGGCCGCTGATCATACCACGTTTTCCCGAACATTCTATCGAACACGCCAGGGATTCCGGAGATCATCTTACCAGGACCGAACCAGCTCGGTCCCGAATCGAGGGATTTTCAACGTCTCCTAGGATTCAACCCACTGCTTGCGTAACAGATAAGTCAACACTAGTTTCTAGTTCAAATTGACGGTTTTATGCGGTTTTGCCGAGATTTTATAGCTTAATCTTTCCAACATTTAGATCACAAATTAACTTACTCCAGGTCAACGTCATTCAATCATTGTTTATTAAGATTTCGTTTGATAAAGTACAGTAATTGCAATTTTAATTAATATTACATATTGTTTAAGTGTAAAATACATATACAATTTAATATTATATAACATTTAAATCAGACTTGACTTAATTCTCCAGTTATACATCTCACTTGTTCGCTTGTTTTTTTTTATTCATGAAAGAACAATTTGTAAAGGGAAGAACTTGTAAACGTACGTGTGCACACTAACGGTATTCCATCGCTATCCCTGAAACAAAAGAAACGGTACATTTATAAAAAATTGTATTAATATTATCGCGAACGTATACTTACCTTATTAATCCAATAAGCTTTAATTTTTTTAAGGATACTTACCTTGTTATTTTATAGCGTATATTTGATTTAATAATCCTTTTGCATTTTAATATATTAAATTCATTTCTAATTTTGTATTCGCACTTCCGACAATAAATCTTGGGTTGCTTTTGTGTGAAACCGTACCTTTTTTATACTCGTCTCTTACAGTTGCGGTTGAATCACTTAGGGTGGTGTTTTGGGAATTTTAGTGATGTTTGTTGGTAAATTAGCGACACTTAGGTAGTTCAGCTCTTCTAGTGATTGAATTTCCGCTCAACTTTCTTGGTTTGGTTATTTATAAATATTTTGGAGGTAAATAAACCAAGTGGCGCTCACATTTCTAACGGAATAATTTGGTTAATTTCTTGATAACCCCGACCCGTCTCCACCGAGCTAGAGAGGCACTCAATTACCTCCAAATATTCGCGCGGAATCTTTAACCTGGGAACAATTGCGAGAGCTTTTGTTTATTGTTGTTTCGTGAACGTCACGTTAAAGCCTTTTCTGTTTTATTTATCCCGACGTTTTTACACTAACGTAAAGTCATGTGGAGACCACGTCTTCATGGGTGCAGTTATGTTCTCTGTCAGAGTATATTGATCGTCACCCAGCGTAGAAAACCTACTGAATACTAAGAAATCTGACAAATATGGTAAAGCTATTTCTTGGATATCCATTCCATGTTAGCGTTTGAACATTTACATCCCGTTACAGAAAAAAATCTAGGTCGCTTAGACACTGATGAGTATAATGACGGAATAAGTACAACAGTAAACAGTATAAGTGGCATAGATTTTCTTTCGCAAAACCTCACGTTATTTAGATACAAGATTTCGGATGATGTTGACGATGTTTGATTCCTATTTTGATCGACGAAATAATGTAGTTTCGAAAATCTTTCGACTGACTGCAAAGTAAAGGCCAAAAGTTTTCACTAACACCATTTGTAAAGTGAATTACATAATTTAGTTTTTAATATTTATTGTACTTTTTAAACAAATATGTACATGGAACGCCATGACATAACTGTACAACTTGAAAGCAAAAAACGTAATAATAGTAATAATAAATGCCGGCAATGTAGATACCGCGCACTCAGCTGGAGAATCAGGGCTGCTGCTCCTATCCAATACGCGACAGTCTGATGAGTGGCGCCATCTGTTGATGACAGAAGCGGTGGCGCGATAGATTGAAATTTGAATTGGTTCATTATTTATTGTTCATACCGCCGCCCTTGAAAGATGTAGCTTTCAATAAACTACTGTTCTAATGGTAATACGCATAGTTTGTGAACTGCACGACGTACTACGTTACCGTTCGCTGTTTGGACACTGACAACACGTAACACACCGTCTGATCCAGGATGTAGAGCCGTTATTCTACCCATCTTCCAGTTCATGGGAGGCAGGTTTTCTTCCCTCAGAATAACTAGGTCTCCTTGTTGAAGTGCAACTCGTGAACTAGCCTTCCACTTGTAACGCTGCTGCAATGTTGATAGGTACTCGCTGGACCATCGTGACCAGAAATGTTGGGTCATCTGTTGCAGCTGCTTGTAATGGCTTAAACGATTTGGTGCCATTTCTTGAACATCGTCTTGGGGTAGGGCATTCAAGGCCTCGCCGATCAAAAAATGTCCGGGAGTGAGGGCATTTAGATCGGAGGGATCGTTGGACAAGGGAGTCAAAGGCCGGGAATTTAAAATTGCTTCAATCTGAGCAATAAGCGTGTACAACTGCTCAAATGTTAAAATTTTGACACCTATGACTCTCTTTAAGTGATATTTCGTGGACCTTATAACTGATTCCCATAAGCCCCCGAAATGAGGCGAACGACTGGGTATGAAATGCCATTTTATTTTGTTCTGCAATAGGTAATTAGACACTGCTACTTGCTTTAAATGGTTGTTTGCCCCGATAAAGTTAGTGCCATTGTCGGTATAAACTTCTTTACACAGGCCTCGTCTTGCTGTGAAACGCTTTAGAGCATTCAAAAAGGAATCAGTAGTAAGGTCCCCAACAACTTCGAGATGCACTGCCTTTGTTGAAAAACAGACAAAAGCGCATACATATGCCTTGATTACGTTCCTATTTCTTAACTTCCCGTCCTTTATATTTATAGGACCAGCAAAATCAATGCCACATACAGAAAATGGGCGGGTTTGAGTGACACGAGATTTTGGTAGATCACCCATTTTACAGTGAATGTCTGAGGGTTTAACACGGAAACAGGTTATACATTTGCGTAGAACGCTTCTTACTGTTTGTCTGCCATTCAGAGGCCAATAGCGCAAACGCAAGGAAGTTAAAATTGACTGAGCTCCAGCGTGTAACTGGCGATGATGTTCGTTTAAGATCAAAAGTTTAGTAAGTGGATGTTTAGACCCTAGCACAATAGGATGTTTGCTATCAATCGCAATGTCTGCGTTTCTCAAACGCCCACCTACGCGAATAATGTTAGCTTCATCTAGAAATGCATCCAATGAACTAAGCTTGCTTTGTTTTGAAACCAATTTGGACGACTTCAGCTCATGGATTTCCTTGCCAAAATCTTGCGACTGAGCGATTCGCACTAAATAAATTAATGCTTCCTCTAATTCGTTAATTTTTAGATTACCCGTTACCTTCTTGGTAGGTTTGCTTGCATTTTTTAAAAATCTAAGGCAGTAAGCTACTACTCTTTGTAACCTTGACAGTGATGAAAATCTGGTAAATATGTCTGAATTGTCTGAGACTGACGCAAACGAGTGTTTTACCTTCCTTCTCTCTGGTACTTCAACACTTATTTGATCAGTATAATTAGGCCATGATTCTTTGGGTTGAGACAACCAAGATGGTCCGTGCCACCATAATTTTGATTCTAATAACTCTAATGTATTAATACCTCGCGATATTATATCCGCAGGATTTTCTGCCGAATTAATATGGCGCCAAGAGTTTTTGTCGGTAAGATCTTGTATTTCACTTACTCTGTTGGCTACGAAAGTAGTCCAAGCGCATGGTTGTTCAGAGATCCAAGATAATGTGATTGTGGAATCGCACCAAAAGAAAATCTCTTGTGGCTTGTTGACGAGTGAATCTATAACCTTTTGGGATAATCGCGCCAAAAGAAAAGCTCCACAAAGTTCAAGCCTTGGAAGCGAGATGGTTTTTAGTGGTGCGACGCGTGATTTCGCACACAGTAATCGGACATGAATGTCTCCTGCTTCACTCACGGATCTTAAGTAAAAACATGCCCCGTATGCAATCTGGGACGCATCACAGAAACCGTGTAATTGCACCTTACGTGGATGTATGCATAGAGTTTGACGCTGAATCTGAAGATGATTGAGTTCTGGTAAGTACTTACAAAAGTTGTTCCACGATGAGAACAAATCTTGCGGAAGGGATTCGTCCCATCCTACGTTTAGTTGCCAGAGACGCTGAAGTAATAATTTTGCGCGAATGGTTGCTGGCCCGATGAGACCAAGCGGGTCGAAAATTTTGGAAACTATAGAGAGTATGGTTCGTTTTGTAATTCGTTTGGAATTCACTTCTTGTAAATTGACTGTATATTGCAACAAATCAACGCGCGGCTTCCATAGCAACCCTAACGTTTTAGTTGTTTCGTCATCTGCAATGGAATAATCTCGATCACTGGATTCAAAGTCTGATTTATTCAATATTGTCAGATCGTTTGAATTCCACTTCCTTAGGTTGAAACCTGACCCACTAAGAATTTTATTGAGGTCGTTCTTAAGCTGAATAGCTTCTTCAACAGTAGATGTACCCGTGATGACATCATCAACATAAAAGTCCCTAGTAATTACTT
Source organism: Rhyzopertha dominica (assembly GCA_025024175.1). Taxonomy (NCBI): domain Eukaryota; kingdom Metazoa; phylum Arthropoda; class Insecta; order Coleoptera; family Bostrichidae; genus Rhyzopertha; species Rhyzopertha dominica. Next base: position 6,320,596 of record QCXZ01000001.1, on the reverse strand, counting down.
GACTGGCCAACGGATAAGCATCCTTGTTTTCTAAAGCTACTTGCTGTAAACAGCGTACAGCTAAATAGGAAGCCGAAGCTGTACCGTATGTTACAGTATTGAGACGAAAATGCGATACAGGATCTGAAGGCTTTGATCGCCATAAAATACGTTGGAGGTCGCGCTGATCTGCGGCTATGTTTACCTGGCGATACATTTTGGCAATATCTCCGGTTATTACATAATTGTGCTCGCGAAATCTAATTAATACCGAAAATAAGTCTTCTTGGAGTGTAGGACCTACCATTAATATATCATTCAATGACAACCCGTTATCAGTTTTATTGGAACCATCGAAAACTACTCGTAGTTTTGTGGTTGTACTAGATTCCTTTAGGACACAATGATGGGGTAAATAATAGATTGAATGATCCTTTACTAATTCAGACTCACGTATCTTGCTCATGTGACCTAATGACTCGTATTCTGCCATAAATTTAATGTATTCTTCTCGTATTTTGTCTTCCCGCAAAAGTTTTCTTTCAATCGCATAAAAGCGTTTAGTGGCAGTTGTGAGAGAATCACCTAGATTTGCAAATTTACCTCGAATAGGTAATCGCACCTCAAATCGACCTGTCTCGTCGCGTCTAAAACTGTCTATAAATATTTGCTCGCATTGGCGTTCTTCTAGGGAATAATTTGATTTGACATTGCATTCTTCCATCGTCCAAAATTGCTCTAATTGATTTTGGAGAGACTGATTTGATACAAAATTACAACACGAACCTGCAGTTGAATTTTCCGACGATCTCTTATTATTAGGAATCGTGACCGAACCTGATATAATCCAACCAAACTTGGATTTCTGGAAGATCGGTTGACCAGGAGCCATTCTGATCTGCCCGACACACAAAATGTCCCAAAAAATACTAGCGCCTAAAAGTATGTCTATCTCGTTCGATATGTTGAAGTTTGGATCCGCAAGAGTAATATTCTGAGGCATTATAATATTTGAAACGTTTACCGAAGAATTTGGAATAGCGTTTGTTATTTTATCCAACACGAGTAACGATAAATCAATCTTGAATCCGTTATGAATCGATTGCACTATAGTGCGGACTTGTTTTGTTATGTATGTTGTTGTTTGACTTATGCCCGTGACTGGAAGATTTATGTCTTCTGTAGTTAGTTTTAATTTATCAAGTAAACTCTCGCATATAAAATTTGACTGGGAGCCAGAGTCTAACAAGGCTCTGCATTTTTTTAATTTGCCTGAAGAATCTTGTATATAGACTATGGCAGTTGATAAAAATACATGTGTGTTAATATTTCTATCATTAGAAAAAGCCACGACTTGATTTGCTTCATTTGAACTTGTTATAGATACTGCTTGTTCAGCATCTGTTGACACGTTTTTGGTCTCTGGTACTACAATGTGCAATAAAGAATTGTGTTTTTTGCTACATGTTTTACAACCCGATAAAGCACAATCGTCTGCAACATGACCGTTTCTGAAGCAATTAATACATAGTTTTAATTTCTGAATTTCGTTTAGTCTGTTTTTCACTGTCAAAGCCAAAAATTTGTGGCATTTGTATATTGCATGTGAACCTTGGCAATAATAGCATGCGAATTTTTTAGTAGCTGAGCACAATAAAGCTCTCGTATCGTGATTTTTTCGGTACGCGACCTTGTTTTGTACCTTATCACCGGTATCTAACGCCTGTAATAATTGGCATCGATTAGAGACGAATGTGATAAATTCAGTAAGAGTTGGCAATTCTTTACTACCCTTAGCGATTGAAGTTTCTTGCCACTCTCGTTTTGTGACTGTATCTAGCTTAGACTTGAATAAATGGATCAAAATGCGATCCCAGCCATCAGTTGGCTCACCAAGAGCCTTTAATGAACGCAAATGCTTTTGAAATGTATCTAACAAATTTTGCAAACCGATACTAGATTCCTTGTTTAGTACTGACATGTCAAATAGAGACTGAATATGTTTCTCAACAATAACTCTTTTATTCTCATACCTGTCCTTTAGAAGCTGCCACGCGATGCGGTAATTATCGCTACAAATGTCTAAAGATTGCAAAATCTGACTGGCTTCGCCCTTTAAACATCCTTGCAAATAGTATAATTTTTGTACATCACTGAGCTGTGTATTATTCTCAATCAATGCTATAAAGGTATCCGAAAATTGAATCCATTTGTGGTATTCGCCCCTGAATTCTGGCAGATTTACAGCTGGAAGCTTGACGCAACTAGTTTGGGAATTTTCCCATGACAATGGTGTCACTACTTGCTGACTTGAATCGGTAGTATTGGGTGAACAATTTTGAATTTTCTCGTTAGCTAAAGCAACCGAACTGAAATACAAGTCTTCAAAAGATTCTCGTTCTTGGGATACTTGCTCTGATTCGTCTAGTATTTCTAACTGAGATTGAACTTCGTCAAAAGCATCTAGGAGCGCTTCGATTTTATCAAGACGAGCCCGGAGTTCGTTTAATTTACTAGCATCAAACGCACTTAAAAACTTGGAAAATCGTGTTAATTGCGCCTTGATCTGGCCACGTTTAACAGCAAGCTGTTTCTGCTCACTACTCGACATATTGCTTTATTTGGAAACAACAAAGCTACTAGAAACTCGTGAATTGCACACGCTCATGCACAAATCAAGCAAAATGGAAAACAATGATTCTGGATAAAGAATGGACTTACTGGTGCTTGTACTTCCGCCGCCCTTGCGTCCCTGAACTAGTATCAAGTTGACGGTGGTTTCCTGGCTTTAATCCTGATTTCTGGATACTGGATACTGGCTTATCTGGCTTATCGAAGGACCATTTATTATGTAAAGTGAATTACATAATTTAGTTTTTAATATTTATTGTACTTTTTAAACAAATATGTACATGGAACGCCATGACATAACTGTACAACTTGAAAGCAAAAAACGTAATAATAGTAATAATAAATGCCGGCAATGTAGATACCGCGCACTCAGCTGGAGAATCAGGGCTGCTGCTCCTATCCAATACGCGACAATCTGATGAGTGGCGCCATCTGTTGATGACAGAAGCGGTGGCGCGATAGATTGAAATTTGAATTGGTTCATTATTTATTGTTCACCATTCCCATTATTCCCGGGGTGTTCTACCAATTCTTCTTCTTGGCACAACTAAGCACGTGTCGGGCAGTATTTATAGCAAACGGAAATGCACGTGTTGCCTTTATTACTTGGGCCATGTACAAGTTAAATACCTTGTAAAAAGCTCCCTGTACAGACGTGTTTAAATGCCTTCTAAATTTAGATCGCAGGTACACGAAAAAACGACGATTCGTTGTTTTTCTCACTTTGAACGTACGTTCGGACAAGACAAAATTTGCGATTGTGTCACACAGCCAATAAAATTTGAATATAGATTAGTGCTAGCGACCTATCTAGTCAGCATCAAAAACATCTCTTTTTAAAATTAAAGTCTCTGTTGTTAATTGTGAACAACTATTTTAGTAATTGTACGTGACAAATAGCCACAAATTCTTCCAAGCTTCTGTTTTTTTTCTCGAACAAAACGAACCATTTAACCACCCAGAAATAGTTTTAGTACGTCCTCTTGCTCACTGAGGAAGTTGCAGTTACAGGGGGCCGAATATACAAAATTGCGGTTGTGCTGAAGAAGCACATTCCTCAAAAACCGACATACGACCATCATGCCCAGCATGTTCTACATTTTTTAAAGCTGCCATACCAACATCTGCCCAAGCAGGTGCTATCGTTGTCGACCCGTTTCGGGCTTTCCATGTCGTCGTTCTCAAGCTGTTATCCTGTGTGTGCTGTGATGATTGATGTATCATATTTGCGCCCAACAATAAGCGATGAATGATGCTATTATTCCTCAGCAGAGTTATCTCGATGAAGCCGAGTCATATGCCAACACGGGTTTGCTTTTTACGGTTATAACAAGGTAAATATAGACCGATGTGTTATGAAAATTGGTTATTATAGTGAATATACAGGGTGATTTTTTGAAAACTTCACACCTTAAATAACTTTAAATAGAGGAAAAATTTAAAATTTTGCAAAAACAGGTAAACTTTTGTCTGCACGGGGACAACTTTTGAGATAAGTTTTTAATGGATAGCGCTTAGCGGGGTAGGTACCCCTTCAAAAATTTTAAATGAAACTACCCATCTTACGATACATCATTTAAAAGCTTATTACACAAGGAGTCCTGCCATGTAATAAGTTTTACTATTTTTTACCCATTGACGGGGTAGTGGGTCAAAAAGTGCATTGTAGCAAGTGGCTTATAAAATGGAATATTTTTGACTTTTTTAACAAAATTTATTGTCTTGCAGTTACAATAAAAATTGTCCTTACTTAAGCCTAAAAAAAACTTGTTAAAAAATAATTGTTACACCTAAGCAAAATGCCAAAAATACTTAAAATTTTCTTTCGACATTACTTGATATTGCAACTCGACAGTTTATACTGAATTGGCTAAATAATTATCTACTTTGTGTTTCCAATTTTTTGTTTCAACTTTTTGGCTACTTCTTTGGCACGACCATCTTTTTGTTCACATTCCTTTTTATAAATCGCGTGAAATTTTAAAGTGAGAGTCCAAGTGATAATGGTTTATTCAACTGCCGAAAGGGTAGAAATAATTTTTATTTACGGTGCTGAGCATAGCTGTGCTCGTGCGTCAGCAAGGGTGTTTAACGAACGGCACCCCGATAAAAATGTTGACGCTAGGTACATTCTCGATCTCGTGCAGAAATTTCAAGACACTGGATCTGTAGTAAACAAAAAAAAGGGCAGGGAATAGAGTCGTTGATGAAATGGCCCAACTTGAAGTACTTGGTCATTTTGCAATGGATCCAACTAGCTCTTTGCGTAACAWTTCTACAGCCACTGGACTTTCTTATTCATCTGTAAGGAAAGTTACAAAACTGCACAAATTCCATCCCTATAAGATGAAAACTCTCCAGGAACTCGGCGAAGATGACTTCGATAGAATACTGCAATTTTGCGAAATTATGACAGAAAAGATTATAGTAGGTAAATCCAAATCTAATAAAAAATATCTGCTTCAGTAATGAATGCACATTTTTTGAACGGCTCTGTAAATAAMCATAACGTCAGGTACTGGAGTGACGAAAATCCTTATATTTKTCGAGAAGGTCATACACAAGTKCCTCAGAAGCTGAACGTCTGGACTGGAATACTTGGCAACGCAATTGTAGGTCCAATTTTCATTGATGGGACGCTAAATGGGGGAATGTATTTAGAATTACTTGATAACGTTATTGATCCTTTAATCACAGAGCAATTAGAAAACCAACGTGACCCTGAAGGAAATCCAATGTTGGATGAATACGAATTGTTTTACCAACATGATGGAGCCCCACCGCATTACCCCATTAATGTGCGAAATTGGTTAAATCATAGATTTCCTCTTCACTGGATTGGTAGGAGTGGAACAATTGAATGGCCGCCACGATCACCCGATTTGACTGCTTTAGATTTCTTTCTATGGGGTCATTTAAAATCTGTGGTTTACAAAACACAACCTACTAGCCTGGACGATCTGCGAGAAAGAATTATTAACGAGTGCAGGAGGATTCCACCTGAAACTTTCCGAAAAGTGCAGCAGGAGTTCGAGAACCGTCTGTATTATTGTATGGAAAGAGGTGGTGCACATTTTGAGAATCTATTGTAAGGTTTGAATTTCTATGGTTTTGTTCACACTGTTTTTGGAGTTACAAATAAATAATTTTTCTTTTTCGTGGACATGGACTTTCTAAAAAATTACATGATAAATACTTTAATGTTAATAATAATGTTAAAAGAAAATTTTCAGTATTCTGGGAGTTTTTTTTAAGTGTCATATTTTTTACAAGTTGTTTGTTCAAACTTTGGGTTCTCGTAAGGACAAATTTTATTTCCGCTCTAAAATAAAATACATTTTGTTGAAAAGAGTCCAAAATATTTAATTTAATAAGCAACCTGTTTCGTAGGCACTATTAATCTATTACCCCGTCAATAAGTTAAACGTGGTAAAACTAATTACATGGCCAGACTCTTTGTGAAATAAGCTTTCAAATGATGTATCACAAGATGTATAATTCCATTTAAAATTTTTAAAGGGGTGTCTACCCTGCTCAGAGTGTAAGCGCTATCCATTAAAAACTTATCTCAAAAGTTGTCCCCCTGCAAACAAAAGTTTACCTGTTTTTGCAAATTTTTAAATTTTTGCTATATTTAAAGTTATTTAAGGTGTGAAGTTTTCAAAAAATCACCCTGTATATTTCGTTATTTGGATTTGCTACTGTCAGTATGAAAGACGCGACTGTCACAAATTTTGCAACTCCAAATTCCTCAAAAATACCGACAGATTCTTGCATCGGCAACACCGAACAACATACTGAGTAACGTATCTCACAGCAGACGTCTCAAATAAAGCCGGCGGCCCCCTTTTTTTTGTTACACCGCCGGCCAACTTAATAATCCCCTTTATGGTGGTCTCTTTCCAAACAGACCAGCACCGGGCAATAAAACAACCTGTTTAACGCGGCRTTATAATAATTGAATTATCCCGCGGGTGCTAAAGGCGGCCTAGAAAACGGTATGAGAGAGGCATTTGTTTCTGTGACTCACACGAAATTCCTCGAGAAGTTTGAATTTAGCGCCGGTAAAGGCGCGCGCGATTTGAAAACTGGACGGTTTTTTTTGGCGCGGCGCTTCGAGGACGTTTGTTATGATAATGGATGCAAATGGCATCTGTTTTGATACAGTCGCGAGGGGTCAACTGTCTGGTGAATTTTAAAACGTTCACGTAGACTTATAAATCACTGTGACGATAAATAAATGACGAGACTTCTTCTATGCATGAATAACGAGAAGCACTCAAGGATTGTGAATTGCAAATGGGTACGAATCAGCATTCAGTACTGTTGTGAGTATATCAAAGGCGAATTTTGAATCGTTCGGATAATACACGTGTTCGGAATTATGTACTTGCTTTGGCAAAAGTGCATCTTACTTTCAATAATCAAACATTTTATTTTATCCTCCTGCAAGCAAATGAGCATTTCTCTTTTAATTTTCAGCGAGTGTTATTCAAAATATCTTGATCAAACGGTACTCTGGCAAAAAAAACACAAATGCTTATTCAAATGTGACTTTAGTATCCTTGAATGTTCAACAGATAAACAAATAAGATATAAGACGTTTATGGTTTTACCCTTTCGAGTACTTTAGAGAAACCTAATCAAGATTGTGAAGTTGATAAGCAAAAAGCAGGTAGGTAATAAGGATTGGCGATCCTTCTAAGACCCCTGCCCAATTTTCCAGTAGTTTGGTGTTCAATAAGGAATATTTCTAGAATTCTTTGGACTACAGATTGGGACCGACCAGTAAATCTATGCTGTCAGAGAAATTTAGCTTTCTTATGCAACCTACCAATCAATCTACCATTCAAAATTAACAAAAAAGGACTAGATCATATAGACAAATTTAATACGACGTATGATTTATGAGGCAGACAAATTGACAATTGGAGAATTACACAAGGAGAGTTTACGCAATTTTAAGAAAAATGGAGTTTCATTATAAGAAAATTAATACACGCCAAGTGCTTATGGAATCTCCACGAATTTCGAAATGGCGAGTACTAGGGGGTAATCACCGTGGATGTGTTTGTTCAACTACTCGGATGTGGCCTGGATGTGATTTGTAAAACCTGACCTAAAACCACGCGTTTCACTTCGCATTTTACGTTTGCTGGCTTTTTAATGAAAATTGAAGCAGTGACAAACTGAACCGTGTAAAAATGACTCAAATTTCTAATGACCATGTATGGATGTATTTTTGGTATAAGTTACAGGGCGCCAAATAAAAATAGTACTTTAATGGAGAGCGTATGTACATTCTTTCAAATATATTAAAGAAAAAAGCAAACATTGACAATATTCACTTAAAACAGCAACAGTTACAACAAAGGTCTCGAATGTTTGGGCAAATTTTATGAACTTATATATAAACCTTATGAGAACCGAAATAGAGTATTTTTTAGATATACATTCTTCGAACACAAAGTTCTTTTGAACTAATGAAACATTCTTTTTCTTTACATTTTTTTAATATGTTATGTACGTTTAGGATTTCTTTTTTTGGCATACTTAGACATATATTTTGTAAAAAATGTTTGTGTATTTCCTTTGTCTACGATCTATTATTATTTTACATGTGCAAAAAGTAGTAAAGAGGAAGTCTGTAAAGTCTATGAAACTCAGGATGTGTAAAAAGTAATTCTTGGGGTTCTCTGTCTAAATAAGTGTGGATTAGCTTGAATAAGTCTTAATTCTGTAGGAGGTGTAAGGGATGTGGGTGGATATATATATATATATATATGGATATGGGTGGATGTGGATGGATGTACACGTTTGTCCATGGATGTATGTGGATGTGTTTGAGAAAATGGATGAGTTTGTACAATTTCGGGTGGGTGATTTCCCCCTCGGGCGGGTACCTAAAACCAAATTAGAAAATTTCGAGATGAAGATAGACCAATCATATCAAATCAAAGAAACTTGGTACGAGAGAGTAACAAATGTGGTTGTGTAAAAATAAAGAAAAGTTAAATAGACCATTAATATGTATTCGCAAAATATTTCTGATAATAAAACAAACTACTTGAGTTGCAATTTCGATCCTCAAAAGGTTATTGAAACGTAACTTCCAACCCTTCCAAAATTTGCACCCCACGTCTTCGCCAATTCAATCACCCCCAATCAATTACGCTTTTAAGCTTCTCAACGATGGGGGTAGTCTCCCCACAGCTGCCACGGCGACGCTTTCAGATATTACAGAGGGTTTCCCGTATTACACAAAAGAGAACACGCCCTTTATTCGCACGAGAAAAAATCGTAGCATTGTGAGGGGCCACACCGAGCGTGTTACGAAAAAAAAAGGTGGAGAATGGGCCTCTTCATTGTTAAGAACACGAGCTGCAAATAGGCAGTGTGGAAACCCGAGGAGGCTGTTTTTTAGGGTGGTTTACCACCGGATGTGAATATAAAAAAATAATTTGTAATTTAATAACAATCTATTCATGGATTAGTATGTTACTGTTATCCCAGTGAAGAAGAGAGTTTTTTCTTTACTTTTCAGCTGCTTAAGTAATGGCAAACCATGTGTGAACTTTGTTCTGTTTACACGACTTTTAATTTACAATGAATACATCGCCTATCGCTTTTAAAATGCAATTGAACTCTAATCTCTCGCTAACTGCATAAGAACAGTTTAAATCAACATACAGACGATTTATTATAAGTGGATGTTATAAATGTACGAGACACTTATACATACATGCCATTCTCAGATTACATCGTTTCAGCTGGAGATTGATATTAATGAGCTAATATAACACCATGCAGATTAATGTATATAAAAGGGGCAAATTAAGCCAAGAAAACAGTAAAGATTTAGTGAAACTGAATTTAAATTTATGAAATTGCATCATGTAACGTCTGAAAAGAATTTATTTCTGAATAGTTAGTTACCTGCTTGATTCTTAGTTTCTGTGAAATCTACTTCTTCGGATTTGCAAGTATTTTACTCTCCAGGATACAAATAGACAAGCAGAGGAAAGAATGCAAATTTGACCCACAAAAAATATAAACAAGCTTACGTTATCTTTCCAGATAACACAGATATACAGTAGCTATCTTTATACCATTGTAAAAAGGTATTAAAATTATCACATGTCCATTACGTTGAAATTAAATCTGATTTCGACTATTTACAACCTGCCGACCTATTTTTCTTCCAATCTCTGGACAATTTAATATAGATAACATCCCCTATATACAATCATTAACAAACAAAACGAAACCGATCAAGTCAGTTGCAAATTACGACATTTCATTGGCAAATTTGAATAACAGCTAAAGACAGTCACTCACCGAAAGTCGAACTCGTGGGAAGGACAGCCTGTGGGAACCCCCTGCTCCTGAAGTGGTCCTGCACGTCACCGCAACCCTGTCCTGTCCTCGCCACCAGGGCGAAAATCACTATCACGATCGCACCCCTCGTTATCACCGCACCTCGTATACTAAGTCCCGAAAAATCGATCACAGCCATAGCTTAAACTAGATTGTACGTCCCCGAAAGTCGTTATCTCGGAAACATCATCTTCTAAGGCACGTAAATTCCTCGTTCACATACCACCACCGGTGAAGACGACGACGACTTGTCTCAAGTGCAAACGGGATCCGACTGGTCACATCAACATTCCTGTTCTGCGGCAACAAAGATAGCCGGACTAGCCGTACCTCCTCCCCTCCAGGAAAGGTGCATGCGTTGCCTAGAGATGGGACAAAATCGGATTAGTGTATCATTCATTCGGTACGAAATATTTTTTATGGGTGTTACATCAGGCGAATGGGGTGTCTCTATAGATTTACAACTGTTTTTTAATGCTCTTAGACACATGATAGATAACAGAGTTGTATATGTATAAATGTCAACATTCTTTTTTTAATTATTTTCTCTATAATTTTTTAGAAGAACATATTTTACTTATTTTTAATTCATTTGGGACCGTTCCAGTTCTTAAGACAATATTAACTAATTTTATTAAAATTTTTATATCATTTTTGATGTCCCTGACTGTCACCCCGTCATGGCCTGGGGCCGAGTTTTGTTTCAGTTGAGATATAATTTCGCCAATCTCCCGCTCGTTAGTAAGCTCTACAAAACTAGTATTTTCACAAGCAACTTAGGATTTATTCCTAAAGTCTGAATTTCATTATTAAGCTCTAACACAATCTTTTTTCTTATCTCTGTAAAGTTTTGATGTAAGTGGTTTACAATGCTGTTTATATTATACACTTTTTCAGTGCCCACTGATAAACTGTCAATATGGGTTTTTACATATTTATTTTTAAAGAAGTTATTTACAAAATTCCATTGCTTTTTTACATTAGTACCTGTCTCTTCCCACCGATTTCTAAAATGTATATTTTTTAGGGAATTTATCTTGTTATTTATTTTATTTTTTATTTATTTATTCATGATTTTGGGGATTCTTTTTTTTGCTTTTATATAATTTATCCTTTTATTTTATTACTTCCAGTATCTCTAAATTAATCCATTTGTTGTTTTTGCATATTTTGATTGTTTTTATAAATTCTGATTCTTTCTTGCAAGCTGTTATAATATCAATGAGGTCTTGGAATGACTCTATGGTTTTATGTTTAGCTTTTTGGTTGAATTTATAATGAATTTTTTTTACATTATAGACTTCATTTCATAAAGTTCTTTGGGCTTATATATCCTAATGTTTTCTATCAATGAAAATGTTAAAAGTCTATGATCTGATAGTGAAATATCCTCAACTTTAACAGGGTCGCAAATATTAATGTTGTTAGTAGAAAGTATATGATCAATAATGCTTTTTGATGCCTCTGTGACACGGGTAGCATATTCTTCACTAACCATATTATGTATTTTAAAACCATTAAATGCTAACATATTCCTATATTCCACAACTATATGCTTTTTGGGATACTTAGAGAGTAAACTATTTATATAATCCAAAAATATTATTTTTAATAATTTCATGATGAAGAATTACAAGAGGGCAATTTTTATCAAGACTGTGTAACTGCACATTACACGTTAGAAAAATTAGATTTCCCAAGAAACTTATTTGAAGACAGAATAATGAACAGAATATAGAAAAAGATTGTCCCCTACATCACTTGATTTAACTCCTATTGACTAGTTTCTTTGGCAACACATTAAAATTCAATTTATGTACAAATGCAGGAACTAACAAGGAATATGGTCAATCCACAATAGAAATGTTCCCATATATACGAAAGAAAACTAACAACTTTCAAAAGTTGTAAGTGAATTGCAGCTAGAAAGATTGGCAACGTTGTTCAAACTTAGAGATAAGACAATCAATTATTTTTAAAATACCCATCCATCCTCTCTTATCTATTACAACCTAAAACATAACGCGATAACAAGCTGTTTACTTCCCCACAAATCAATCATCACGTCCGATAAGCAGTTACGAAACCCAAACATCCCCCCATCTCTAACATTCATCGAATTCCGATGTTTTGCAAAAAAAAATATCTCCAAAGTGCACCGACTTTTCGCATAATTTTGAAGGGTAACATGTCATTTTCCGTCGAATTCACTTGTCAAAATTCAATCGTCAAACCCACGTCATGCACTGAAAAAAAATTCAAGTTTCCAAAGACCATCCTGCGCAGCTGCAATGGCCTGCAAAAAAAAAGATGAGTGCAGCGGCAATCGCGAACCTTGCGACAAGTGTCCAGACGCCCTCGACGTCAGAAGGGCCCCAGAGGAGGACCCCATGAGCCGCTTGGGAGCTGTGGCGAAAACCGCCTTCAAAAAGGTCACTCATTGCATTTTCGACCTCGACGGACTGCTGTTAGGTAAGATTTTCGAAAAAGAGACCGTGAATCGCTTCAGAGATGTGTGCACCGCGTTGTGTAATCGAAAAGCGGCTAACTTCAAGCGATGCGGCGTTGCCGGGTTGAGCAGAAATTCCCCAGATTTACAGAAAGTTGATTGTGCGTGTAAATAAGCTAAATCTTTTGTTATTATATTCGATAACATCTGAAATATTTGTCATAAAAGCTCTAGCGCAAAATTAAGACTAGATTCGTCGTTTGTTTACCGCTGTCAGGCTTTCCTTCTAGATACTGAAAACAAATACACCGAAGCGGCCAACAACATCGTCAGCCGTTACGGTAAAACCTACGACTATGCCACAAAAATCCAGCTGATGGGAATGACTGGTCCAGAGATGTCGAAAAAAATTGTCGAACTGCTGGAGCTGCCACTAACGTGGCAGGAATACTACGACATGGCGATGGAACAGTATCGGATCCTAATGGCGCAAGTAGAGATCATGCCAGGTATGTCTGACCTACGTTTCTCATTGCAGACACGGAAGGCGTGTACACTAACGTGTTCGCAAGTCTGTTGAGCACGCATGGTAAGGAATTCACGAGCGAGATGCAGGTGAAGGTAATGGGAAGGACGGACGCAGATGGTGCCAAAATTGTCGKCCAAGAACTCGAGTTGCCCCTGACCCCTAGCGATTTTCTCTTGCAATTCAGGAGAAAATCCGATGAGATGGTGCAAAATTGTCCATTGATGCCAGGTATTTAGGCGTGGCCCCATATAAATTTGTTTTATTTGGCTAGACGTGTACTACTTCTGTCAAAAACGGACATGAATTCAAACATAAAAGGTTTATTTCCATTGCTTTTTGAGATTTTTTAAAAATATATGTCACAGCAGGTGGTGCCTGTTGAACTGTCAAATATTTAAAGTTATGTTAAACATGAAATACCACCACACTGCAAATTTCATGATATTTATTTCAACTTCTACATTTTCTAAAACGTTCGAGCTTAATACAAAAATGAAATATCACCAAAGCTACAAGTTAATGGGCCACAACATGGAACTATATAATGCCACACAATATTCCACTGCCTTCAATATAGCAGAGGGTTTTTTCTTTTCATATACGCAGTAGATCACATTACAAAATTGTGAATGCTAGATAGAAAGAGAACTATTTATTTATACAAAATACCACTCAAAAATTACTGCACCGTGATCGACATTTTCACATAAGTTATTTTGCATATGCGAACTAAGTGTGTAATAGATACAATTCGTAAAAGTATAGACTAAAAATAATCCGCAAGGTAAACCTCCCATGTAGCAATTATTTTAGTAACAAATAATAAGTATATTTAAGCTATGCCAGGTGTTTAATGTCTTGCTTAAAACAACAACCAAAATATTTCGTCTTGACTGTGAATATATTGAAAAACCTTGAACTAGAACATTTGTCTGTCAGCACCTCATTGATTTTTTGCCATTACCATAATAATCCATTTACTTTTCTAACAAGCTGAGAATTCTAAGGATGACTTATGTGGGAAATAAACAAATTACATCCGCTGCAGTAGAATAATAACCAAGCACAAAAATAGGAATTATGCAAGTAGCTCTAATGTAGTAGTCGTTTTTCTTCGCTGAAGATTTGTAAAAAAAATTCTACTTGTTGATATCCACTTTTGTGGAATTTATTGTAAAAACTGCTTCAAATATTTAATATCAGTTTTAAGCATCACAAAGATCTTGTTATCGCGAGCTTATTGATAATAAATGTGTTTTTTATCAATAATCAAATAAAATCGTGCAAGTTGTGAAGTTTTAAAAAATCCAAATAGCCATCTTTAAAATTGGAAAAAACTTTCGCATCGACATTTATTAACCTGAAAACCCCCGTTCCCATCTATTTCAGGAGCCGAACGACTAGTCAGACACCTGCATTTCCACAAGGTCCCCATTGCAGTAGCCACCTCATCCGGCATAGAAAGTTACACCATCAAAGCGACACCCCACACAGAATTCTTCTCACTCTTCCATCACATAGTCACTGGGGGCTCCGATCCCGAAGTGAAACAGGGCAAACCGGCACCGGACATCTTCCTGGTCGCCGCGAAACGCTTCCCCGACAATCCGGCCCCGGAACGATGCCTCGTATTCGAAGACGCACCGAACGGTGTGAGCGGCGCTTTGGCGGCAGGCATGCAGGTCGTCATGGTGCCCGATCCACAAACGGACCCCGAACTATGCAAAGCCGCCACGCTGAAGCTCAAGTCGCTCGAGGAGATGCAACCGGAGCTATTCGGACTGCCCCCCCTCGAATAAGCAACCGCCAGTGATATGTACATAGAGATTTATTTTTAGCAACACTATTAAATAATTCACAACCCAGTTTCTATTTTGCTATGGTGCAGACCTTGTTTAAGATGTCGTCTGCGTCTAAATTGGTGAGGGTAACGCAGGATTCCTTGCCCTTTTCTGCAAAACGTACGTTATAACTGACCATTACGCATGATTAAGTCGTAAACTTACCAAACCTCGCCCACAGTCTAGGTTCTACCCCAGAACATTCTCTGATCAAAATGGGGAACTTTGGATTGGCAGATTTGAGGCCTACATAGTGTTTTTCGATGAAATCCCTGTTGAAAGGGTGTTACATAAGCGAAGATTGAGGTTAACTGTGCGTACGTACCTAACACCCTTGCTACTGTCGCCTGTTTGACACAAATGAAGCCGCAACTCTTTTAACCTTGACCCAAACTTAATAGCGCGTGACATTTTTGTTATAATATACAATATTTTGCGCAAAATACTTAGAAAATGATACCCTATTAATTTGTCAATAAACTTACGAATTGACAGACTGACACTTATGGAATGACAGCTACTTGTCATCCTCAGCTGGAAGTGGTTACAGGAACGACTAGACGTGGTGAAAGAACCGCAGTCATTTCTATTCATCGAAATAGCTTTATTATTAAAAACAGAACGTACAAATATCTTATGATCTCTTATAATTACGATGTTTTCGATGATTAATTACAGAATTTTGATGGGATGCTATACGAAAATTACAAAAAACGATGTGTTAATGGCAGGATTCATGTTTGATGACTCGTGATAACGATTTTACTTTACAATAATTACATAAGAAGACAGATACAGTGACGAAAAACTTACCTATTCCACTCATCATCGCCACATCCTACAAATTATAAAATTTTGCAGGGGAATCCCACGATCCAAGGCAAAACTCGTCGATATTCGTAGGCACGGCAACGTGACTGTTCAAAGACGCTATCGCGGCGGCAAAACCAACAGAAACGCACCTTTCCTCGCTATAACCCCGCAACATTGCAGTAATTAGGCCGCTGGCGAAACAATCTCCGGCACCGCTAACATTCACGATATTTTCCAACTTCCTTCCAGGGTAATGCCGTATCTGCACATGGCTACAAGTCTCCGGGGCGCCCAGCAGCGGATCTGTCGCTTTGGACTTTCTCGCAATAACCAGGCCCAATTCTCCCATGGTTACCAGGATGTTGGGGATAAATTCTTGTAAATGACGGGCTAAGTAAGCCGCCTGTTCGAGTCTGTCGGTGGTTTTGGGGGGTTCTATTTCGAAAAAGTCCGCCATTATCTTCAATTCTGTCAGGTTTGGGGTGATGTATTTTATGGAGGTCCAGGAGGTGGTTTCGAAAGGTTTCTGGGCGACTGTAGGGTCCGTAGGCTCGTAGAACACTGAAAAGAATACATAAATTGTCTTAAATTTAATCAGTTCCACAACCAGAAGCATAAAAATACTCGAGCAATAAATTTATACTCCATACCAAACCGATCGCTCGCGAAAACCGGCCTACAAATCTGACAGCTATTTCGTTACGCCATCAACCACCTCAGTTTGACAAGTAACCAAAAACAACGCCCGTTACGATGGGGGTGAAAACAAGAACGGGATTTTGTGCAGTCGTAACCACAGCAGTGGGTTTCCTTTTCGTTCTCATCTCCTTCTGCACCCCGTGCTGGTTGGAAACGGATGGAAAAATCCCCAATCCCCAGTTCATACGTATAGGTCAGTGCTCTCATCATCTGTCCAAAAGGAGTGGCAAAAACGATCGTTGTTTGTTTGTTTCAGGGCTGTGGGAGGTCTGTTTCAACAACTTCGAGGATTTTAGGCATCATTATGACACGAGATTCACTGGATGTTGGTGGGTCTTCGAAGAAGAATACTACATTATCCATGACTTCCTGTTGCCCGGGTTCTTCGTGGCAACCCAGTTCTTTTTCACCCTGACCATGACTCTGTTGCTTGTGGCTGCGTTTCTGACGTGGCTGTATTGCTTCTGCAGCCGCGACCACGATAAATACATCATACTCTTGATGAGCATAGGAGCCGACTTGATAATCGCCGGTGTTTGTGGTTGCATAGCCGTAATTATCTTCGGTGCCAACGGAGACAGGCGCGACTGGATGCCCAACTGGGAACACAACGATCTGAGCTGGTCTTTCGCCTTGGGCGTTGTCGGTTCTATACTTTTAATCCCGGCGGGGTCAATGTTTTTGGTGGAAGCGAGACGTGCACGGTATCGTAGGCTGGAAACATCGAGGGCCCCATCGCAGTACAGCATGGAGTCTAGGAAACCGGCGGCACAGACCGATATATAAACTCGAATGTTTTAGTTTAGTAGGGTTCCGTCCAAAAGTTGTTTTGTTTTTCATTGTTTATGTCAACAGCATCAAAACAATCGAATGTTGCTTAAAAAGGAAGGCTTCGAATCTGTTGTAAAAATGTTTTATAAGTGCATTTACTAACTCAACTAGTATTATTTTTATAAGATGAATTTTTATTAACTCGCTTTTGTACAAATACAAACTTATGTAATAAAATACGTTACAACTAATTGTTTCTTTGTCTGTCCACGAATTTAGATCAAGTACGCGTTTTAACGGCGAAGAAAACCTTGGGTCTGTTAAAAAAAATGAATTCCAGTTATGTCCATTTATTATTATGAGAAAAACGATTGTTTACGTGACCCTTAAAAGTTATGCTATGTTTCTTAACTGCACAATTAGCCCCTCCGCCCGTGTAAGTCTAACCACGATAGTACCGAAGCGGCAAACGCAAATCTGCCTCGTTTTGAAATGTGGAAGTATCAAGATTCATTGGACATATTTGACCCACGAGAGTCTCCATCAGAGGATTCTTTAAAATTTCCCTTAAACAAATATGGGGATAACGTCAAAGTATTTTACATTTGCATAACGTGATAATAACAAAACGAGACTATATTATTTAAAGGGATTTTTCGAATGTGCCGCTTCGTTCAAACACCTCATCCGACTATCTACTACCAACTTAACCAGAGCAGGTGTGGCCGCGTAAACAAACCGTCGCTTCATCAACAAAACACGATCGTTTCCAACCGCTACCATCCTTCGACCGTTTTTTCGAGTGCAACCTAGAAAAATGCGGTTATAGAAAAACCACTCTACCCCGACGAACGTTTTAAAATCGTAGTACAATCTACAGCGCCAGTTCCAACCATGACTCAGTTCAGTGAGGTAAGAAGCTACCTGAATATCTGCGTTTCGAGAAACGACGTTTTTTGTTTTTCAGATGAAACGGCGCTCATTGGCGGGCAACGTGGCCCTTGGTTTCTTCCTTATCGGCTTTGTTTTGGTGGTTGTGGCCTTTTCTACAGACAGCTGGTTGGTCTCCGATTACAGGATAACGGGGGCGAGACTCTACCGACTTGGGCTGTGGAGACACTGCTTCCGTTCTTTACCGGATCCAAGCGACATCAACCAGAGAAGGTTTTTCGTCGGCTGCCGATGGATCTACGACCCCTTCACCACAGGTTACGACAGGATACGCGGCTATCTGATACCAGATTTCATGGTGGCGACCCAGTTCTTCTTTACGGTAGCCCTGATCTGCGTTCTGATCAGTGCCGTCCTCAGTTTGGTGTATTTCTTGTGCGGCGGTCCCGATCAGAAACATTTCATCCTGATGATTCGTATTAACGCGTTTCTCTGCTTAGTGGCGGGCATCTGCGGTGGTATCGCTGTTATTATTTTCGCCTCGACAGCCAACAGAAACGGCTGGATGCCCGGACACGACAACAACTTTTTCGGGTGGTCTTTTGCGTTGGCCTGCATAGGATCCGCAGCTTGTTTGGTTGCTTCCATATTATTTTTCGTTGATGCCAATATTCACGCGAAGAAAAGGGAATATTTGAGGGAGTCGCAGACTCGTTTCGAGATGGCGCATGAGACTAAAGCTTGAAGTGTCTCCGGTATCTAGTAATTAATCCGTCCAATGTACAAATCGTACTACATCATGTAAATATCGTGCATTAACTTAGGTATTTTAAGTTTTTAAACCGTCCAGAATGGATCTGTTATTCCAATTTATTATTATTAATGCTCTATATATCAAGATATTGAAGCTTTTGACAAATTTTCGAATATATTGTTGAGATTTTATACATTTACAACTTGTAAGCGATAGATTTTAAATAAAATTATAAGTTTAACTACTGTCTTTATTAGTCGCAACCCTTACTTAATAATTTTAGACGATTATATTCCACGAATGGTCATTATTATATCATTTAAATACCACTTTGCTTACTCATATTTTCACGCCTGCTTTGGTATAATTAGACTCTAAACCGGTTTACCGCGAAAAATTGCCTTCACCAATGTTGTCACTAAGTTATCTTTGCCATATACACAGGTAATTCAGAGTGTGAGACACCTCAAATCACTAATTTGTATAGTGTTAGTTCCACTTTGATAAATTTCTATATTCAAAGGTTTAACACACACTAATCTGTGCTTTTGATAAACCTATACAATATTTTTGAAGATTACAGGTGTTTTTTCTTGTTAACCAAATTTCAAGGAAATAATTAGTTTACATTTGGCAGCGCCGCCCTACACAACCTGTTGTTGACCTGTCAACGTCAAATACCTGCAATTAGCAATTGTTTGTTTGGTTGAATGGGCGGGGACCAATCCTAAAAACAATAATTAAGGGCTTATTTTGCCCAAAACAACCCAAAAATGGCGTCATCTAAGTCGCTCGAGAAAAATGAATACCCAAAAGCGTCAAGTAAGTAGAAATGTCAACCGTAAAAACAAATAAAAAACACTTATTTTGCACAGCTTACTTGGTGAACGGGGCCCTTCTGACCTACATCGGTGGACTATTCTTGCTAATTGCGTTCTGCAGGTAAAATTCCCAAACTTTACAACCCAAAACATACAAAACCGCATTATCTTTTAGTCCGTACTGGGTCCAATCGTTCCGAGACACCTTCTCGAGCTTCAAACACATGGGGCTGTGGGAATACTGCTTCGATCAGTTCCGATATCCGTATTTCCAGTATGACAAGCTATTTCATGGCTGCCACCACGTCTTCAGCCACGAGTACTACGTGATCAGGGAGTGGTTGTTGCCACCGTGGCTGATGGCCGTGCAGGCATTCGTGACCATGTCGTTCCTGCTCAGTTTCGGTGCGCAAGTGATAATGGCCATGCAGCTCTGCAGGTGGCCGTTGGAGTTCGTTCTTAGATACGAGTGGATACTGTCCAGCATAGATTTTGTGTGTACCACGACTACAAGTAAGTGTTCATGGTGGCCGGGATGTTTTTTGAGAGTGATGTCGCCTGGTAGCCATCGACGGTGTAAAATTGTTGTGTGTAGAAGGAAATTGAAAGATTTTGAGGTTTTTTGGCTCACTTTTTTCTGGGGGACCTGACACTTTTACCGAATATTTTTTTCTTTCCAGCCGTTTTCATGTTTTTGGCGGTCGCCGTTTTCGGAGGATCGCATTTTCGTCGTGACTGGCTCATGTACCCCAATTTCAACTATCTGAGTTGGGGCTACGGATTGGCCGTCATATCTTTCTTTTTCCACGCCTTTGCATCAGTCGCTCTGTACAAAGAGGCGAGACTGAGCTACGAATTGAGACGGGAGTCGAAAAATCTCATCATGCAGATGCATCCGAACCCACAACATCGCCTTGGGTGGTGAAATTTTAATTTTGCTTGTGTAGATTAACGAGCGACTTTTTTTTGAACTGTTTTTAAGTTAATTTTTTTTTCAAGATACAATTTAATTTCTTTTATACATTTGAGATGTTATTATATTGTTTTAGATGATTTTTTTGCTAGTATTAAAACGCTCGATTATTTTTTAATCAAAATCTCATGTGCACTTAAATTTTGAAGTGCCTAAATCAAAATGTACTATGTAGACTTAGGGTTTTTTATATAATCCGTCCATGATGTGTATTATTATGATTATTATGGAATGTATTGAACTGTATTTATGTATTTTCACGATGTTAGTAAATAAAGCACACTTACCAGGTATGTTGTGTTTTTTTGCCAATTTCAGTGTTGTTTCTATCGTTGTTTTTGACAGGTTAGCATCCAGTATGATTAGGGGACTCTTTTTCATGGTTTCTTCATGTCGCACAACCTGAGGAAGAATTGCGAGAATCAGAAAACGAAGCTTCTTAACCAATTCATGACTGTACTATAATATAAATATTATACTATGTCAAAATATGTTATAATCTGCGTTAAAGCACTATAAACACTGTTATTTGTGTGAACATAAAAAGAATTTTATTTCAACCGGGAAAAAACCATAGCTCTATACTGCAACAAAGTAATCAATTTACTTATCTCTATTTCAAAATTTAGCCAGTCAACAAGTCTGTTATTGTTTGCTATTTTTAGAAACTTATTTTCTCTTCTCATGGAAGTTAACAAAAAATTGGCATTTCAGAATTATAGTTTGTTACATACAGATAAAATTGATGACATTACCAAACTACAAGGGGAGATCATTATTTACGGTCCCCGATATAGTAGGCGTTAACTGACATATTAAAAGTTTATTTGTTTCTTGTGACACTTGTTCAATACCAGCCTTGTCATTCGTAGTTTGTTAAAATAATTTAGAATTTACTCGAAGGTGTTTGAATAATTTTCAACAATGGAAAAATCTGAGATACACACAGTTATAAAATATTTGCAAAAAAAAAGATTGTCGCCAAAGGAAATTCATGAAGATATAGTGGGTGTATTAGGTGAGAGTGCTCCTTCTTACCAAGTGGTAAAATATTGTCTCCAGAATTTAGAAGACAAACGCGTGAATATGCAAAGGGTGCCGGACAACCAGTAACTGTCACTATTCAGGAAAATGTTAATCATGTACATTACATGGTAATGGCAGACAGGAAAATGATCATTCGTCAGATAGCTGAAATTACAGACTTATCATATGGCACAATAGAAAAAATATTAACAGGTATTTTAGGTCTTAAAAAGTTATCTGCACGCTGGGTCCCTAGAATGTTGATGCCTGATCAGAAACGTTCGAGAGTCCTGCATTCTGAAGCCAGTCTAGCAAAGTTTTCAGCAGACCCGTATGAGTTTCTCTCTCGATTTGTAACTGTTGATGAAACAAGGGGCCACCACTTTAACTCAGAGTCAAAACAACAGAATATGGAGTGGCATCACAAAGGTTCTCCTCCACCACGAATTTCGAGTTGTGCTGGTAAAATTATGGTCACAATTTTTTAGGATGCGGACGGAATATTAATGGTTAATTTTTTGGAACGTGGACACACAATAACAGGTTTTTACTATGGCAACTTAATTTCAAAAATGCACGAGCGCATCAAAGAAAAAAGACGAGGAAAATTGAGGAAAGGAATTTTGTACCATCAGGACATTCACGACGCAGGATTTGAGTTACACGAACACCCTGCGTATTCACCAGACATAGATCTCAGCGATTACTTCTTATTTCTGAAGTTGAAAGAATATCTTCCTTTTTTCGACTATAATTATCAAGTGATGACAGCAGTACACGACTGGTTAGAGGATCGACCATAAGAATTGTTTTCTAGAGGAATCAGAGCATTGGAACATCGTTGGACCAAATGCATCGAAGTTCAAGGAGATTATGTCGACAAATAAACATTTAATTATTTTCATGTTTTGTGTCTTTCTATGTCAGGGACTGTAAGTGATGATCTTCCCTTATATTTATGTTTTCAATATTTGCCTAACAGTTCTGGACTCGAGTGGTAGCATTCGACCCCAGAGGAGTACTACCTGATACCAGTTTGTTTTCATCGGTGTACATCTTTGCTGTGTTGGACTGGCCAGCAAGAGACCCAGAAGGAGTGACGCATCATTAGCCAGAGTTTTGATAAGCATGTCACACGAACAATAACAACTTTCAAAGCTTTTCCTTTAGAAGAGATGTAGCAGCATCCTAAAAAGTTTTGCCTCTCGCGTTGTCGGGAGGCAAATAGCACATCTTCAACAAGTATAAAAGTCGACAAAACGGCTCCACTTCTAGGCCTGGACTGGAGATAGCAAGCTGTTTAATGTTCAAGAAGGTAAAAGAGAAACGGGCGATCTCTTTCAAGCGTGATAATACATCTCTAGAAAACTCAAAGCATTCAGGAAGCTTAAAAAACAAACACATACCGTAGCACTAACAAGTAGAACGAACAACTAACCAGCAAAATAATACAGATAAAGTAATTCTGTGTATGTATACAAGTGTATACAAGAAACCACGTAATCGTGGTATAAAAAATCAAGCAATACGGAAACTACCAAATATAGGGAGACGTTGAGAACATTACAACATCAACACAAACACCCTGTAAGAGAAATTTAGAAGAAAAAGCTGTAAATCACATTAGACAAAACATACGCAAGCTCAGAAGGACCTTGGAGGAAACTATTCAAGAACCACGAGCAAAATAAAGATCAGGGAAGGAGAAGAAATCATATCGACAACAAGATAAAGAAAGAGTAAGAAACCACTACGACAACGCAATAATACTGTGCAAAAACCAAGAAGACACGGGAACAAACCCACCCACAAACAAGTTGGGTGTAATGAGTCGTGGAAAGAAAAAATCTACAGCTCTAGGAAACGAACACACAAATACGAAAACGCCCAAGACAGCGTCGAAACCATCACAAAATAGCACTATACACAGAACAGATGAATCATAATTTTCACTTAAAAAAGACAAGAAAACAATAAATGAAGAGTTGCTAAATCTCTACGCAATTTCAGACATAATCTCACACGTGGAAGAAAACAATGTACCCGCGCTAAGCCTTCAGTAGAAGCCTTTTTGGGTATAAAAAATCTTTAAACAAGGTTTAGCAAGCCAAAAATTAATACAAGAAAGAAAACAAGCAATAAAAACTAGTAGGACTTGATAAAAATATTGAAAATTACTGTATTTCGAATACTTTTTTTGCAGGTTTTAGTATTCGATTACTCTTAGTAGTTTCAAACCCAGTATTTATCACGAGCATTCGAATACTCGCCACGATTTTCTATTTCTTTAAAAAAAAAACTCACCATTTCTGGAGTTATCTGTCCATGTATGCTCATATCCCCGATCAAAAATTTCGAATCTCCTTTCGAATCCAACACCACAGTGCACTGGGCGGTATCGTGCTCGGGGAGTACCAAAACAGTTGCCAGACTTTCCCTGGGCAAGAAGGACCTTAGAAAATGTCCGTTCTGGTCGTCTCCGACCGCAGAAAGGAAAGTTGGACGACAACCAAGTCGACCCAGAGCCTCGCACATGTTTCTCGCGACACCACCAGCGACGTTAGTGAATTTGGCGAAATGGATTCTTCCGTCAGTCTGAAAATGAAGAAAGAACAGTTAGTTCCATTTTTGCCATTTGTCTAGTACATTTTATTTGTACATAGGATGTCCCAGAATAAGAAATACAACTAAGTTCTAAATAAGGATTTAGATGGCATTGCCATCTGTCAGCATTACACTGACATGATGACAAAGCCACCTAGCTGCCTTAACGGGTACTACTTCCTAAAGGAAGTGACCTGTTGCCTGACAAATTGGCATGCAACTGCATACTTCAATTTGACACCAGGCCCCCACTAAGTTCTGTTTGTCTTTTCTCCAAACAAATTACAAACAGCGATAACTCTACTTTTTCAAACACCCTATTGGGGTAGTGGTCATCTAATGTAGCTGAGGGATGCATAGATGATTCCCTGAATAATAAACTAGATACTGCTCATAAAATTCTGGATTGGCAGATGGCTCAAATACTTCCACTTGCTATACAACCAAACTTAGTCCATTGTGGACCTTATAAAAACGTATCGACTTCTTTCTCATAAGGACAGGTAATGCCCTGATGGATAAACAGATTAAAAAATATACAAATAGTTGCGATTCTAGCAAAGCGACGCCCGATTTGACTAATAAACCACAAAAGTAGATATGTCTTTAAGCTCACAGTACAACCTCGTTTCACGCTGTATCAACACATGCCCTCTGAAAAATTCACGACGACATTTACCAGTTTCAACCTCATTTATTAAACAAGTATTAGGTAGCACACACACACAGGAAGCAGATTGAAATAAATAGTTGACGCGGTAGTTAGCCTAACGATAAATCAATATTATAGCGATTAGATCTAAGAAGTCGACAATAAAAGGGCACGAAATAGACTAATTTTCTTATCGGACGATTGATTATGGTTTGTATGGCCCAATAATGCGAACGGTGGAATAATAGCACGACCACATACATACGAAAATTCCAGGTTCTTCATATGCACTTGATTTTGAAGTTGTAGGTGAACAAATAATCAAACCAAACAATTTTCACAATAGAAAATAGCTTTGATACCTCAGCTTTTAAAATTGATTCTTGATGGTCGATTTAATTTTGCTGATATAATCAGCATATACAAGGAGACTTCTTCTCTTTTCCAGGATTTTTTACAACTTTAGTACAATTAAACACAATGGGGTCGTCCCACATTTTTTTTATTTTACATTTAAAATGTACATAAAAATAGAAGCACAAAGACATTTTTTTTGTGATTTTTTTCCGGTTCTTCTTTGCCGAGAAAAAAATGTGAAAGTATGGATTTTTAAATATCCGTTTCAAATGCCTCGATATTCCGCCACGGAGATGACGTAAAAGGTTCGCATGCTGACGAAAGCGAGAAACACCAATAATAGCCAGTGCTCTAGCGGCATTGCAAGTAATATTTGTTTAAATTTTTTTTGAGTTGGGTCGCGTTGCCAATGTGGGCAAATTTTCGCGATACCGTGAGAAATGTACTCGCAAACTGGCATTGTGACATTGATACCTAGGTCAACTTAAGGCGTATTTGTGAAAATAACTTAAATCATCCCTCAGTCAGTTTATTCTATAACGAACAGTTCAATATAAAAAGCGCATTCACTGGCCTTTTGCTGAAATACGAAAGCACTTTAACCATCGAACCTGCTTTAGAACTAATGTTTTATTATGAGGAATTAAACGACGCTTGAAGCTTGATAATGTTTAGTTTGTATACTTTCGTGTGACAACGATAATATGATAAATTTTGAACCTGTCAGGACGATCTCTGGCCGTCGTTAGGAAGAAAACGGTGAAGTACCGCTAACAACATCACACGTTGGTACGTGCTGCATGTGTCACATGTGTAACGAATAACCTAACAACTCTAGCCATGCGTTTTTGTTTACATTGGTTAGTTTGGTCAAACTTTCGAGATTCGTATTTGTCAGATTAAGTGGTGGAGCAAGATGTTGTCGATGTATTAGGGTAATCTGCTGTTTGTTAGAATGGCTTACGTTAAGAAGTGTTTTGTTCCGAGTTGTATAGTATACTGGTGCTGATGAACAGTTACAGGTTATTCCTATGTTTACATTATAATATTGACGTTTACGGTTATACTTATACCTTCGCCCCCCTCTCTCAATCCCATTGCATTATTTGTATTTCTCTGGCTATTTATAAAATTGACAACAGTGCGCATCTAGTTACCTAGAGAACTGTAACAGTGCGCATGACGGAAATTAGGAACCTTTTGCGTAGTTGTTGGCGGATTTAAGAAAATGTTTGAAAAAGGGTAATTTTTCTACCGCCGTTTGTTATGAGTTGAATTAATCTGAAAGCAAAATAGATGCGTGGCACTAGTATTCATGATGTAAGCAATAAAAGGCATAGGTTAAAACTATCAAATGTTAATGTGCGGGACGACCCTATTTAAGCTTTTTAATACTCGCATTTGAATTATTTTCAGTGCAATTTAGAATGCAAATTTCTGCGTTCACACTTCGAGTGTTTCGTCTGCGATCTAGATCATACAGTCTAGATTTGAATGATCCAAAGTCGCCTATTCTTCTATGAATGGTAGTAAACAGCCCGATGGACTTTAGTATCCTTTTAGTTATATATCTTGCTGCATATATAAACGTCTTGCTTCAAGAGAATTACCACGAGATAATTAAAATGTATTATAAAGATAATCGAAAAAATAATTTTGACATCCTGTATTTTCGCTACTTTTGAGTTTTGACAAAAATGATATAGGAACTTGTGGCATTAATTTTTAGAGTGGAATCACCCCCCTTCAGTTTTAGCGATTTTTCTTATTTTACTGTTTTAGAATGCTCAAACAATATGTGCGAAGACGGAGCAACAATGGATGCGATGTTTGTCAAATATGTAAGTGATAAAGAAATGAATATGTTTGCTTTGCATGTCAAACGATGCATTCCAAATACTGAGAAGTGATGTAAACTTTTTATTTTCTATACCCCACAAAAACAGTTTACCCTTATTTTTAGCCATCTTCCTTCGTTCTTCTCGACGCTCCCTTCCCAAATGAAGCCTTTATTAACGCTGAAACATTAAAATGCCTTAAGCACGCTTAACCCCATGAATGGAAAGACCGAACACATCCCGCGGAACAACAGACAAAAGAGGAAAAACCAACATCCGTGTTATGTAACGGACACATAGCTATTGAGCGATGGAAGTGGTGGGGGATGCACCGCCCCGCCATCGGCGTCCCGACGCCGTCAGTACTCCGCAAACCGGCGTCTTGACAACGTCTCACCGTCGAGATGATAACTTCGCCAATGTCCACGGAAGTAATGGCATCGCGAGGGGGTGCGGGCCCCCTATCGTGCGGCCGACACGCACGCCACTGAACTCTGTAGTGATTTTTGCCCGAGGGGTGGTTTCCCGTTGATTGTTCGCTGCTGTAGCCGGCCACAGAGGATTTTGGGGTACATAGGAACGGCAGGGAAGGTCAGTTTCGAGATTGCTCGTGTTCTTACAGGGTGTGAGGAAAGCGGGAATTTCCCGCTGAAGGAAAACGGAAAAATAATGTTTTTTGTCTTCGATTTCGAGAATGAGGAGCTTGTAATGGGGAGAAACTGTTTCGCACGCTTAATATTGAAGAGATTTCTTCAGAAATCCTTAAAAATATTAGTAAATACCCCCTCTTTCGTACCTGGTTTCTGTCTGATTTTAGTTTCGTTAGGTAGATGACATTTTGTGCTTTTTTTTTTAAAAGAAAACAAGTAGATCTCATTCATTTTCTTTCTTTTATTAGTTCACTACGTCCATCAAAAAATTTCAGTCGTGAATATCGAGATTATGCGTAACAAATAAGAAAAAATGTGATTCGCTCAAGATTATATAAATTATTTTTGTCTCGCGGATTTCATATATTTTTTTAATCATAGCTGGCTTAGGATCCCATTTGATTCACTATAAAGATGTAATTCAAGCCTTAAATCTTTCTGGTATACAATTCATGTATCTCTAATGGTCAGAGCTAAGAAACACCTCAAACAATTTGAAAAGTATAAGACACTTATGTAGTTACGACAAATTCCTCCTTGGCCAACCATTAATTGCTTAATAGTTAATAATAGTAATAATAATAATAATAATAATAGGACTTTATTTAAACATACTATTGGGCGAAGTCTAGCGCAGCTATTCCACTCAACCCAAAATAAAATATAAACATAGTTCAATATGAGAAAACCAAAAACATAAACAACTATAGTACCATGCTTTGACTATAATTACAAGCTAATGACTTAACCCATACATCATTTGTTTTTTGAAACTTTCTACAGAGCATATTTTAGTAAACAAATCAAAGTGTTCATTATAACATCTTATAGCATTATAAGTAAAAGACCGTGTGTATAAGGAGGTTCGGAAGCTAGGCATTGATAAATAGTGGACATATCTAAGACATAAGATAAATCAGTGCAATGCAAGCTGCGACGACTATGAAACTTATCACGCAAGTATTTTGGCGAAGAGGGTCGAAAGACATGAAACAAGAAAGTTGCAAGGTGGTAATGAAAAAGTTGATCAATTTTTAACAATTTAAGTTCCTGTATGTACTTACAGACATGAGCATACTTTTTTAGTCCAAATATGAATCTGCAGCAGTTATTCTGCACCTTCTGAAGCATGTATTTACTAACGGCACCAAGACAAGGAAAATATACCGTAAAACAATAAAGTAAGTGAGGGATTACCAGAGATTCGCATAATTTTTTTCTAAGTTTAAAGATGAGAATAAGATGATTAGAGTACAAGAGCTTTAAAGCAACATAACATTTTTAATAACAGAAGACGCGTGATTTTTAAAAACGAAGGTCATTATCTATACTTAAACCAAGACTTTTGATCCGTTAATATACAGGCAGTTGATTATGGTCCACGTGTACATTAAAATCATCCTTCACAAAACATTTTTGTGACGATTTCTACGCGAAGTATACTACAGAACACTTATTGCTGTTCAATTTTAAGTTAATGTTACTAGAACATTCACTAATGTTGCCTAGCTCCTCATTCATTTCTAAGCATGCCCTCTCTATGTTCTGTGGGTTGAAATCGCGTAAAAGGTAAGTATCGTCAGCGTATGCCACGCAAGTTGAAAATTTGGGCTTCGAGAGTAAATCAGCGGTGTAAATTAAAAACAGAATTGGTCCCAGCATAAATCCTTGAGGGACTCCCGACGTCACTCTGCCGACATCAGACATTTCGCCACCCAGCAAGACTCGCTAGCACCTATCGGAAGAAACCTCATCAAAACCGTAGTGAGTCAATTTACTACAAAGCAACACATGATCCAGTGTATCAAAAGCTTTCGAAAAATCCAATGAGACCAAAAGACTTGCCCTGCCAGCATCGAGGGATCCAATGCATTCGTCCACCAAATTAGTCAACGTAGTTGTTGTACTGTAATGAGTAGTTTGTTTAATGTTACAGTTTTGTAACAAATCACCAATGAGTTCTTTTAAATTGGTCTCTTTTTTCTTTTGGTATGATATTCATTACTGGAAATATCATCTTTGAGAATTGTCAATGTCACTGTTATACTATGTAGGTTTTGCTAACTTTAGCATTATTTCAGACTGGGCCAAATACTTGTTTATCATCAACAATATAGAAAAACGCCATTGGTATCAACAGACAAACAGCTGTTATCTGTAGATTCTCTTGATCATCTGCATACCTACACCAATATTCACAAGGAATCAAATAATTAGTATAATGTTTTGTTAATTTGTAGCAAGAACTGTCAAATATCTATAAATTATATTTTGAAATAATGCAGCCATTTGGAACAATTAAAAATTACCGGTACATTTATTTCGAAATCGCTTATAAATGCATACTTTTATACTCTGATTTTATGATACTTTATCTAGGTAAGTAACAGCATGATGTGGAAGAAAATGAACAGTATTTTAGTTAATCGTTTTGGAGCATCCAAGTGGGTAATTATCATACCTAAATTGCTGTACAAGAATTGAATTGTTATTCAAACGAAGAAGGACTTACTTCAAAGTATTTTTCTAAAGAAATAAATATCATTTCGGGTGTCTTATAGAAAAATCTATTTGAATTTTCTTTGAAAGAACGTTGTATGTTTGATTGAAAAGTGTTGTCACATTAAATTTCTCCCTGTGATTGTAAACAATTGGTATGCAGGCATAATCTATAGATAAAACCGTGGTATTTAAGTAAATGTTATATATATCTCAAAATATCCAAAACTTAAAGTATTTTTGTGGATGACTTCTTGAATATTTGGGAGGAAGCTACATTATTGACGTGTTTGATCTAAAGAGACATGACGGTTGGAAAAATCTGAATCCTTTCAAATGGCTATGTTGCAGGGAGTTAGTCTAATAAGATTGAGGTAGCAGATAGGATGTTATATAATATAAAAAATAAAGCTATTTTTGAGTTGCGTTAGAAAATGGCTTTACTATAACTCTCCTAGGAAAGTAAGCAGACTACTTACTACTACCGTTACCAATGGTTACCAACAACTGCTTGGTAAATTTACTGTTCTGAAAACGTTGTCATAATAACACGGGAGTGGAAAAAATGCTTACTACACACTACAACCCTCTTCCCTGMGCTTATTAACTTGTCGCATGGCCTCTATTAACTTGAACAACCCTCAAGCCTTCATTTGTCACAAAAACTCGACCCCTCCCGACCTTGACTGAATTTTAGCCGGTTGCTAGGATAATTGATACGATCTCGACGATTTTCAGCATCGCGGCCGCACACTTCAACTTTCAGGAACTTCAATCGAGGGGTAAACACGTCCCGGGGAAAGGGAGGAATGCAATATGCAGTCCGCTATTAAATTTTCAAGTTTAATTTTCTCCGCAACTGTCTCAAGCAGAATCGCTTGCTCGAGAGATTCGAGGATGGGTTTCTCCTTTTTTAATTAACGAGCGACGGCGTGGTTCATTTCTGACTACAGAGAAGTGTCGAAGGTTCGTTGAAGAATGCGAACACTATCTGAAATCTGTCAAAAATGTTTGCCGCTGCGGATTTTTTAAATACCGAAATTCCTTCAGCTACATTGTGGGCTAACGCATAGTGGTTACAACAGTGGTGGTTATTAATGAGACTTGTTAACTATACAAGGTGTTTCAAGTTTCTCAAAACTCCATAACTTATTGTTTTTATCACATGCATTCATCTTATTGTAGTAGCATATCGCCCCCCCCCCCCTCCATCAAAATTAACACTTGTCTCGAATTTTTCGACGACTTTCTGTCATCTGTAATATCTTTATATAACAATGTAATTGTCATAGGAGACCTAAATGTCGATCAAAGTTATTCGAATCAGTTAGAAGACTGCTTTAACGCATACGATTTTGTTCAACTGATAAAAGATATCACTAGAATTAGCAGGCATTCTTCCACTTTGCTTGATGTAATATTTACTAACAACGCGGATGTTGTGCTGAAGTGCGGAACCTTAAACGCTGATTTAGTGTGAAATCACTGCCTAATCTATTGTACTTTGCGTGTGAATAAATGCCATGATATGTCTAAATATGTCACATATCGAGATTTCAAAAAATTCATTTATGCTGATTTCTATACTGACTTAATACAGGTGAAGTGGGACACAATACTATACATATCCGATATAAATGATACAATAAAGTTTCTTAGTTCCTACATTCTGCAATTGTCTGATAAACATGCACCAGTTAAAACTGCTTACATCTTTAAGCTATATGCACCTTGGCTTACGCCAACAATTAAGATCATGATGCGAGAACGTAATAAGTTACTAAGTAAATACAAACGAACGGGAAAATTGGAGGATGGGGTTCAATATAAATCAAGTCAGCATTAACACTTCCAGCAAACATTTGTGGAAAGCTCTAAATTACTTACACGTCAAGCGAGGTGGGAAGTCCTGTGGCATGCCATCATACTCTGCTAATGAAATAAATGACTACTTTATGTCGGTATTTTCCCCGTCCAATAACTATCCCAATGAAGTAAAACAATTTGATAGAAAACTTTTTAATGAAAATACTAAATCTTATATTAAATTAATTTCCCCTGACGATGTCGCTAATGTTATTCTTGCTTTGAAATCAAATGCAGTTGGACACGACGGCGTTTCTTCTAAGATGTTGAAATTCTGTTGCCCTGTTATTTGCAACTATGTTGCTCACACTGTCAATTGTTGTTTCGAGTACAGTTATTATCTCGATGAGTGGAAGCTCGCTTTAATACGACCTTTGCCTAAAACTGATGAAATTAAATCTGTATCCGATTTGAGACCAATCAGCATCTTGCCTGTGCGGTCTAAAGTATGTGAAAAGTTTCTTCATAAAAAATATATGATTATGTTTGTGAAGCTAAAACTATACCCGAAAACCAGTCAGGTTTTCGTACTCATTACAGTACAACAACTGCGTTGACCAATTTGGTGGACGAGTGCATTGGATCCCTAGAGGCTGGCAGGGCAAGTCTTTTGGTCTCMTTGGATTTTTCGAAAGCTTTTGATACACTGGATCATGTGTTGCTTTGTAGTAAATTGACTTACTACGGTTTTGATGAGGTTTCTTCCGATAGGTGCTAGCGAGTCTTGCTGGGTGGCGAAATGTCTGATGTCGGCAGAGTGACGTCGGGAGTCCCTCAAGGATTTATGCTGGGACCAATTCTGTTTTTAATTTACACCGCTGATTTACTCTCGAAGCCCAAATGTTCAACTTGCGTGGCATACGCTGACGATACTTACCTTTTACTCCATTTCAACCCACAGAACATAGAGAGGGCATGCTTAGAAATGAATGAGGAGCTATCCAACATTAGTGAATGTTCTAGTAACATTAACTTGAACAGCAATAAGTGTTCTGTAGTATACTTCGCGTAGAAATCGTCACAAAAATGTTTTGTGAAGGATGATATTAATGTACATGTGGAACATAATCAACTGCTTGTATATGAAACGATCAAAAGTCTTGGTTTAAGTGTAGATAATGACCTTCTCTTTAAAAATCACGTGTCTTCTGTTATTAAAAAATGTTATGTTGCTTTAAAGCTCTTGTACTCTAATCATCTTATTTTCAACTTTAAATTATGCGAATCTCTGGTAATCACTCACTTACTTTATTGTCTTATGCTATACTTTCCTTGTCTTGATGCCGTTAATAAACACAGAGTTCAGAAGGTGCAGAATAACTGCTGCAGGTTCATATTTGGACTAAAAAAGTATGCTCATATCTGTAAGTACATACAGCAACTTAAATGGTTAAAAATAGATCAACTTTTTCATTACCCCCTTGCAACTTTCTTGTTTCGTGTCTTTCGCTCGTCGTCGCCAAAATACGTGATAAGTTTCATAGTCGTCGCAGTTTGCATTTGCATATGTCAACCATTTAACAATGCCTAGTTTCCGAACCTCCCTATGCACGCGGTCTTTTACTTATAATGCTATAAAATGTTATAAAGAAAACTATTTTTTGTTTACTAAAATATGCTGTGTAGAAAGTTTCAAAAAACAAATGATGTATAGGTTACGTCATTAGCTTGTAATTATAGTCATAGCATGGTATTATAGTTGTCTATGTTTTTTGGTTTGTTTCTCATATTGAACTAAGTTTATATTTTTTTGGGTTGAGTGGAATAGCTACGCTAGACTTCGCCCAATAGAATGTTTAAATAAAGTCCTATTATTATTATTATTCTTTTTTCTCTATACTGAATAGTTTGTAAACAAATTAAGTTTTGTGTGTGCTTTGTTTCGCACTACTTAAGCAATAATTTGACAATCGTTTCATTTTCAAAAAAGGTACAAAAGTATACTAAACCCAGATGTGTAAAATACGCCTCACTCTAACAAAATAGCTGTAAATCCTTTGTATGCTTTATTTTGGCCTGGAACAATGACTGTTCCCTATATAGTGATCAGCAAAACCTGAAGACGACTACATGGCTCATGTAAACTTTTGTAATACTATTATCAATCTCCAGAAATGTCATACATTCTATTCTTTTCTCGGTCGAAGCTGGATTTGGGCGAGCAGGTATATTTAATGTTCACAATGAACATTCAGGTACAGGACCGGTTTATTCCGAGAAATGATAGGTACCTTATACATTTCAAAAATATTTTTGAACCTTATTTTGTATAGTCACGAGTGAAGCAAGCACATGAAAATGTGGAGACCGTGGTCTTGTGAGCAGAATGAAAACGTGGAAAATGAAGAAAATGTAGAAGTGGGAGAAAACGAAAATGTGGCAAGTTTGAACAAAAGAAAACGTCATCATTTATCTCCCGGGAAAAAACAAATTATTCTCAATGTGCATAAGAGTCTTAAAGAAGATAAAATTACAGCACATGAAGAATTGATTAAAGACAGCGAAGCTGCAAAGATATCATACACATCAGTGTGGAAAATAATTAACTGCGGAATATTGGAAAGAAAATCTCGGAGTGACAAAGGAACTTTAAGAAAACTGCATGAACGTGAACATGCTTATTTATTAAGGACCTTTATTTACGATTTATACAGGGTGATTTTTTGAAAACTTCACACCTTAAATAACTTTAAATATAGCAAAAATTTAAAAATTTGCAAAAACAGGTAAACTTTTGTTTGCAGGGGGACAACTTTTGAGATAAGTTTTTAATGGATAGCGCTTACTCTCTGAGCAGGGTAGACACCCCTTTAAAAATTTTAAATGGAACTATCCATCTTGTGATACATCATTTGAAAGCTTATTTCACAAAGAGTCTGGTCATGTAATTAGTTTTAACACGTTTAACTTACTGACGGGGTAATAGATTAATAGTGCCTACGAAACAGGTTGCTTATTAAATTGAATATCTTGGACTCTTTTCAACAAAATGTATTTTATTTTAGAGCGGAAATAAAATTTTCTTTTGAACATTATTATTAACATTAAAGTATTTATCATGTAATTTTTTAGAAAGTCCATGTTCACGAAAAGGAAAAATTATTTATTTGTAACTCCAAAAACAGTGTGAACAAAACCATAGAAATTCAAACCTTACAATAGATTCACAAAATGTGCACCACCTCTTTCTATACAATAATACAGACGGTTCTCGAACTCCTGCTGCACTTTTCGGAAAGTTTCAGGTGGAATCSTCCTGCACTCGTTAATAATTCTTTCTCGCAGATCGTCCAGGCTAGTAGGTTGTGTTTTGTAAACCACAGATTGTAAATGACCCCATAGAAAGAAATCTAAAGCAGTCAAATCGGGTGATCGTGGCGGCCATTCAATTGTTCCACGCCTACCAATCCAGTGAAGAGGAAATCTATGATTTAACCAATTTCGCACATTAATGGCGTAATGCGGTGGGGCTCCATCATGTTGGTAAAACAATTCGTATTCATCCAACAATGGATTTCCTTCAGGGTCACGTTGGTTTTCTAATTGCTCTGTGATTAAAGGATCAATAACGTTATTAAGTAATTCTAAATACATTCCCCCATTTAGCGTCCCATCAATGTAAATTGGACCTACAATTGCGTTGCCAAGTATTCCAGCCCAGACGTTCAGCTTCTGAGGAACTTGTGTATGACCTTCTCGAAAAATATAAGGATTTACGTCACTCCAGTACCTGACGTTATGTTTATTTACAGAGCCGTTCAAAAAAAATGTGCATTCATCACTGAAGCAGATATTTTTTATTAGATTTGGATTTACTATAATCTTTTCTGTCATAATTTCGCAAAATTGCAGTCTTCTATCCAAGTCATCTTCGCCGAATTCCTGAAGAGTTTGCATCTTATAGGGATGGAATTTGTGCAGTTTTGTAACTTTCCTTAGAGATTAATAAGAAAGTCCAGTGGCTGTAGAAATGTTACGCAAAGAGCTAGTTGGATCCATTGCAAAATGACCAAGTAGTTCAAGTTGGGCCATTTCATCAACGACTCTATTCCCTGCCTTTTTTTTGTTTACTACAGATCCAGTGTCTTGAAATTTCTACACGAGATCGAGAATGTACCTAGCGTCAACATTTTTATCGGGGTGCCGTTCGTTAAACACCCTTGCTGACGCACGAGCACAGCTATGCTCAGCACCGTAAATAAAAATTATTTCTACACTTTCGGCAGTTGAATAAACCATTATCACTTGGACTCTCACTTTAAAATTTCACGCGATTTATAAAAAGGAATGTGAACAAAAAGATGGTCGTGCCAAAGAAGTAGCCATAAAGTTGAAACAAAAAATTGGAAACACAAAGTAGATAATTATTTAGCCAATTCAGTATAAACTGTCGAGCTGCAATATCAAGTAATGTCGAAAGAAAATTTTAAGTATTTTTAGCATTTTGCTTAGGTGTAACAATTATTTTTTAACAAGTTTTTTTAGGCTTAAGTATGGACAATTTTTATTGTAACTGCAAGACAATAAATTTTGTTAAAAAAAGTCCAAAATATTCCATTTTATAAGCCACTTGCTACAATGCACTTTTTGACCCACTACCCCGTCAATGGGTAAAAATAGTAAAACTAATTACATGGCAAGACTCCTTGTGTAATAAGCTTTTAAATGATGTATCGTAATATGGGTAGTTTCATTTAAAATTTTTGAAGGRGTATCTACCCCGCTAAGAGGGTAAGTGCTATCCAKTAAAAACTTATCTCAAAAGTTGTCCCCCTGCAAACAAAATTTTACCTGTTTTTGCAAAATTTTAAATTTTTCCTCTATYTAAAGTTATTTAAGGTGTGAAGTTTTCAAAAAATCACCCGGTATGTGTGCATACGCAAACAAAAAGGTTGTCAAAAGAAAATAATTGTGACACCCTGTGCCCTACAATGTTTTTTTGATAATCTGTCTACAATTTTTGAATCGTATTCATTATTAATCGCTATTAATTGCCTAAAATTCGTTAATTCTTTGTATTACTTTCATCGCACTCACCTACCTATTACGCGGTTCGACGCTATCGGTTCAGATGCAAATATCTCGCTTTAAGATCGCAAAACTCGCACAGTTCTAACTTCACCACGTGTACAGACACACAACACTCGTTTTACGACAGTTTCAAAATTTCTCGCGACGTTTTTACCGAAAAATTCGATCGCCGGAATTTCCAAAAACCCGCACGCGACGAGTGGACCACGCATACTGATAAAATACTCCCCTCGTTTGGGATAGTGGACTGCGCCAATACAACTGCAAAAAACGTCGGTATGCCGGACACACGGCAAAAAATTGTTGCTAAGCGATCGATGTGAGATTATCAGAGCAGGTTTTAAAACGAACAATTTAGACGGAGGTTTTAAAACAATTCATTTAAATCCGACATGAATCGTATATTACATAAAATACGGTTTCTTTCAAACTGATAAAAGCAATTTGTATGGATTACTTTCAAATGCTCACCCAGTTTTTGCGGCCGTGGCTTCTATAATGGCGTTTTTTGGCTTCAATCGTAATTAATATGATGAAAGCATTTCTTAAGCTTGAGAATATTAATTCCGTTGACTTGCCTGCAGCAGACCCTATAATTAGTTAAGCAATTTTAATAATACGTTCATTAACCCCCATAACCGTGATCCATTTAGATAATTTACACGAACGTCCCCTTTTACCCTAAAAAAAAAACAATTAAACAACCACTTTTTGTCGAGGTGAAAAACAGAATTGGGTGTTCTAGAATTTTGCTCATCTAATCTGCATACATTATGTAAATGCACGTTGAATAAGTCAACCCCGTAGACGTATAACTCATAAAGCGATATTAACATACTTCGTGATAAAAGCAACTAAGAATGTCGAGATAAAAAAATACGAGTTCGGTATTTAGAACGGTAGGTTACAGCTTGTTTTTTGCGTCGTTGTTTTTTCTTTGTGCGAACTAGAAGTTGTAGCTCAAAGAAAATATTGACGTCTTCAAAGCCTTAAAGCGCGAAGGCGAAGCCAGATATCTGTAACAAATAGAAAAATCGGAACAGCGCATATAGCCTTATCTGATTTACTTCCTTATATTCTGTTTGAACTCCCGGAAACCTAACAAGATGGTCCTTATTCTGTTTGATAAAAGGAAAATGTAGCGCTTGCTTTCGCAGAAATATCGGTGGCTAAAGATTTTGGATAGATAGATTGACACTAGACTTCAGTTTTAATGTATCTTCATTAAAAGAAATCCACCGGTGGGTTGCAAACAATGCTTAAAATGCATTTGATTCGAATCAATGTTCAGGAGGTATTGCTTTTTTATAGCAAATTGAATGTAGTTTTAAAATTAGTTAGTTATTTCTAATATTCTATTAATGACGCTGAAGAAGTAAACATCAAACAATAACTTTTTCCAAATTTACAAACTTGTCATTGTCTTTTTAACTTGTCTTTGTGACGCTTCAAAATGCATGGAAAAACTACTGCAAGTATAAATAATAAATTTTTAAGAAACAAATACCTTCTTTAGTTTAAACAATTTATACAGACATACTAAACATTTTTCAGTCTTAATCCAAGCTTCTGTTGTGTAGAACACTGCATAAACATTCAGAACCTGTTCAAGTTTTCTTTGTTTGAATACATGTCAAACATTTGCTGTTAGCTTTTAAATTGCTTAAAATATTCTTAAAAGTATACGAGGGTGAATGCTTTCAGCGTCCATAAATATAAGATAATATTTTGTCGGATAGATCGCTGTCTCTTGAAAACACTGACAAAAAGTTAATAGTCTGACGTTTCGATTACACCTGTAATCTTTGTCAAAGACGAAGAACCTCAAAATTTGCCTGACACAAGTTCAAACAAAATTTTGAAAGTAAATAAACAAATCACCAAGGATGCGAAAAGTCATAGAAACAAAGTGCCAACCTTATAAAAAAGAACCTAACGATGAAAAAGGAACTACCTACCTACTTGATATAGACGAACTACTTGATAAAAGATAACTACAACATAGCCTTCCAAATGTCACCTTACTCATAATTTCCACAATCCCTATTAAAATTATTAGTATTCCTACAAATTTCTATAGCTTCTTTTATTAGACGTTTGTGATAATATTTTTCTCTATGTAAAATTTTTGTTTTATCAAAATCAATCATGTGTTTAGTCAAATATGAGTGTTCAGCTACGGAAGATTTATCTATATGTTGCAACCTAGTAGCACGTATGTGTTCTTTCAAACGCGTACCTACTTTTCTTTTAGTTTGACCTATGTAAAACTTGCCGCAAGAACAAATAATTCTGTAAACACCTTCACTCTCCAAATGTACTTTATCTTTAGTAGAACTTAAAATTTTATCTAAATTATTATACGTACTATCAATAACTAAAATATCGTGTTTTCTAAGCATCCTCTTTAATTTTTCCGAAAGGCCTTGTACATAAGGCAAACTCAACTTCAATTTACTTTGTCCTGGCTGAGAATTTACTTGATTTGGATGAGCACTTTTATTAAAAACTGACCAAATATATTCTTACTGCTATAACCATTTCTCACTAGCGCTGATTTAAGATGATATATTTCTTTTCGTACAGAACTTTCTTCTGATATCCTTTGTGCTTTAACAAATAATGTCCTTATAAGACTATTTTTTAAGAAGAAGGGTGGTGAGATGTGGCATGTAAATATCTGTCTGTGTGTGTTGGTTTTCTGTAAACCTTGTGTCCTAACTGTCCAGTGTTTGTTCTGTAAATTTTKACATCCAAGAAAGGTAAACTACCATTGCTTTCTAATTCCATAGTAAATTTTATGTCGGGATTTTGACTGTTCAAATGATTTAGAAACCTACCCAACTCTTCTATACCGTGGGGCCAAATAACAAGAGTATCATCTGCGTACCTATACCAACATCTTGGTTTAAACTGAAAACTGTTTATCGCTACATGTTCAAAATTTTCCATAAACAAATTAGCTACTACAGGACTTAGAGGTGAACCCATTGCACAACCTGATTTTTGTTCATAAAAATTATCGTTCCATAAGAAATAAGTAGATTTTAAACAATGTTAGGATAATCTGGCTATCGTGTCACCTAGGGGATCGCTATTAAGCTTGGATTTGATGATATCTATTGTTTCAGGAATGGGTGCTTCCGTAAATAAAGGAACCACGTCAAAACTAACCAAAATATCACCTTCTGAAATACTTAAACCTTTTATAATATCAATAAAGTCTGAAGAATTTTTGATGAAACTACTGGTATTTCCTACATAAGGTTTTAAATAGTTGGCACAAAATTTTGCCAATCTGTAACAAGGACTGCCAATCGTATTGACTATGGGTCTTAACGGGACATTGGTTTTGTGGATTTTGGGCAAACCATACAATTTAGGTACCTTGCAATCGGAAACAGTTAAAAGAGACTTCTCCTCATTCGAAAGATTTGACCTTTTGATAAGATCATTGGTAATTTTGGAAATTTTTAAGGTAGGATCTCGGGATAATTTTTGATATGTTTTATTCTCGAAATCTGTTCTATCTAAAATTACTGTGGCTGAACCTTTATCTGCTCTAGTAACTGTAATGGACTTATCTGTATTCAAATCCTTAAGAGCCTTCATTTCCTCAGGCAAATTTTGAGATTCTTCGTCTTTAACAAAGATTACAGGTGTAATCGAAACGTCAGACTATTAACTTTTTGTCAGTGTTTTCAAGAGACAGCGATCTATCCGACAAAATATTATCTTATATTATGGACGCTGAAAGCATTCGCCCTCGTATCATTGAGTAATGTTATTTTATCATTTACATCTGATGTATCATAAATGGCATTAAAATTTTTACCCTACAAATCAACTAGAAACCGTTCCGTGTTAAAATTCTTGAAACAACGAACATGCAGAACATCCTTAAGCTCACATGATATTGTATGATTGGATAAAACAGCCACTGAGTTTACAATATCTAAATCAGAAGTGATTATATGGTTAATTAAAGTAGACGTACGTAGAGAGATCCTCGTAGGTTCATTGACAAGCTGATGCAAATTAAAAGAAGTTAGTAAATTTACATATTGCTGGACATAATGGGAATTCAAATCTAAGAGATCAATATTAATATCACCCACACAAAGGAAAGCAATCGGCAAGAAGCACAATTCTGGAGTATATGTCTTCAAATTCTTCAAAGAATGTATTATAGTTTTTTAACGAGGAGGAACGGTATATGCAACACTGCAACACAAATTTAGATTTTAGTCTGCTTCTGAAACTACAATTTCTTTGTAAACCTCATTAAAGGATACAAACGATTCGATTTATACAGAGCCATCCGGTATGCGAATGTACAATTAACAGTTCATCTATTCCAAATCTACTTTTCCGGCAGTTTTCCTAAAGAAAATCGACTAAAGGAACTGCCCTGGGGCTCAGTATTATGTTCTGACGCCAACGCACGACTTTATATAAGGACAGCTGTAGGTCAATCAGAATTGCGGAAGCAAAGCGCTGACCGTATCAAAGGTTTTTACTGTCGACCGGAAGAGAACTCCCAAAGCTGTTGGGATTAAAATCCGACATTTCTTCTGTCGTTCGCAGCACTACAGGGGACACAACCGTAGCGGGTATAGGGCAGGATTTGTCAATGAGGTCGTCCCACAATTCTTTTTATTTTAAATTTAAAATGTACATAAAAATTTAAGCACAAAGACATTTGTTTGCGATTTTTTCCGGTTCTTCTTTGCCGAGAAAAAAAAGTGAAAGTATGGATTTTTCAATATACGTTTCAAACTCCCCGATATTCCTCCACGGAGATGACGTAAAAGGTTCGCATGCTGACGAAAGCGAGAAACACCAATAATAGCCAGTGCTCTAGCGACATTGCAAGTATAATATTTGTTTACATTTTTTGAGCTGCGTCGCGTTGCCAATGTGGGCAAATTTTCGCGATACCGTGAGGAATGTTCTCGTAAACTGGCATTGTGACATTGATACCTAGGTCAACTTAAGGCGTATTTGTGAAAATAACTTAAATCATCTTTAAGTCAGTTTATTCTATAATGAACAGTTCAATATAATAAGCGCATTCACTGCCCTTTTGTTGAAATACGAAAGCCATTTAACCATAATGTTTAGTTCGTATACTTTCGTATGACAACAATATGATAAATTTTGAAACGCCAGGACGATCTCTGGCCTTCGTTAGGAAGAAAAAAAGGTAAAGTACTGCTGACAACATCGCACGTTCGCACGTGCTGCATATGTCACATGTGTAACGAATAACCCTAACAACTCTGGCCATGCGTTTTTGTTTACATAGTTTGGCCAAACTTTCGAGTTTCATATTTGTCAGATTAAGTGGTGGAGCAAGATGTTGTCGAAGTATTTGGGTAATCTGTTGTTTTTTTAATGTCAGAATGGCTTACGTTAAGAAGTGTTTTGTTCCGTGTTGGAAGAATACTACTGCTGATGAACAGTTACAGGTTATTCCTATGTTTACATGTTTACTCTCACTCCCATTGCATTATTTGTATTTCTCTGGCTATTTATAAAACTGACAACAATGAGCACCTAGTTACCTAGCTGTAACAGTGCGCATGACGGAAATTAGGAACCTTTTGCGTAGTTGTTGGCGGATTTAAGAAAATGTTTGAAACAGGGTAATTTTTCTACCGCCCTATGTTACGAGTTGAATTCATCTGAAAGCAAAATAGATGCGTGGCACTAGTATTCATGATGTAAGCAATAAAAGGCATAGGTTAAAACTATCAAATTTTAACGTGCGGGACGACCCTATTGACTTAACAATAGACGGACATAAGAAACACACAAGATACAATATTTCTTCAGTAATTTTTGGAAACCCCCACGCCCATGGAATGCAGCGACATTTCCACAGCTGAATCTTTTATTGGCTCGCTTAGTTATCCGGTGGTGGAGGTCCCTTCTCTGGATTTTCACTCGCCCTTGTTTTAGGGCTTAACGTAGGCATTTGTCTAATGACCACTTGACTTTGCGAATTAATGAAACACGAAAAACGTTTCAGGCCTCCACCCAGCGGTGAGATTGACTTTTTTTTCAGCCGCCCATTTATCCCGGAATTTAATTAAGGGCATATTTTGGACATCTCGGTGTTCTTTCGAGATGGCTACTCAGCAGCCGATCAATAAAGACCAATTATAATAAAAAGCGTGAGTTGAATAGAGGTGCGGGAAAAAGCAATTTGCGTAGAACTTGTCTATAACATTATTGTTTCAGTTGACACATTTGTGAATACAAGCTGATGTTTTTCAGGCGGGATATCAGCTAGTAAAATCTAGAGCAATGGCTACTAAAGCATTATCGAAATATTGGTAGCTTTAACATAAACTAGGGACATTAAAACATTTAAATGTTCCCACTTTTCTGTTGTTCACTATTGTGAAAGAGCCTTTTAAAAAATTTGCATCGAACAGATGCACGGACAGTTTCCCGAAGGCAATTAAACGTCTGTTGCTTGTCGATTTCAGCCCTCCTTGATTATACCAAAAATTAAAATTAATGGGCAGCGTAATAACGTCGCAGAGGATTTACGATTTAATTTTGTAAAGTGGTGTTAGGCAAACATCTGATCTGATTAGCAGGGCCATGTCAAGGACTGACGTAATTAGAATTCGGCCGGCGCGGGGATATTTTTTATTTCAGAAA
Source organism: Rhyzopertha dominica (assembly GCA_025024175.1). NCBI lineage: Eukaryota > Metazoa > Arthropoda > Insecta > Coleoptera > Bostrichidae > Rhyzopertha > Rhyzopertha dominica. The sequence goes on along the minus strand of QCXZ01000001.1, from coordinate 6,276,870 downwards.
TGGCGCGGGTAATTTTAGAACCTCTGAGCTTCAGCACATACAGTTCTTTCGTCGTATGAGGATTTTAGAAACTAGCAGAGGTAAGAAAGAAGGTTATATGGGGCTGATCAAGTAGGCCTATGAAATAATCCCGAATGTACATCATAAATATGCTACAAGGTGGTAGATTCTGGTGTTTCAGCTTTGGCCATTTTAGTTCAAATGTCGGTTCCAAAATCTGAGTACACTTCAGATGGCGACAGGTTTGTTGTCACCCAGGCCAAGTTGATTAATATCAAAAGCAAAGCACCGTGACAGAACCAGTGAGCAATAGTCAAATTGTGAAATAGTCATTAGCATTAAAATTTTTGCATAATAAAAGTGTTGCATAAATGTTAATGTGCAGATTTTAACCTTTAAGACGACAAGTCTATACCATGTTGTACATACCATCAGTATGGGCGGTAATGGTGACAGATTAAAACAATGGGATATGGGCTTGCAGATTGCAGTTATAAGTAGGTATAATTCATCAATACAAAGAGATGCACATGAACAAAAAGTGAGAAATATTTCGTTGATTTGTTTATTTTTAATGTGCTGCCTTGCTGTTGTCCAACTCCGAAGGTGTAAATTTTTGCTTCAGAAACTACTAGTTCTATAGGAATCCTGAGTAGATATATACATAAGCACATGAAATACTTATGTAAAGTGAATTTCTCATCACATTATAACTGGCACCACTATTATAGTGGACTTATTATAACAGTAGCTTGTCGTTCAGTTTAACTTTTTTGTCGTTTATTTCCCTGTAGTCTTGGTCTTCACCAACATTTTATTGTATATATATATATATATATATATATATATATATATATATATATATATATATATATATATATATATATATAATCAGTCCCTATCTACCGTAAAGTGTAAGGGTACTTATTGTCTTTTTATTTCAGCCACTAACAAACTTAGCCCACTGTTTCCGGTCGATGGTCATTCGCCGTGCTTCTTTCCATGTCTTGTCTTTTTCTTGCAGTATCTTCTGCACCGTGCTGTCCCATGTTTGCCTAGGTCTTCCTCGCTGTCTCCTTGGTGTCACTTTAGCTTCCCAGATGCACTTTACCTGTGCTTCATCCCCCATCCTGCACAGATGACCAAACCACTTCAGCTGATTCTTCTCTATTTCTTTCAACACTGAGTCCACTTTAAGTTCATCTTGTATATCCTGATTCCTTACTCTATCCATCCTTGTAATCCCCATCACTCTTCGCAGGTATTTCATTTCCGTGGCTTGTATCGAGCTCTTCATGCTAGTAGTGAGCACCCATGATTCACTTCCATACAAAAGAATAGGTCTGAAAATTGATTTATACACAGACATCTTTGTTTTCCTTGTTATTTCTTTTTTATTGATAAATGTTGTTCTTATAGCATGGTACAACTTCATTGCTGCTGTTATTCTGTTTGTGACTTCTGTGTTGTACATTCCGCTTCTGTCTATTGCTACCCCCAGATATTTAAAACTTTCCACCATCTCTATTGTTGTTCCATCTATTTGTATGTGGTCATATTTTGCCTCTCTTCCAATATGCATCATCTTCGTTTTCTTGATATTCATTTTCATGTTGAATTTATTTATTATCTCTGCCCACCMTTTCAGATTTGTGTTCATATCTTCCTCACTACCGGCACATATTATAACATCATCCGCAAACGCACACTCCGTGATTGTAACTTGCCGCATGTTTCTATATCCCACTTGTAATCTCTTTGCTTTCGTTCTATACATTTTTAATATTTCGTCCATGATAATGTTAAACAATGTGGGACTCAAAACACCTCCTTGCTTCAGTCCTTCGTGTGTGACAAACTCCTCAGATTGGCTGTTTCTGGTTCTTTCATAATTGCTGGTGTTAACGTACGTGCTTTTTATGGCTTTTATTAATTTTGAATCTATTCCTCGGTTTTTCATGCTTTCCCATATTTGTTGTCTTTGTACACGGTCGAAAGCCTTTTCCAAGTCTATGAAGCAGAAGAATGCATCCCGGTTTTGTATTTTAATTTTTTCTGTAATTTGCTTTAACGTAAAAATGTGATCTTGTACGCTATGTCCTCGTCTAAAACCACTTTGCGATTCAATAAGTTCTCCTTGTATTTTATTGCTCAGTCTTTTTTCCAATATTCTTTCGTAAATCTTAGCTACCGTGCACATTAATGTAATTCCTCTGTAATTCTCACATTTCATTTTGTCTCCAGCCTTGTGCACGGGCATTATTATTCCCAATTCCCAATCTTTTGGTATTCTATCTTGTTTCCATATTTCATTTATCAATTGCAGTAACATCTTCCTCCCTACTACTAGTTCTATAGGAATCCTGAGTAGATATATACATAAGCACATGAAATACTTATGTAAAGTGAATTTCTCATCACATTATAACTGGCACCACTATTATAGTGGACTTATTATAACAGTAGCTTGTCGTTCAGTTTAACTTTTTTGTCGTTTATTTCCCTGTAGTCTTGGTCTTCACCAACATTTTATTGTAACCAACAGATAATAGTGCTAAAAATAGCATTAATTGCTGCACAATATCTTTGTAGTTTTATATACCTGTTTTTAATATAGTTTATAGCATCTGGCATAGACAACTCAGATGTGCTTTTTATCGTTCAGGATCAATATATAGGAACTAGGTGGAGTCTAGCTACAGGATTATATGTTAAGCAGACCTCGTCAAATGCCTTATTGAGTGCCTTTCTTCTTGAAGGTAGCGTATATTGTATGTATATGGTAATTAACCACTTCAAACAAACCTGTGTCACATATACCTTATTGAAACTGATCCAGTTTCAAATAATACACAAACTGCTGATGTCATAGGTAAAAAAACGCTGTGCATACATTTTCTTGAATACCATCCTGATAACTTACAAATTACAACTCATATTAATAGTTCTTTGACTGTTTTGTGATAATCTACTTGTCAATTTGACAGACACAATCTGACACAACATCAAAATCTAGTCGACCTGGGTGACAACGAACCCGGCGCCACCTGAAACGGGCACGCGTTTTGGAGCCAGTAGTTAAGACGGGCTGAACACCAGAATCTACCACCTTGTATGCTAATATCCGCTAAAAAGCTACAAAATAGTTACTAAATTCAGCGAGTACACGAACCGAATACAACGCACTTGTTACATAACACAACTTTGTAATCTTTGAATTTCAAACGCGAAAATTGCTATTTCACGATACCAGTTAAAGAAAACTAACTTTGCACTGTACAAAAAGCAATAAATATAATACCACAATTTAGGGTTACCGCCATGCAGTTCCTAATAGGGGGTTAATTGTCAATTTATTAAGTACCTACCAATAATTATACAGGGTGTCCCTGAACATGTGGGCAATATCTCGGGATCTGATAGCTGAGCTAAAAACATCACTATTTTACAGTATAACTTTTTTTGATATATCGTTCGCCTACTGAGATATTCACCCCTAAAGCTCCTTTGGAAAAAGTGGTTTCTCCGAAATATCTTTTATACCGCTTGATATAATTTGATGAAATTTTCGCCATTAATATTTAAAATGGAGGCGGTTGTCGCACAGCAATACTAAAGTGGGGTGGTGCGCCATCATGCATGAACCACATGTTTCTTCTGGTTGCTAATGGAACGTCTTCTAAAAGCTGTTGTAAGTTATTTTGAAGGAACTGCAAATAGAGTTCCCCATTTAATCTTGGAGGTAGCACATATGGTCCTATTAAATAGTCCCCTATGATTCCCGCCCAAACATTAACAGACTGAAACTGGAACTGGTGTCTTGCAACCACTGTGGAATTAGGGTTTTCGTCCGCCCAAACATGTAAATTGTGTGAATTTATTACACCGTTTTTCGTGAAACCAGCCTCATCTGAATAAAGAATCGAACTAATAAAATCCCTGTTATTTGTGTGCTGTTCTAAGACCCAATTTGAAAATTCCACTCTAGCAGGAAAATCTTCATGACTTAGGGCATGTACCTTTTGAACATGAAAAGGGTGCAGTAATTGTTCTTGAAAAATTCTGGAAATAGTGTTTTTGGACACATTGTGTTGCACCGCAAGTTTTCTAATACTATTGGTAGGATCCGCAGCCACGCTATCCAAAACGTTCTCCTCTAGGACCACTGTGCGTACTCTTCTTTGGACGCCACCGTTCAAGCTATCTTTTACAAATTTTCCTAATAATTACAAATTGATATAAACATGCCTTTATGGCTAATTTTATGTCCCACCTGTCTCCCTTAAACGTCTATCAACCCGTTCAAAAGTTTTCCGATCAGGAATMCTACGGTCAGGAAATCGTTCTGCGTACAACCTCACAGCTTCTGTACTATTACCAAGGGCTAGACCATACACTAAATRCATGTCAGCATATTCAGGAAATGAATATTCCATTTTAAAATGATTGTTGGATAACAATCACACCAGGAAAATTAAATGGAGTGACAGCTAATAATATTTTTTAGCGCCTACTATAAAAATTAAATTGCTCGTGTGGACGCAAGTGAAAATGTGAACCATGTAATTCAACAGCATTTTTCTCGAAAACGGTTAACATTAGGGTAATGAATAAAGAGTACCTTTTTTTCTTCTTAAGTTTGATAGAATTGAAGAACGCCTATTTCGGGGAAAAAATCTTACCCGCCTTAAAATTAAGAGAAAAAAACGGTGAAGGGTAGTTTACCCCCAACTTCCCCGTGCAGTTACAAAAACTGTGTCTGCACTATTCTAACCGCCTGCATTATAAATATTAATGGCGAAAATTTCATCAAATTATATCAGGCGGTATAAAAGATATTTCGGAGAAACCAATTTTTTCAAAAGAGCTTTAGGGGTGAATATCTCAGTAGGCGGACGTTATATCAAAAAAAGTTATACTGTAAAATAGTGATGTTTTTAGCTCAGCTATCAGATCCCGAGATATTGCCCACATGTTCAGGGACACCCTGTATACACTCAAAGGCACATGATAATCGATTAATCAAGCTTAGAATCTATGGTTTCAGAATTTTCATCTGAATAAAGCACGTTCAATCCATTTCATAACGAACTCTCTTTCCCACTTGGTAAAAAGATTCCCCCGCAAAAAAAACGCGACGCGAAACATTTTCGATTAAGCCCTTGTCGTTCGGTTTTGCTCCCAGATGGCTCCGAACGTTTTTCAAAAACAGATCAGTTGATATGCATAATATTACGACCGGGACCGAGCAAGTTTCATTGTGGCCGTAAAACTAGGACGACGAGTATAGTTACGGGCGAACTGAACGTGTGAATGCCGAATGATACGATGTTTTATGTGGTTATTTGCGGTACTGTATTTCGAACTGCTACACACATAAAGGATTTTCCGGAATTTAAAAATGTTTCGTGGTAGTAAAGTTTGTCGCGATCGCTAATCGTATTGACAATGAGTGTGGTAACTGATATTTTTTCAAAGGTTTAGGAGATCTAAAAATGTCTAAAAAAAACTCTGATTTTTCAGGAACCCATAAAAAGAGACAAAGTAGAATTAAATAGATGCTTTTAGAGCTTCGTTGTTGAAATAATGATAGTAACGCCTAATATTTCACCTGCTCTTGTAATCTTTGCCAAACTTAATCGTTAAATATTGTATAACACATCGTACAAATTTTTGAAAAGTATGCCGATACACAAATGGGCTCTTCTAAGAAAAAACCGCTGCAAATTGAATCAATACTTCCACATCCAATAGTCAAAATGACATTTACGTTTTTATTTCTTATACTATACGATTAGTAATCAGGTTTTGAGCATTTTTTCTCTCTACACATTTTTTCTAAGACAAACGGTCCTCGTGATATTAGCAAATATTTAATATTTAAAATCTGTTTTTCTACATAACTCGAAAAGTATTAACTTAACGAAAAAATTACAAAAGTGCTTTCCGATCAGAAATTTGATTTCCTATATAATACCAAAATTTAAAAAAAATCGTACGAAAAGGAACCAAAATACGTTTTTTGGAAATATTTCGAAAACAAAACCACAGGCACACAGACACACAGACAAGAATTATTTTCTTTGGTCAAATTTTTTTTTTTTACGTTTTCGACCATTTTAAAGCGAATGAGAAAATAAAAATTTTTGAAAATTTTTCTCGCGATACAATACTTCCCATCCTTTGGATGTAGAAGTAATTACGACTAACTCTTGCTAATAGTGATAAGTGAACTCGTAAAGTAATTAATTAATATTTTTATTCATTCTAAAAAACCGCTGCACATTGAATCAATACTTCCACATCCAATTGTCAAAATGACATTTACGTTTTTATTTCTTATACTATACGATTAGTAATCAGGTTTTGAGCATTTTTTTCTAAGACAAACAGTTTTTGTGATATTAGCAAAAATATATAAATTTTTAAAATCGGTTTTTTCCAAATAACTCGAAAATTATTAACTTAACAAAAAATTACAAGAGTGCTTTCTGATCAGAAATTTTATTTTCTATTGAATACCAAAATTTTAAAAAAAATCGTACGAGTAGGGTCCAATATATGGAAATATTTCTAAAATGTCAAAATTTTGGATAAATTAAATTTAATGTAATGTAATGTAAATGAACATAAAATTAGCGCAATCGGAGACCATCAAGTTTCAAGGCGAAAAAACAGCAAAGGGGTTAAGCCTTTGCTTTTTCGCAGATGTCGGTGGAAATTATTTTTGGTTCAAAATCGGCATACTGATGTATCTTGAGCTGCAGATTCCAAAACTGCAGTCAGAAATGAGCTAGGACGTCCGGAAATTTATTTTTCGCAAATTGACCCTTCTACTCTAGGTCACTTTTCAGACGAACCGTTGCAGCTAGAGACCAACTGACACCACTCCAAAATGCAGCAGGTCCACATTAGTAAATGAACATAAAATTAGCGCAATCGGAGACCCTCAAGTTTCAAGGCGAAAAAACAGCAAAGGGGTTAAGCCTTTGCTTTTTCGCAGATGTCGGTGGAAATTATTTTTGGTTCAAAATCGGCATACTGATGTATCTTGAGCTGCAGATTCCAAAACTGCAGTCAGAAATGAGCTAGGACGTCCGGAAATTTATTTTTTGCAAATTGACCCTTCTACTCTAGGTCACTTTTCAGACGAACCGTTGCAGCTAGAGACCAACTGACACCACTCCGAAACGCAGCAGTAAATGAACATAAAAAACCGCTGCAAATTGAATCAATACTTCCACATCCAATTGTCAAAATGACATTCATGTTTTTATTTCTTATACTGTACAATTAGTAATTAGATTTTGAGCATTTTGTCCCTCAACACATTTTTTCTAAGACAAAGTCCTCGTGATATTAGCAAAAATATATAAATTTTAAAATCGGTTTTTTTCAAATAACTCGTAAATTATTAACTTAACAAAGAAATTACGAGAGTGCTTTTTGATCAGAAATTTGATTTTCTATATAATACCAAAATTTTAAAAAATCGTACGTGCAGGGTCCAAAATAGGTTTTTTGGAAATATTTCGCAAATGTCAAAATTTTGAATAAATTTTCTAAGACACTGTTTGTGAGAAATTTTATTTCCTATCTGATGGTATTTTGATTTTTTAATATATTAAATATATTCGGAGATATTTAGAAAAACCCGTTTTCTTTAAGTGACGCTTTTTTACTAATATCTTCTAACAGTTTGCTGCACCGAAAATTTATAGGAACGAATAATACTCGCAGTTATACTAGCAATCACATACTAAAACGAAAAAAAAAAATTTGCAAAAAAAGGTAGTTACCACCCCATTTCGCCCCCTTCCCGATACCCCACAGAGAATAGGTCGCTTTGGGTAGTTGAGATTTATACGTTTGCCAAATTTCATGTTCATATATTAAGTCTTTCGAAAGTTATCGTGTCCACAAAAAAAAACACAGACACAGACAAAAAATTTGTTTTTTCAAATTTTGTTTCTGACCATTTTAAAGCGAATGAGCAAATAAAAATTTTCGAAAATTTTTTTCGTGATACAATACTTCCCATCCGCTGGATTTTGAAATAACTTCTTATAATTTCAGTAAAAGTAAGAAATATCTCGCCCATTTTTAACAGCATGCCACGATCTATCTGCCAGTTTATGGGTCACCACCTTCCACTTCCGGATAAAAAAACCTTCCTCTTCCATTTCCCAAACAAACGATGAGGAATTCTCGTAAAGCGCTCGAACAAGATTCTGCTCTCAGTGCGCAGCGTCCTCGAGAAAAGCCCGTTGGCATCATTAATTTCATTGTTTCACACTTCCGTTGCCCGTCTTTTTTCATCGAACGACGCTATAGTGATGAATCGCCGTCGAAAATTATATTCGCGCTCGACGGGAACCGTGTTTTCCCAGAAATTAAACGATCTTAATTCATTCGACAAAGGGAGAACATCAAACGGGCCATTCTCAGAATTCTCACATACAATGCGTGTATAGTTGAGAGCTGGAGAGGGGGGGGGTTCGATTTATTGGGCTATAACATCCTTAACAATAGCAATCGCCTTAACAATCGTCGACACCAAGTTACATCCGTTTCCAAAGAAGTTGCTTTGATGKGAAGTCGATAAGTCCGATTCCTTTCGACACCTAATTTTCTCAGTATCGCCTCTTCGAGACTTCGAGGTCGTATAGGATTTCTAGTGGAACCTATAACCGTCAGGTTTACACATTTAAACTAAAATGGACTTTACGAGGGTGAATAATAATTATCTTACATTATGCGCGCTGAAAGCATTCACCCTCGTATACGAAGACTCTACGGAGGGTGCATCCTAGGAATATGCAGAAAACTAGAAAAGACTTGAAGGAAGCGAGCTTCGTCAACCGATGTCGTATTTTTAAAGCGCTGCAGAGATAAAAAGGTTGTACCAAGTTATCTTAATTTTTACAAACCTACTAGATCTACACGAAGTATTTACTGTTAAAAGATAACTATAAAACAGCCTTCAAATGTCTTAGATGAAGACATAAACACGTCATTGTAAATTCTGTCCCAAAACCCCTTTTATCAAGATTTTGAAAACATAATAAAGTTTACACAAAAACTATACAAACAAAACATTTAAAATTGAGAAATTCAATACCATTAAACACAATGAGCCGGTTTCTCTTCTCTGTGTTAAAGTGGATGTTAGCTAAAATTAACCCAGTAACCATGACAACACCTTAAATTGATGTATGCGATTGGTTTAGATTTTTAAAACAAGGTTGATTTAGCTTAAAATAGAGAAGAGAAACCGGCCCAATAATCATACAACATAGTTAAACCCAACATAAACAACACTTCCACAACCATTCTCAGATGCTGCTGTACATATTTTAGCGAAGGGTATGAACTTTGAACGCCACGGACTATTTCAAAAACAGATTATGAGACTAAAGTTACTAGATGAGGAATATATCAAAAATTTCCAAAGTTACTAATAATCTTATCAAAACTTCAAATCTTTCGAATGACGAGAAGATTTTTTAACTGTTTCCTATTGCAAGATACCTAAAATTCATACAACTAATGTCCCATTAAGACCTATAGTCAATACGTATAACTAACTCTTCTCATTTTACTAACAACCAACTTACTGTGACTTGGGCCCCCTTAATTTTCTTGTAAGTTATTCAAAACTATGATAACTGTAGCAATCTGGCTTTGTCCACAATAAATACTGGTTTAACGTATTATTTACAAATGAAGATCTGCATTTCGGATTATGTAACGTTTGTTTATCATGTCGAGCGTTTGAGAACTGCTTTCTTGCGCTCGTAATTCCAGATAAATCGCACCTGATCGAAACCGGCCACGTTCTACCCTGGGGAAATTACCGACCGGCGACTTCTACTGGTTTAAAACACAGTCTTTTTCACCGAAGGAGAGTGGACCGTGATATACGACCGTTCAGAGAGGTTCTTGGCGACAGGAACTCATTCGAAGTCAGTAAATAACGGTTATACCCGAGACTGTGAACCTGGAAAGCAACTACGCCATCTATCGCTGGAAAGCTAAACGTACTTATGCAACTGCGCGCAATTTTCGTGCGATCTAAAAATCGACGAAACGCGGAATACAAACGGTTGTGTTTTTCTGGGTCAACTCGGCGAATCTGATCAATGCGTTCCTTTTGCAGACCACCCGAATTCATAAATAACCCAATTTAATCATGGCAATGAAAGGAGGACCGTCTCCTAACGGCAATAGTTATGAATTTAATATGGGACGACGCACGTGAAAAGAGGGAAAAATTACTCCCGCGGGATGTTTTTAGAGCGTATACTGTATTAAATTACGCGGTAGGCGGATATGTACGTTAGACTGCACAAAGAGATATGTAACCTTTGCTGGCGTTCGTTTAGGTACGTATTATGTTTCGCTCTCGGGTGATTTTCAACAGAGGTAGTTACGATAGCACCCATTGTATAATATCTACGAGTTCTCAAACAAAATCTCACTCAATTTCAGAATGAAAAATAGAGTTAAAGTCAATTTAGTAATTCCCAATCAATTAGGTAGCTTGGAAACAGGCTGATTGAACGTATGTGCTTTGTCTCACTTGATTTATCAGATAACTCTGACGATCCTTTCGACCTAGAACGGTCATTGTCAAAGAGATAACAGCGTTATAGATATAATACTAATATTTCGAAAGCTTCAAAATGCACATTTTTTGTGAAAGCGCCGGGTTTACATGTTACGTATACGGTCATAAAATTAGATATTGTCAAATTGACTTCAGGACGTGTAGGAGCGTCAAATTTTGAATCTTTGTAGATAAATGAGTTTTCAACATTTCCTAAATTTAATTCAGATCCGACAGATCAGTTCCAGAAAGGCATCACTAACATTTGGAAAGCTTCAAAATACACTGTCAATTTTGGTGGAGGCGCCGGATTTACGTGTTACGTATACGGGCAAACAATTAGMTATTATTATCGAATTGACTTCAGGACRCGAAAGAACGTCAAATTTTGAATCTTTGCAGATGAAAGAGTTTTCAGCATTTCGTAAATTGAATTCAGATCCCACAGGTCAGTTCCAGAAAGGCATCACTAACATTTGGAAAGCTTCAAAATACACTGTCAATTTTGGTGGAGGCGCCGGATTTACGTGTTACGTATACGGGCAAACAATTAGATATTATTATCGAATTGACTTCAGGACACGAACGAWCTTCAAATTTTGAATCTTTGCAGATGAAAGAGTTTTCAGCATTTCGTAAATTGAATTCAGATCCCACAGGTCAGTTCCAGAAAGGCATCACTAACATTTGGAAAGCTTCAAAATACACTGTCAATTTTGGTGGAGGCGCCGGATTTACGTGTTACGTGTACGAGCAAACAATTAGATATTATTATCGAATTGACTTCAGGATATGAAAGAACGTCAATTTTGAATTCTTTCAGATGAAAGGGTTTTAAACAAATTTAGAAGGCACACGCAGTCCCGGGAATAAAATTTATAATTCTATGTATCCAAAAACTAACCGAAAATTCACCGACTCAAGACGTAAATTAATTCTAATGAGTTGGTGGCAAGCTCATAATGTTGGCATTACCCCCTGCACATATGAGGCCAATATGGCTCGAAATCGCATTATCCACAACGTCTTGGAACATTTCCCCGCACATTATCGTAAACTAGCAAAACAAACTGCTCCTCATCGGCCTAATTCGATTCAATCTCAATGGGGCCGTCCCGGATTTCGTCTACTTGTTTACGCTGCCAGCAATTTTGCATAAATTTTCATAAAACGAGTAAAAAACGACTTCGAAACTAGTGCCGCGCTTGATAGGAACGGTCTGGTACTGAATTTACAACAGGACAAATCAATATTTACGTAACCTGGTTGTATGGAGGCCTCATTTGTATGTAAGTAACTGAGTTATTTGAGGAATGCGTTGGAGCGTTCAGTTTTGTGGTTGAATGATGAGCGGACGCAATCTTGACGTTTACTCTAGTTGTATTTACACGACCAACTTGCCCTTTATACCCTAACACCGTTCCTTCCTAAACAGTCTCATTGGGCTGCATAAATTATCCTGGGCGAGAATGATATTTAAGTGAGGTGACTTTGTCACGGAAAGCACGGCTCCTTTACAAGGCGATGCCCTTATAAAATTAATGTTTGCGTGTTGGTGGCGAATCATTCTCGGAATGGACCTTCTTTAGCTTGCATAACACGAAAGTAGATGTTATACCCATTAGATGTTATGTAGGAAAAAAGTTACATTCAACTATTCTAAGAGCCGTTTGCCACTATACTTTTTCAGTAAGTATTTCAATTCGTGAGCGTGCACCCTTTTGTAGTCATTTTCTCGACGTAAAGCTAATCTAACCGTAATCTATTAAATTCCGTCTTTATACAATAGCAAATACAATGTAAGGTCTATTCTACTGCTAGAGAAAAGCAGACCTTAGATGTAACCCACTCATAAACAATTACTTTTAGTGTTGTTTGTGTTTGTGGTCACCCTGAATTACCAAAATTTGTAGTTAAAAGTAAAAAAATGCGTTTTGACTGAAAAAAATTTAAATGCATCACCGTTGATACTAACAATGATATTGCAAGGAGAATGAATGTTCATGGCTTCTTAAATGTGCTGTGTCCAGCAGCATATAAAAATTTTCTACAAATGAGCAATGCTTCATTCGGAAAAATTGTTTCAACTTGTCCATAACAAAATAGGGAAACAAGGTACACAATTCCGTGAAAGCATTCCTTCCGTTTCATTTACAAAAGCATGACAACACATCACGTTCCCGCGGTTGTCAAAAGTTTACTCACACCAATATACATATTTTAAGAGGCCTAAAACTGCATTTCATGTTGATGTATTAATTAGCTGGTAGTAGGTAGTCAGTCCAAAATAACAGATAGCCCCTATTCAAAAGTTTATTTCACCGATATCAAAAGCTACCTAATGTCACAACCCTGCTTATTGCGTAAGTTCGAAAAGTAGGTTCTATGAACGTATTGTTTATAAACGGTAAAACAGGTTAGTGCGCATCGATCTGCGCAGTTTTAATACGACTTAGCAAAGTCTTGGAAATCGTCGTGCAGAGACAGTTTTCCGCACACCTTAACCGGAACGGCATACTACCGGTTAATCAGTCTGCTTTTAGGAAACACCGCGGTACAGCTACAGCTTTGACTAGAATAACAGATGACATTGTCCGTCAGATTGATGAAAATAGGGTTAGCTTCCTATGCCTTCTTGACTACTCAAAGGCTTTCGACTCGATTGATCGTGAGCTACTTCTATCTAAGCTTCAATACTATGGCATAGAGGGTACTGCGTTCAATTGGTTAACCAGCTTTCTGTCCGATCGAGTACAGGCGGTTAGAATCGATGGCGTGACATCAGACTGGATTACAACAGCATATGGGGTGCCTCAGGGTAATGTGCTAGGCCCCTTAGCTTATAGCGTATATATTGCCGACTTTCCTCGAATGATGCCTGAGAATTGGGGAGTGCATTGCTATGCGGACGACATTCAATGTTACGTGTCGTGCTTTCTGGAGGAAGCCAATCAGACTATAGGTGTAATTAACGAGACTCTTCAATTGGCTCTGTAAATTACATTCGGAAAATGTCACAGTGTCTTAGTGCGATTCTACTGAACTCTGAAGTGATTCCTCTCTCCAAGGAAGTGAAAAACCTGGGTGTAGTAATAGACCCTCATCTGTCCTTTGAGCAACATGCTGTGCGTAAGTCATCAATAGAGTGGTGGAAATTGAAATGTCTGTGGAAGTACAAGAACACATTATCACCGGAAATAAAATGGAAACTTGCCAATGCACTGGTACTCTGTCACATAGATTATTGTAACACAGTGTACTACAAATTTCTGAGTAATTCAGTGAGGGATAAACTTCAATTATGGCAAAATGCATCTGTACGGTTCCCATTTTTAATAGGTTACAGGGACCATGTCACCCCATATTATAGACAGTTTAAAATACTAAAACTTAATGAGAGATATAAACTGTCGTTTTGTGTGTTTTGGCGGAGGATTATTTCTAGTGGGTTGCCAACATATCTTTGCGAACGTCTGACTCGGAGATCCGATATTCATGATGTAGACTTGCGTTTTGTACATAGTCTTTCTATTCCTAGACATAAAAATCAGAAATTCAAAGTAGTTTTGAAAATACTGCTGCCATATTGCATAATCACTACACTGACACATTCTCTGAAAAATGTAGCCTTATAACGTTCAAGAATAAAATATCTTGTAAACTGCTAGAATTATATGAGAGGTAGGGACATTTGTGTCTGTTTCGAGTATCTATCTATGTTTGCTTTATACTCAACTGTTGGTTTTTTGGATTAAATTAATCTGCTAATTTTATATGGAACTGCCCCTAATGTAAAACGGCTCTGCCGATTTAGAGGGCTTTTGAGCTATGTATACCTTGTACATTGCTCAATAAATAGTATTATTATTATTATTATTAAGTATGGAAATTCAGTACAAGAAAATAGAACGTGGGCTAATTTCTTGTACTGAAACGGAGTGCGCATCCAGTTTCCGTATAATAATTTAAAGAACTTATTTCAATACTTAAATAAGTATAGTGGCAAACGGCTCTAAATCAACAGCTCTCAAGAAAAATCTGTTTTTGTTGATTTCAAATAAAGAAAAGGTGAAGAAGAAAGAGTCTAAAGTCGTGTGTCTTCGGATGACCAAAATGCAGTCTGTCACACTCTAAATGTGAAATCGATCCACCAGAGTAAAATGCATCCTTCTCATAAAGCGAGTTCCCAACGCTCAAGTTTCCCTAGGTCTTTTCCATGCAAATTACAAGCCAATGGGGGCCGACCAGTTTCAAAGAAGGCCATTGCTTTGTGAATTCGGATGGATGGTTTATCATACCGAATTGGGGTAAATATCGATTACAGAATGCGGTGGAAGGTGATATATTTTGGGCGATAGACAGTAATTTGGAATTTATTGCAGCTCTGGCGACCGCATTATTTCTTAGTCGAATGCTTTAGGTGCACTCATATTAAATCAATTAAAAAGCTTCGAGACAGTTTCACTTTATACTTGGAATGTGTTATTTAATTCTAGGACTTAAAAATAGGATAATAATAAATAAAAATAGATTTAGAGGTGTTATTAATTCTCATACCTAATAAATCCAAATAATATACTTGATTGTTCTTCTCCGATTCGAACACATTCCGTCTCGGGAAATAGAAACATCATCCACGTATCTGTACAAAAGTAAAACTATAAATTTAGAGAAATAAGGGTGAGACAGGATAATTTGCATAATATTATCTAGTGAATCGAACCCACAAAAATCGACTGACAATCATCGTCATTTCCCATTTCCCCTGGTGACGTGTGCATTCCAAAGTGAAAAGTCGTCCACGTGTCAACTACGCAATGATACCCTCAACCCCTGCAAGCGTACTGACAAGCTGACAGCATCGTGAGTAATTCAGGCGCCCTTCAATAATAAATCAGCCGCTGTTTACCGGGCTCGGCAATTTTTTTCCAGCGGATCGGATCCATATTCAAAAAGATTTGTGGACGACCATTTAAGTTTCGAGAACTTTCCGATAAGGTGATCGTTCTAATTCAAACTCGTGCCTAATCGAGAATCACGAGGCATAAAAAATGGGTTTTGCCCTTGGGATTTGATAAATCGATGGACAATCTGCAATGGTATTGAAACTGCCGTTAGATATCCAATATTTGCCATCGACTATGAAAAAACAATCTTTAATGACGCTATACCGAAACATAGTTACAGATTTCAAACTTTAGTCCGACCAAATTTGTAAGTATTCAATCAAATAACCTTAAATAAACCCAATTTATAATAACTAGGGCTGAAAGAAGTTCTGACATTAGAATTAGAATAAATGAACACCAAAAAGCGATGGACGTATAAATTTATAGATATATAACAATGTTCCACAAAGCGTCAAGCGAATATTCGACTCAAACTAATCAAAATAATACATGGTAGTGATGTTAAAAATTCAAATGGCCTGTGGTTCGAATCAAATTTTCTTCTTCCTCAAACATAATCTCATCAACATCTCGCTTTATTGCAATTCATAATTTATCGAGACGTTCATATCGATTTTTTTCGTAATATTGGTAAGTAGCCATTAAATTTTCAACACTCCAGCTGAGCTATCAAACGCCAATGTTCGATAATAYTTTGTAAACATCTCTGTTAAAATTAGAAGCAATTAATATCCACTTACGTTTGTAATAGGCAGTTAACATAAGCACGTGTACATTTTTATAAGGTATGTAATAAAAATGCTCATCTGGACAATTCTATAACTGTCCTTTTGTCAATTAATGTTAAGCGTAAACGATGAAATTTCGAGCTAGAAAACTAGTAAAACATAAGGGTGTACACGTTCATTTTCCAATTTCTATCGTCACTCAATTTAGATGTTACAGATTTCACCATCTGTAAATTTAAAAATAATGTATTAAACTGAAAGCTTAGGTTTGCAAGCAATCAAAATTTATACCTTATCACGTAAAGATATTAAAAAGTAGAGCAAGAAATTCAGTTTCCGAACAACCCTACTCGAGCAGAGGGTTGAACGGAGTCTATTACCGATATCCATAACTCTTTGTGCTATAGATTTCGAAGCTTTCCCAACGTTCGGTGCATCTATCATACTATATGGATCCTCCCTTTTTAGATCTTTCGGCATTGGACTCATTTATCAGCACAGAATGACAAGCTTGACCAAATGGAGTGCATTGTCTAGTTGTGGCGCCCTTCGTATAAAAAAGGCAACATTGCAACGTTAAACTTTATAGATTTTCATTCGCGTTGGCTTCTAAGAACCACAGATATGTGCTTTTTTTGTCGGTGACTCCTTGATAAAATAGTTAATGTAGATAAATGCAAAATAAGCTGAAATGAATTGACCTTATGTTTTCAAGTGAAAGAAAGTATGCCCTAGAGTCGCAAATCAATACATAAGCAAACTTTTACTGCATTACTTATCATAATATGTATAAATTGGATTTTCATATTTGACCAAATTTGGAAGGAAATAACCTAACTCCATTTTGTATTTAAAACATGAAGTTGACTGTTTACCTCTAGGGCACAACAATTTCCACATTTCTCGTTGATATGCCATTCCATATTCATGTAATTACCTAAACCGTAATTTAAAAATCCTACAGTGTCATCCACAAACACTACTGTTATTGCCCATTGCGCATTTCGTTAAAATTAAAATATAACCGTGTTATTTCAGCATCTCGCGTTGTATAAACCCATGAATAGTTTATAAACGCGACAAATTTGTAATGAACGAGAGCAGTCACACAGTTTTATCAGCGTATTTCAATTTAAACTCGGTGTTTTTACATTTTCACAGCACACACGTATTAAAAATGGATGGCGCCATAATCGCATAAGCTCCTGCAGTGATGTCCATTATATCGGACCCGCGAATTTATTTCAGACACATCGGTGGCATCGTCACGATTTTCAGGGCCACGCGAAAATCCAGCGCTCGACGTTTATTAATGGAGGCAGTTTGTCGGTTCGATTGCTCAAATGTAACGCCATTTCTTCTGACGAATACATTCCAACGATTCGACCTAGAAACTCGTTTTTGGAGTATGGATTTCCTTGCCACGGGGTATGACCTGAGTTGTACATAAATTGGACTTAACGTGGCAGGACGGTAAACTTAGCCGGGGGCGAAATGAACAAGGAAGCTTAAGCATTGATGTATTGAGCCAGGAAGACGTTCAAATATAGTTCAGAAGCTGCTAAGGGGTGTACTAGACCGTAACTTAATTAAAACCTCCAGTTTCGTTTAATGTAAGAGATTTTTTCGCTTCAATTCGCTATGCTTGCTCTTGAAATTGTTATATAAATAAATTAAAACAGATGCTCACATCCCATTAGTGTTTATTGCTATTCGAATTTCTAAACAAGGATAAAAACATCATTGGCCGCTAAAATTAAGTATACTACTTCCTTTATGACTTCTCGAAGTCCATAACGTAAATATTTAAACCACAAATAGACGAGGCACTAACAAACTCGAGTGAAATACGTAATGACTCTTAATCACACACCTCTTTATTGTCTAATAATTCCAATACAGTTCCATACTTAACTTAAATAGATTTTTCAGTGTGGCTTGTAACGTTTTCATCAGTTCGTTAATCAAATCGAACGTCAGAATGTTTACAAAAGTTGGTGCTTCAACGTCTCGCTCTTAGATTACCTTATTTTACGTTAAATTGATTCATTTTGGATATAAAAAGTAATTAGGTCAATTTTGAGCTCTCGTCCTCTCCGCCATTGTTAATAATCTCCTCACACACACATTTAATAGCTAATTCATGTTTTGCTCCGGCATAATCACGTAAATTACTCTCGCATTTGGGATTAAGTACACAGTCGACCCAGTCAGCGTTCAATGTTCAAGGCATACTCAATACATTACCGGGGGACACAAGACAGTGGATTAAATCTTGAAATGGGTGCATACACCTGAATTTATTATACTAAACTTGTGCCGAATTACGTAGAAAGTAATTATGTTCGGCAGACGTTAAAATGGTTAGTTCCAGTTTCAATCATTATTATTTACTCTACAGTAAAAAACCTAACTATTTGTTTTAACTCTTAGTTAGAATTATAATACGAGGCATGTTTTTTAAGTAAGTACCGTTTTGCGATTTCGCCGCCGCAGCGCTACGGTCGGCGTTCCGCGCATGCGCGCTGGTTACCTACATCTCTTATCTACGCACTGACGCCATTACAGTTTGATTCTTCATTGTATACGTTGTTTACTGAGTGTTTAAGATGTCTCCGACAATCGTGAGTCCCGCCGATTATGAAGTACGGGCTGTTATACGATTTCTTAGTGCTAAAGGCGTAAAACCGATCGATATTCATCGTGAGATCTGTGAAGTTTACGAACAAAACATTATGAGTGATGGAATGGTAAGGATATGGGTGAGAGCATTTAAAGATGGCCGCACAAATGTGCATGATGAAGAACGGAGTGGGCGTCCTTCGGTCGTTAATGAAGATTTGGTGCAGAAAGTGAACGAAAAGGTGAGAGAAAACAGACGCTTTACAATTTCATCATTGTGCGACTGCTTTCCTCAATATTCTCGTAGTGTTGGGTGGCCTACGTCACACCAGAATCGAAACAACAATCCATGGAATGGCGACATTCATCATCACCCAAAAAAGTGAAGTTTAAGCAAACAATTTCTGCCCGGAAAATCATGTGCACAGTTTTTTGGGACAGAAAAGGAGTATTGCTAGTGGAGTTTCTGCCTCGTAATGAGACAATCAATGCAGCGTCTTATTGTAAGACATTGAACAATCTGCGTCGTGCAATCCAGAACAAAAGACGTGGCAAGTTGAGTAAGGGTATCGTTTTGCTGCATGACAATGCCCGTCCACATGTGGCTAATCGGACCAAAGATCTCATCAAATCTTTTAAATGGGAAACTCTAGATCATCCTTCATACAGCCCTGATCTGGCGCCCAGCGACTACCATTTGTTCCTGCACTTCAAGAAACACCTGGGTGGTCAGCGACTTCAAGACGATAACGAAGTCGAAACATTTGTGATACAGTGGTTAACAAGTTAGGCGGCAGAATTTTATGAGGAGGGTATTCAAAAACTGGTGCCACGTTATGACAAGTGCCTCAATATTCACGGAAATTATGTAGAAAAGTAGATTAAGGTACAGGCTTTCATGTAAGATAAAATTATTGCGATATCTTTGCACGTCTTTTTTTAATTCCAAAACGGTACTTACTTAAAAAAACATGCCTCGTAATAATAATAATTTTATTCTCACCAGCCACTAGAATTGTAATATAATAAAATTTGTGTACTATACAAGTGAAATTGCTGAGCGAGAGGGAACGTGACTCAGAAGGTAGCATCAAGATGACGCTACTTCTGCTCTTCCGCCCGTCCTCGGGATATATACAGGAAGTGAATATTTATGTACGTCAAGCTAAATTTACAAATATAGACTGTAAAAAAGTAAAGGGACAACAATAGAGGGTACAGAAGACACAAGGGACAACACAATAGTAAAAGAAATATCATGCAACAAATAGGACAGCGAAGAAGTGAAAAGAGAGGAACAGATCTGTCGCCGGCAGCACCAGAAAAACAAAACTATGAGTACTCATGTTCGCTCCGGTCACACCTTTTCAAGCAAAAAATCACGCAACTTCTTCTTTATGTTAATCGGGGACGTAGATTTGAAACGCGTTTCTAAATTGTTATAAAATTTGGCAATGTTGTAAGAGAAGCTTCTTTGGAAAAAAGCGCTTTTGTGCTGAGGGACAGTAATTATACTTTTCCTCCTAATGTTGACATGATGCACGTCCGTTCTAAAAGTTATTAATTTACATAGGTACTGAGGCATTTTGTATAAAAAAACTATATTATGATATAAGACTACTGAATGAAAGTAACGACGACGTTCCATGTTCAACCAACGAGCTTCCTTCAGTTTATACGTAATTCTAGAATTTCGCCGAATGCCATACACAAATCTAAGGCACGAGTTCTGCACGCGCCGTAATTTTTTGCAGAAAACTTGATCCAGACACTGACCGTAAACAGAATCACAAAAATTAAAATGTGAAAGCATCAGTGCATCACACAACAATAACCTTAACCTAGCGTCTAACATGTGACGATTCGAATACAGTATTTTCAAGTTCCCAAAACYTTTACTAATGCATTTACTGATATGCTCTCTAAACCTAAGATTTTCGTCCATACAAAGTCCTAGGTTTCTAACCACTTTTTGATAACATAAAACAGTTACATCCAACCTGACATCTAGCTTTGATCGCACGCTAGGAATATATTTTGGCTTTCCAAATAAAATTAGATTGGATTTAGTTGGGTTAATTGTCAAGCTGTGCCTCGCAGACAGAGATTAAAGACGACCGAAATCGCTAGTGAGCTGGGCACTGGCGATATCAACCGCAGCAGGGGAAAAAGATAGATAAACCTGCGTATCATCAGCATACTGATGGTACTGGCGGTTCTGTAAGCTACTACAAATTCTTGAAGAATAAATAATAAACAACAACGGACCGATTATGGATCCTTGCGGAACACCAGAAGAAATATCGGCCCAATAAGACATCTCCTCCCCCAAAACCACGCACTGACGTCGATTAGACAAGAAGTTGTGCACCAAACTAATAGCACTTTCATGAAAGCCACTGTAGTTAAGAATTGAAAGTAGTAAACTGTCATTAACAGTATCAAAGGCTTTTGAGTAATCTAGGAGAACCAGCGCCGTTAATTTGTCATTATTCGCAGCCCTCAGTATGTCATCCGTGATCTTTAACAATGATGTAGTACAGCTGTGTCCTTTTCTAAAGCCAGACTGAAAAGGTGGCAGAATGTCGTTTGCGGAAAGAAAGTCTCTAATCTGCTGATCCATGATTTTTTCTATAAGTTTGGACATGACAGGCAAAATACTAATTGGTCTTAGATCTTTTTTTTCTGTTGGATTGCTCTTCTTAGGAATCGGTCGGATAAGAGATAGCTTCCATTGATGAGGAAAAACGCCATTGACAATGCAAACATTTATAATATGAGTAATATAAGGAACAATAACTGGACAACAAAATTGCAACATGCTAATACTAATACCATCTGAACCCACTGATTTAGTTGTTATCCTAGATATCAAAAACAGTATTATGTCCTCATCAACAGATTTGAATCTAAATTTCTCGTCTTCACCTTCCACTAGCGAGTGAGATGAGTAATAGTGCATAAGTTCCAAGTCAGGAGCCTGAGTGGTAGCCGATTGGCAGAAAAAATCATTAAGGGTATCCGGATGAGAAAGATGCGCGGGAAGTGTGAAGCTTTTCTTTTTTTATAAATGTCTAAATCTCGTAGTTTTCCACACGCGACTTAAAGGTCATAATTTCGAAAACGTGATAAAGGTAGAAGATGAATATCGGAAGATTATTGTTAAAGACCTAATTATAGACCAAGAAAATGATAGTAATAGTGACAAATTTATTATTCATTTATAACTCTAACGGAATTCCATCTTTGCGCGTTTACCTCCACGAATACTAAACCGTAACGACCCAGGATAGAACAGAAAAGCACCTTTAGGCCTTTTACCTCGCCTGCAAGTCTATGCGGCAATGCAGGTGTTCTTTTTGTCCCAATTAGCATTGCGGCACACCCTCTTTAGGGTGGTACAAGCATCTCGGTATACGTTCGGACACGCGATGGTTGACTTGAGCCACTATATCTTTAGACGGCTGCATTGCGACATGTTACCAATGAAAATCTCGTCTGCAAATCATGAAGACTGCGGAAATATAAAATGTTCTCGCATTTATTGCAAAGAATAACATGACTAACATGAAAAACTGTATTTTCTATCTATCCGTTTATCCATCTAAATCTATAAATGTTCAATATTAAAATTGTAATATTATTACTAATGATCCTTCTTTCCTTCCAGGTAAGCAAACCTGTGACCAAAGTTCTCCTTCGCTTATTGGGCCTCACCAAACATGATTTTGAAATAGAACACTGTAGCAAACAGGCCCAACTCGAAGTTTCCCACTTTGGAACTTAATTGCTAACACAAGACGACGGCGAATGATGAATGAAGTCTAACGGAACCGTTCGCTTTACCGTACGTATTAGTATTAGTTTTGGAAGGATGTAGTTTGTATTGTATGTGAACGGGCGTCGAATATTGCTCCCGAAAGTAATAAAGTTAGAAGGAAACCAGAGTGAGAATGACGTAAGCATGTATGAGTTAAAAGAAACTGCCAGAATTGAATTACTATTGCAGTAAAACAAGATAAATAAATTTTAAGCTAAATGACGCAAGTCAAGACAAATAATAGCTATAACCAACAATAGCCTAAACATACGAAGGAAGGTCATTAATTACGGTCCCTGACATAGAAAGACACAAAACATGAAAATAATTATATGTTTATTTTTCAACAAAGCCTCCTTGAACTCCGATGCATTTGGTCAAACGATGTTCCAACACTCTGATTCCTCTAGAAAAGAATTCTTGTGGTTGGTCCTCTAACCAGTCGTTCACTGCTGCCATCACTTGACAATCATCGTCATTTCTGGTCCCAAGTAGATGTTCTTTTAATTTTGGAAATATAAAGTAATCGTTGGGAGCTAGGTCTGGTGAATACGCAGGGTATTGAAGCAATTCAAATCCTTGGTCGTGGATAGTGTTCATTGCAATGTGGCTTCTCTTTGATGCGCTCGTGCAATTTTGAAATTATGTTGGCATAGTAAAAACCTGTTATTGTGTGCACGTTCCAAAAAATCAACCATTAAAATTCCGTCCGCATCCCAAAAAATTGTGGCCATAATTTTACCAGCATAGAGCACAACTCGAAATTTGCGTGGTGGAGGAGAACCTTTGTGATGCCACTCCATACTCTGTTGTTTTGACTCTGGGTCAAAGTGATCGACCCATGTTTCATCAACAGTTACAAATCGAGAGAGAAACTCATCCGGGTCTGCTGGAAACTTTACTAAAATGGCTTGAGAATGCAGGACTCTCGAACGTTTCTGATCAGGCGTCAACATTCTAGAAACCCGGAGTGCAGATAACTTTTTAAGACCTAAAATATGTGTTAATATTTTTTCTATTGTGCCAAATGAAAAGTCTCTAATTTCAGCTATCCGACGAACGCCATTACCATGTGGTGTATAAGATTAACATTTTCCTGAATAGTGACAGTTACTGGTCGTCCGGCACCCTTTGCATGTTCACACGTTTGTCTGCCCGATTTAAATTCTGGAGACAAATTTTTTACCACTTGGTAAGAAGCAGCACTCTTGTCTGATACACCCACCATATCTTCATGAATTTCTTTTGGTGACAACTTTTTCTTTTGCAAGTATTTTATAACTGCGCGTATCTCAGATTTTTCCATACAGCTTCGCGTAAATTCTACATTATTTTAACAAACAACGAATGACAAGGCTGGTGTTGAAAAAGTGTCACAACAAATAAATAAGCTTTTAAAATGTCAGTAAACGCCTACTATATCAGGGACCGTAAATAATGATCTCCCCTCGTATTTTAGCATTTTTGATATGATTATAGAGACTTTTATACAAAGTATAGATTTTTTCTATAAAAATCTGAAGCTACATATCATCTATATTAATCTTTAACCATTAAATAGTTACCCATTACAGAACTTAAACTTACCCACATATCTCACTGTAGTAGCATATATAGAAATGGATGTGAAATCTAAGAAGATCATCTTGGCACAAGAAAAATTACTAAAGATAGCTGAACAGTTGGCTTGCTTACATAAATCTAAATCAACAAACGTTACGCGCAAAACAATCACATTCCTCAAATATTGAGTAACGTTTACGTTTATTCGCGGGAGGTGCTTGAAAAACACAAAATTCCTGCATTTCCCGTGTATATTTTCACAAAAAAAGCCTCCAATTCCGTCAGCTTGTGCTTTTAGCATCATCCATATGCATGCGAGCGTGTTTGTAGCTGCAGAACTAAAAATAACACTCGTAACGCAAAGGGGATGGGCCCAACCCTAGCCAGTGGAAGTTTGTAAACAGGCTTATCAGTTTTCAAACATATACTATGTTTACGTATATTTTACACTTGTCCAGTTCAAAGTGTCGATCCTCCCTAAAAGTTCCGCTACAGTAAACACTTTGAACATTTAGCTTCCCACCCTCTAGCATCTGACAACGCAGCTTTGCCCAAATTCTCTCGCCGGGGTGCCCTGAAAGAATGCCAAGTTCGCCCTTGACGGTTGTTTACAGGGCTTTTTGTTCTCTGTATTATTAAATGGCTCATTAACTGCGTAACCTTCGATAACAAGGCTGGTGGGCGGTGTAGCAAAGTTGCTAATGCTTTGAGGGCCCAAGGGTGATCCTGGTGAGTTTTAATGCTAGAAATACCGTGAAATTAAAGGACTGGGGTTGTCATGGAAGAAGGAATTGTTCTGCTGGCTTTATAATTATTGCGAAAGAAGCAATTAAGGATTTTGATAATGCGTAAATTTGTGGCTGTATATAAAATTATTACGTTTTTGGAACACTAGCACGTCATGTCAAAAATATATCATCCCAATAAGAAAACTATACTATGTGGTGACATGAATGCTTGCCCAAACCATAGCAATAATCACTATGACTTGCTCACTAGTCTCTTACAGACATWTGATCTGTATCCCACAGTGAACGAATATACGCGTATAGGTTCCACAAGATCGTCGATTTTGGATCAGGTATACACTCATATCGCACTAATCTCGAAACCAAATATTCTTCCAAATGAAATTTTGGATCACTAAACGAACTTAATTAATTTTAATGTTACAGGGAAAAGTTATAAATTTATCTATGAACATATAATAATATTCTCAGCGCATGCGACTTCTGAGTTTAATAGTTTCCTGGAGAGAGAATCATGGGATGAAATTTATTCTTCTGGTGATTGTAACACAAGCTTCGATTTATTTTTTGATAATTTTTGCATTACTTTAATATGTGTTTTCCTTTAAAGACCAAAAAACGATCCAACTTCAGTAAAACATGGATAAATAAAGAGGTCAAGACTTCAAGCCAGTCCTTACAAAATCTCTACCACTTACAGAAAATTTACCCGATATTAAAATCCAAATATAATATTAGTATAACATAGTGCCCTCATAGCATCAACCAAAAAAGCATATTATAATAGCATAATCATCAAATCGGATCAGCATGAATAATCTATAAATGCTTGGAAAATCATTAATGGGTTGACACCTGTTCGGCCTCTTGACAAAGATATTAACTTAAGAATTAATGGCAATTAATGTTTTTAAAGTTGCCAGTGAATTTAACACATTTTTTAAGCAAAAACCGGAGAAAATACAAAATAATCTGGACAAAAGTAACATACTACATACAGGTGAAATTCCACATTTCCCTCACAGCATGGCTCTGTTTAATTTTACTGAGGCAGAGCTTCTCCGGACAATTACTGACAAAATGAAGAACAAGATTTCTTCAGGTCCGGATGGTGTCCCGGATTTCCTCTTGAAGAAATGTTTACATCTCATTATACAACCTATAACCTTTTTAGTAAATTTGTCTTTTAGTCAAGGCGTATTTCCACAAGCCCTTAAAATGTAGCAGGATTAAGTCAATATATGGCGTAACATGGATTCAGGAGCAATTTGTCGACCATGTCGGCTACTGAATCCTTTATTTCGCAAATTATAAATAAAATTGATCAGAGAGGATGCCCAGTTGGTGTCTTTTGCGATCTCACTAGAGCGTTCGACTGTGTCAATCATGCATTATTGTTAGGCAAATTGGCTTCTTATGGCATACGCGGAAACACCTACAGATAGATTGAGTCCTATCTGTCGGAAAGGAGCCAATATGTAGAAATTAAATCTTGTTCCAACGGTCTCAGAAACGTTGGTTACCCGGGAATTCTAAATCCTAGCAAGGGAGTACCCCAGGGATCAGTTCTTGGCCCTATGCTATTTCTCCTATACATAAACGATTTACCTGGAATAGAACCAACTCAACGTATAATTATGTATGCAGATGACACGTCTATACTATTGAGACCGCAATCAATTAATTACTGTGAGAGGCTTCTGAACAAAATTAATGATTGATTTACCTACAATGATCTCCATCTTAATGCTAATAAAACGGGCTTCCTTCATTTTCATACAAAAAAGAACATACGCCCGTTAAGCGGATAGCTGATGTGCCTATTCAAAAAATGCCCACCATTAAATTTCTTGGCGTGATGCTAAACGAAAATATTTCATGGGGTCCCCACTGCTTTGTATTGAAGTTGAACACGATCTGTTATCAGATGAGATACTTGGTCCGAGTGGTTCTGCGTTTATTTTATTTTGGACAGGTCGAAGCGAGACTTTCTTATGGTATTCTTTTCTGGGGGAGTTCAACTTTTGCACAAGGGGTTTTAAATCTCAGAAACGAATAATACGAGCCTGGGTGGATCTATTTCCTCAAGAGTCTTGCGGTCCTTTTTTCACAGAGCTTAGAATACTTACAGTTCCGGGTCTGTATTGTTTACAACTCCTTATATAAATATAAAAAAATAAAAGCCAATATATTACTGGTAGCGACTGTCATTACCATCTGACTCGAGGGCGTAATGATTTGCGGATTCCTGCACACCGACTAAATCTAATGCATGAGTCTCACAGTGGCAGGCGTACAATTGTTCAATCAATTACCGACTAGGGTTGGAGACACAAACTCACTTCCATATTTTAAAAAGTATTTAATAACCATAATCACAGACTTGACTTTGTATGATGTTACTGAGTTCAAAATCTGATCTGCCTTTGTTGCATTTTATTGTATTACAACTTTTTATTACATTATATATATATATATATATATATATATATATATATATATATATATATATATATATATCATATATTTTTGACTTGTTCTACATTTATTGTAAATTTTATAGAACTAATAAATTACAAAACACTGTAATCTTTGTCAAAGATAGAGTAAACAATTGTAATACAATGTAACCGATAACTAACGTATGTAACATAAGTTTTGAGACAAAAATCAAACTATGTAAGGCTGATATCTCAAATACCAAAACGAACATACGACAAGACAGTGCCAATCGATA
Organism: Rhyzopertha dominica; assembly: GCA_025024175.1. Lineage (NCBI taxonomy): Eukaryota > Metazoa > Arthropoda > Insecta > Coleoptera > Bostrichidae > Rhyzopertha > Rhyzopertha dominica. The sequence continues at coordinate 6,249,132 of QCXZ01000001.1, read as the reverse complement.
AGGCAAAATTGCATCGCTTCCCCGAGTAAACGTATCCGATCTAAAAATAGAGCAATTCCTTTAATGAACGCCAGCCCCTATAATGACATCGATATAGCTGCGTTTTAACCCATTTAGACCTGATTTTATTAGAAAGGTGCCGTTTACTCCGCCCCGTATTATTAGGTCGGTGTACGTTGCATGCGTTGTTGTTCACACACGCCCCAACATGCGATGGAATGGACAGATTGTATTACAAAAATAAACAAGGAGCCCAAGAAAAGGTGGGTGGTTGGGTGAGGTCAGGAATTGGGGTGCGATTTTTAAAATAACACAGAAACTTTCGACAAAACGCGTGATACAACCCTCATATCGTATACTTTCAAACGTCAGCTGCATGTTCACCCCAAAAGGAAAGCAATATCACCTGTCACAAACAAAATGCTTTTGGTGTATATCTGATGGCATGTGGCGAATATAAAGCTCGCACAAACGACTTATCTACCCGCATAAACAACTGCATTCTCTAAATTCTTATCACACAATGGTTGTGGTTATAAAATAAGAAAAAAACCGCTGCAAACTGAATCAATACTTCCACATCCAATTGTCAAAATGACATTTACGTTTTTATTTTTTATACTATAAGATTAGTAATCAGATTATGAGCATTTTTTCCCTCTACACATTTTTTCTAAGACAAACGGTCCTTGTGATATTAGCAAAAATACATAAATTTTTAAAATCTCTTTTTTTCCAAATAACTCGAAAAGTATTACCTTAACAAAAAAATTACAAGAGTGCTTTCCGATCAGAAATTTGATTTCCAGTATAATACTAACATTTAAACAGGAACCAACATAGGTTTTTTGGAAATATTTCGAAAATTTTGGATAAATTTTCTAAGACACTTTTTGTGAGAAACTTTATTTCCTATCTGATGGTATTTTCATTTTTTAATTATATTAAATATATTCGGAGATATTTAGGAAAAACCGTTTTCTTTCAATGACGCTTTTTTGCTAATATCTTCTAAACAATTTGCTGCACCGAAAATTGATAAGAGCGAATAATACTCGCAGTTATACTACTAATCACAAACTAAAACGAAAAAAAATAGAAATTTGCAAAAAGGGTAGTTACCCCCCTTCCCGATACCCTACCCACCCCAAATACAATAGGTCGCTTTGGGTAGTTGAGATCTATACGTTTGTCAAATTTTAAGTTCATATATTAAGCCTTTCGAAAGTTATGGTGTCCACAAACAAAACCACAGACACACAGACAATAATTTTTTGCTCAAATTTTGTTTTTTTACGTTTTAGACCATTTTAAAGCAAATGAGCAAATAAAAAAAATTTGAAAATTTTTTCGCGATACAATACTTCCCATCCGTTGGATGTGGAAGTAATACATTACATTACAGTACCTACTTTTCTGTTTAATAAACGTTTCAGAAGAGTAAGATTATAATGGTTATTAAACTTCATAAAAGTTACTTATTGCACTGCGTAACGTCACATTTCCCACTCAGATGTTTGCAACTGCATTTCCGCTTGTCACAAATAAATATGCAAATTCCGACGTGCATGTACTACTCCTATGAAACTGGCCAACATATCTGCATTATACTCAACGGGAAATACGCTGACGGGGTCAGACGAAGTATGAAAAAGTCAGAAAGTCAGTCAAGCTAAATACAACTGGACTTTCACGCTGACTCACATTCTATGAAAACAAATCAGTTTTTAATATTTCAGGAGTTTTTCTTTTTAAAAAGGCAATAAATTCAATTCCAACTAAGAAGTATTGTAGCTCTCACAAGAATAATACCTGTCATCCAAGTTTAAATAGTTATATACAAAATAAAATCAAACTTGACGTAATCCTAGTGCCTCCACCATTATTGACAGTGTATATTGCAACAGATTCTGTTGCTTTTGCCGCCAGGAGAACACTTTCTATACGAAAACATAAATATTTGAATATATTTAAAGGCTTTATACAGGGTGGGCCAAGTGAACGTATTTCTTCCATAACTACACAACTATTGAAAATATGAAAAACTTTTTTATATAAAAGTGATCGAGTTTTAAATGCTGCATATTGTAAAAATATTTTTGAAAACAGTTCATTTCCGGTTATAACAGAAACGCATACCAACTTTCTTATTTTAAATAGAACACCCCATATATTTTTACATTTTTGCATTCCTTGTTGAATTATAAGGTTATTTTGTATAACATACAATACTTCTAAAATGTACAGTTTTCGAGAAAATAAGTGCTAAAGCAAAAAATCGTCGTGTGCAGCGCTCTCCACCATTTTAAATATCTTCCAATATATGAGACACCTAGAAGACTGCGGTTTGCGCGCCGCGTAAGTTAAGAAAATGGCCTATCATTTGCGTCTTCAAGCACGTTTATTAATTTTAACTTGAAAGTAACACATCAGCTGCCATATGAAATATTTCAAACTGCGATAAGTCAATTTTTTAAATGGAACATGCAACTTTTTTTAACCATCGGATTAAATTATCTTTAATTTGATATCAGGTTGTCACCACCTATTACTAACAGTTTTGCAACAATTTTTCTGATTTTTTAGATTAAGAGGGGCGTTTACYTAGAGCGAAGCGGGTCATTTTAAGCATGTACCGTTTTACATTTTACCGAGTTATTTGAAACTTTTTCGAAGTTAAATTTCGACATGGCAATGACAAAGGATGTAGCTACAACGTAGAGTTCGAGTTTTTTCTGAATTTGGTACGGTAATGTAAATATTTGTTGTTATATTTTGCTTAAAAATGCGTATTTTTGGCGAGCTATTTCTCGAAAACTAATGCACATAAACGAAAAATTCGAACWCCACGTTGTAGCTACATATTTCTTTGTACACTACCAAAAACATGAGCACGATAAATAAGTAAAAACATTCAAAAAATCTAAAACCGCAAACCCTTTCATACGAGTCCGTCAAGAGAACGGAATGCGAATGCCCATCCCCACCAGATCCGTCCCGTGGTATCAAGAGAACACTGAGGCCAAGATATAAACCTGTCGGGAATGATCGTGCGGTATACGATTTATTCCGATATGACCGGAATTCTAAGCTTTTATGTCTAAATACACGTGACAAGTTGAATGTTAAAAGCTCTTTCACATTAATTTACTATCTGCCGAAGCAATGGGGAGGCGGAATGAAAATTATTATAAAAGTGCCTCCAGAAATCATAGTGCACATGCAGTTAGAATGAAATGTTATATAGTTCATATTTACAGAAATAAATGGGTTATTCCATATTTTGAATAACCTGGAATAATATCATAGTAAGTTACTAATATCATGCTTACTTTTTTATGCACACGCTAGTCAGCAATTTTCCGAATATTAGTTTAGCCCGTCCGATCTTTGCGTGATTTCTACCTATCGGCTACCCTCTTACGTCCCATGTCCCGCTGGTAACATGGGTTGCATAGTTTACATTTTGCCCGATCGCTCCAAGTAAATGCCCCTCTTAAAATCGTTTATATAAGGTACGCCTTGACAAGACCTGGAAGGCGGCAAAATATCGGCGCTGGCTCCGAAATGTGAGCTTCTGCAACCTTAAAGTTAATTATCCCACAAAACACTACAGAATATGTTGAAAATAAATACGTTTCGGAGCTGTGGGGTGACATTGATCTGCAACCTTCACTACTATCGCCGTGCATACTGTAGCTTGGCAGCAGTTACAATAAGGCGGTACAAAAAATTTAACAATTAACGCGGCCCGCGTTGCACGAATCATTTATAGAAACCCTGTACTTGAATAAACTGTGCTAAAACTCACCAAGGGCCAGCGCTGACATTTTGCCGCCTCCCAGGTCTTGTCAGGGCGTACCTAATATAAGCGATTTTAATCTAAAAAAAATCAGAAAAACGCAAATTGTTGCAAAACTGTTAGTAATAGGTAGTGACAACCTGATATCAAATTAAAGATAATTTAATTTTGCATCCGATGGTGTAAAAAATTTGCATGTTTGAATTGAAATTGAAATTGACAATTTAAAAGTTGTGGAGTTATGGAAGAAATGCATTCACTTGGCCCACCCTGTGTAAGCAGTGGCTATCAAAAAAGTTCAGAGATGCGAAATAACGAATATCTCAGTCGTAGTATCAAGTAATTAGTAAATGGACTGCTTTAGGGTATATAGACACGCGAAATCGCGTACATACATTACCAACCCTTTCTAAAATGACCTACTTCGCAGAATCATTTCATGCCAATATCATTATTACAATGTTTTAACACAAAAAATTATCAAGTGTGCTAAAAAAATAATAAGCAATGTAACGTCGTTTCTCCAAAACTCTCAGCTCTATAAATAGAAAAAGCAGTGTCAAGCTCGGTATATCACAGAATCTCTCGACCTCGGTCGTGTTTTTAGACGTGACCTTCGCTTTTTTGGACGTGGAACCTTGCCCTTGCCCAATCTCCACTTCGTATTCATACTCATGTATAAAGAGTTACGTCAGATCCGCTGGGATCACGAAAATATCCGCCTACGTGTCGGGGTATTTGGGCGTTGCCGGATCTTTCGACATAAAGGGCAATTTTATCGCCGGAATCCGATTTTTGATAATAGTTACAAGGAATTTAATTAATTTTCGTCCGACACACAAGTGTTATCGAGTATCATTGATCGCGCAAGTCCCCAGTATAAAAATAACTCGTCTCTCTTAAAAAGAAAAGCGACTCGAGAGCGAGAAAGCTCTTAATTGAATTAAAACAAAGGGCAACGGCTCTCAGTGGTTCTTCTAAAAACCAATATAAGAACAATGAGTTCAATAGGTAATTTGAGAAGCATTTATAATTCAACATTGATAAAAAAAAACTCCATATACGAGGGTCATGTCAAATTATGCAAGTCTATCATTAGGACATCACTTAGCTACATATAGAGTGCGGGTAGTTGAATCAGTTTATGTGTAAAAAATTCTCCAATCGGGGTAGTTTGATGCAATGGAACGCGTAACTGTAGCGGATTAATGTGCGTATATTAACTATTAACACTGCGCGAAAAAACGGTTGCCGAAATTCACGGTACGTTACAAGAAGCTTGCCAGGAGTCTTGTGTACAACAGTAGCTTGATGGAGTAAGCGTTCCAGAGCATTGGACTAGTGTTAAAGACGAGGGGGAAATCACCCACCCAAAATTGTACAAACTCATCCATTTTCTCAAACACATSCATATACATCCATGGACAAACGTGTACATCCATCCACATCCACCCATATCCATATATATCCACCGACATCCATTACACCTCCTACAAAATTAAGACTTATTCACGCTAATCCACACTTATTTAGACAGAGAACCCCAAGAATTACTTTTTACACATCCTGAATTTCATAGACTCTACAGACTCCCTCTTTAGTACTTTTTGCACATGTAAAATAATAATAGATCATAGACAAAGGAAATACACAAACATTTTTTACAAAATATATGTCTAAGTATGCCAAAAAAAGAAATCCTAAACGTAAATAACATAATAAAAAAATGTAAAGAAAAAGAATGTTTCAATAGTACAAAAGAACTTTGTCTTCGAAGAATGTATATCTAAAAAATACTCTATTTCGGTTCTCAGAAGATTTATGTTTTATATTTTGCTTATCTGCCCTTTTGGTTGCGAGCTTTGTGAAATTACTGGAACATAAAAAATGAATTTATTAATTTCTTAGCTGTAATTTTCCGAACTACACTTCTTCGATTTAAATTTCCAACCTAGATACCAGCGGTCATCAGACTTGACTGTAATAGTTTTCAAGCATAATACTAGCACAATTATTTTTATCTTCATCCAATGACAAATTTTCGGTGTCTTTGTCTTCTGCATAAGACAATTCCTTCTTCATCTTCACTTGTTTCCAAACTAGTTTCAAATTCAAGGGTATTTTCTGTCACAACACCTTTACTAATCCTTCCAAGTTGTTTGAATCAATTAATATTATTTCATTGTACAAGTTTCTAGGTACAACGATCTGAAAATCATTTGGTTTTTTTTTCAGGAATAATGCGCACGTATCTTTTTATGTCAACACTTTTGTTTTTAGGGAGAGTAAAAAAATCAATAAGTTAGTAAAATTTGCCCAAACATTCCAGACCTTTGTTGTAACTGTTGCTGTTTTAAGTGAATACTGTCAATGTTTGCTTTTTTCTTTAATATATTTGAAAAAATGTACATACGCTCTCCATTAAAGTACTATTTTTATTTGGCGCCATGTAACTTATACCAAACATACACCCATATATGGTCATTAGAAATTTGAGTAATTTTTACACGGTGCAGTCTGTCACTGCTTCAATTTTCATTAAAAAGCCAGCAAACGTAAAATGCGAAGTGAAACGCGTGGTTTTAGGTCAGATTTTAGCAGTTGAGAGTTTTTTGTGGGCTATGCACATGCGCGCATGCCCAAATTAACAAATCACATCCAGACACATCCACTCAACCAGTCCAAACACATCCAGGCCACATCCGAGCAGTTGAACAAACACATCCACCGTGATTACCCCCTCGGTTAAAGACGACCACAGAGGTTGGAGACCTATCACTGCTACCCACAGCACTTTTGCTGCTATCGTGGCTACAATAACGGAAAAAGACCGCATGGACAAACAAGCAATAGACAAATGTATTTGTCTTCTGTGTAGAAAATTTAAATGCATGATTCCAAAAGTGTAGACGAGATATGAAAGACAGCGGCGCAATCCTCTTGCACGATAACGCTTGATCGCATAAAGCAGTGTCAGTCAAAGGAGTTTGCGAGAAGAACTGCTGTGAAATTCTTCCACATCCCCCGTGTAGCCCTAACATAAGTCCTCGAGATTTCGTTCTGTTCCTCCAGCGGAAAGGAGAATTTCGTGAGTTAAATTTATTGACTTAGAAGGATAAAAACCCTGCAATAGCGTATGCGTTCTAACTGCTGAAACATCTTGACAAAAATGGCGTATTTAGCGACATTACATTACTGCCGAAGCGATAGCAACGTCTTTTGGATATGCAAGCGGATTATACTGAACGACTTTATTGCAATTTTTTTTAAATATACGTTTCATTTGCGAGCTGTTATTTTGTTTGACATGGCCCTCGTATAATAAGTATGTATTATTGAAGTCGGACGAATTCCAGCTCTCTTTAAATGACCCCAGCAGAAAAACGAAATCAACTGACTTAAATCAGGCGAGTTAACAAGCTATTCAATACTTTATTTCCAGTATATCATTCGGTATTTGCTATTGTCAAATCTACTGATGTTGTATTCTTTTTTTTATAATGGAACCAACGAAATTCTCGAAGCTATAGCCATGTCATATTTATTATACTGGCGCAAAACACTGCTTATACATTTTACCTTCATGCGCCGCGACTTCGTTAACGATTTTACCGTACAAGTTATTATTTTTTTGTCATTCGCAAGTTCATAACTTCACAATAACGTAGCAACACGCCTGTTAACTAATCTCGTCCAACCAAGGGCTGTAATTCACGTTCGACAGCAAAATTAATTTCAGCAAGTTGATCAATACGCGTCGCAAATCCTAGGTAACTGTAATGAATACATATTCACAGCCAGATCGGGTATAATGACTGGGTGTAGCCTTTTGTTTTCAGTAATGTCAATGGTTGCATTTTTGTTAGTTCTGCGTTTCAATGTACATAAAGTTTACCGGACATAGTCAATTCATAGATTTTATTATACAGGGTGATTTTTTGAAAACTTCACACCTTAAATAACTTTAAATATAGCAAAAATTTAAAAATTTGCAAAAACAGGTAAACTTTTGTTTGCAGGGGGACAACTTTTGAGATAAGCTTTTAATGGATAGCGCTTACTCTCTGAGCAGGGTAGACACCCCTTTAAAAATTTTAAATGGAACTATCCATCTTGTGATACATCATTTGAAAGCTTATTTCACAAAGAGTCTTGGCCATGTAATTAGTTTTACCACGTTTAACTTAGTGACGGGGTAATAGATTAATAGTGCCTACGAAACAGGTTGCTTATTAAATTGAATATTTTGGACTCTTTTCAACAAAATGTATTTTATTTTAGAGCGGAAATAAAATTTGTCCTTACGAGATCCCAAAATTTAAACAAACAACTTGTAAAAAATATGACACTTAAAAAAAACTCCCAGAATACTGAAAATTTTCTTTTAACATTATTATTAACATTAAAGTATTTATCATGTAATTTTTTAGAAAGTCCATGTCCACGAAAAAGAAAAATTATTTATTTGTAACTCCAAAAACAGTGTGAACAAAACCATAGAAATTCAAACCTTACAATAGATTCTCAAAATGTGCACCACCTCTTTCCATACAATAATACAGACGGTTCTCGAACTCCTGCTGCACTTTTCGGAAAGTTTCAGGTGGAATCCTCCTGCACTCGTTAATAATTCTTTCTCGCAGATCGTCCAGATTAGTAGGTTGTGTTTTGTAAACCACAGATTTTAAATGACCCCATAGAAAGAAATCTAAAGCAGTCAAATCGGGTGATCGTGGCGGCCATTCAATTGTTCCMMGCCTACCAATCCAGTGAAGAGGAAATCTATGATTTAACCAATTTCGCACATTAATGGCGCAATGCGATTGGGCTCCATCATGTTGGTAAAACAATTCGCATTCATCCAACATTGGATTTCCTTCAGGGTCACGTTGGTTTTCTAATTGTCTAATTGTCACCATGAAATTTGTTTATGCAATATTCAATATAAGATTTTTTCTCCCTTTCAATTGCATTAGTTGTGATATTTTTCATCTCTTTATAAAAGTCCCATAGTCKCTGGACGTGACGATGCGTCTTTTGTGCGTACAACTCGGAAAAAAAATTGTGTCCCCTTAACAGAGATCGCACCAAGATTGCGGCAAKTTAGCCAACCAAAATCCTGACCTGGGAAAAGGGATTACGGGTAATCGGATAATTTCGTTGGGAACAGGACTTTTGTATCGATTTCTCGAGTCCCGACAAACGGAGGTTTGTTTCTACCCGGCTCTTGTGACTTTACGACCGAAGCTAAACGTCAGAGAGCTTGCGAAGGTCGAAAATTAGACGTGGAAGGTATTTACAAGGTTTGGTCTCTCGTGAACGTATTAAGAACGCCTTAAGGGGATATTACTTCAATAGGGTTTGGATAAAGCGTATAATTTAGGTACCTTGCAGTCATAAACAGTTAAAAAAACTTTTACTCGTTCGAAAGATGTGAAGTAATTTTAGAAATTTTTAGGTAGGATCTCAGGATAATTTTTGGTACGTTTCCTTATCTAACAATTCCGTAACTTGATCTATTTAACATTACTGCTCTAGTAACTAAGAAAGACTTACATATATTCAAATCTTCCCTTTATTTGACAAGTTTATCACAGAGTTCGTTGTTTTCGAAATCTTGTTAAAAAGGTTATTACGTCTTCGTCTAGGAAGCCAAGTTGTCTGCATGTGTCATGTATTAGTTCCCTAATTAAAGCAAATTTTAATTAACTTGTGTGTTTTAATGTTAAGAGAATTTTGTACCACCTTTTCATCTCTGCAAAGCTCGCTTTCTTCAATGAAGTCCTTTCTAGTCTTCTTTATATTCCTAGGAACTCTCCGAAGAGTCTTCGTGTTACGAGGGTAAAAGATTTCAACGTACATATGATCTGATATTACGGTCATTGAAGGTATAGTAATGCAACTCTCTTACCGTTTTTACAACCCTGCAATACTATTTACCTTTCATTTACAGACACAGTTGGAACGACACGCGACCCCTCATAAATCAAACCCTCTCTTTGTGATTTTGCGAATTTCCAGTGCCGGCTTTAAGCAGTCTTAAAACTCGTTTTTTGTTTGTGTAGTGTATATTATTCTAAGTAGTTATTAATCATTCGGTTAATAAGAGGTTTTACATCGATCATTTTTATTTACGTCTCAAAATGAATTGTACGTAGTTTTAGATGAATAGCAACATCATTTTGCACAAGCAAAGTATATCTAGTTATAATGAAATGTGTAATCTAACTAGACAACATGCACATCTGAGCATTTTTTAATATGCAAAGAAATATCTCGCATTACTAAATATTTTTTTTTATTTTTAACATTCCTGTAATGTTTATATCCTGTGAATATGTTGAATGCTGTGCTAGCCGAAAATTATAAACAATACATTTTAATATTTATACAATCTTTTAACTATTGGAAACATGCAGTTAACGGTTAACATAACTCGATATGTAAATAAAAGACAAGTATTTTATAAGAAAATAATAATTATATATATTCTTTATCTAGAGCTTTAAATAAAAAAATAAATAATTCCATACATCTATTATATTTTTTTAGTCTAACAAATTTACACCGACATGACTTAAATATATTAATTATTATCATTATCACTACTGTCAAACTCTGAATCACTGCTAGCATCATCATTAACATGTATTTTGAATATTTGGGGATACATAGTTATTTTCAATTTCAATAACATGCTTAATACAGCTTTTCCACAGTTCTTTCGCTATACTACCTACCTCTCTACGCACTAAATCTACACAACTCCCGAACTTAAACGCGGACATGTATTGTTTCTTCGTTTTCCTTTTTTAAGCGTACTCCACACTAATTCAATTGGGTTTAGACCGCAATAATACGGTGGCAAACGCATACTATATGTACATGTCCTTTCGCTAGTTCATCAACTCAATATTGGTTAGGTATGTCAGCAGATCTGTTTTGGTAACTTTTCCATTCGGAATTGTAATTTTATTCTTTTTCATGTAATCAATTATTTCTATTTTTTGTAGCTGATGTTGGCGCCTTGTTCATTAATTTTGAATGATAATGCATGACTATAACAGATTTTGGTGGTAGCCCTGGCAGTAACTGCTGCTGAAACCAAGTTTCAAAAAGTGCAGAGTCCATGTCGCAATGGTAGCCAGCRGAACAATTTTGGATCTGTTTCGCTCACAGTAMTAAGCCATTTTCCACCCATCCATCACTTCCTCCCGCATGAAGAATTATAATTATTTTTCCTCTCGAAGGTGGTGCTTGCAGAACGCAGTTATTTGTCCCATCTGTCAGACCTTTTTTTATCAAGTCGTGGGTGTCGTACCACGTTTCATCCAAATATACGATATTACGATTTTCTTGGCGGTACTTTCTGATTTCGTTTATATAATCCCATCTCATTCTTTTTAGTCGGGTTGATTCTCCTCAAGTATTTTCTGAACCACTCTTCGCAATAACTTATACCCTAATTCCATAAGTTTTAATTTCAGACTTGCCGTAGTTGGAACTTTATTTTCCTTATACATTTGGTAAATTACTTTTTTAATTTCTATCCCAAGCTCTTTTGATATATGTAGAAATTTCTCCGAATTGCGTGATTTTCTTGAATTGCCTTTATTTTCAATAATATCTCTCACAGTCGTGTAGGGGACACCAACCATTTCACTTGTCACTTTTAACGGAGCACTGCACTCTTTTTTTATTAAAAAATTGTATACATTTTTATAATTCCTTTGGCATCTTGGATAAGGTAACGACGATTCCTCTTGTTTTCTTCAATTTGCACTTCCATGTCAACGTCAGCAACTTCATTCTAAGCGGTACTTGGAGCAGCTTTTTCCCATGGACGGAACATTTTTCGCTTCTCTTGTCTGGCGCACAAAAATACTAAGACTGAATGCTAGTTTTGGTTTGACCGGTAGTGAACTTTAAATAATCCGATCCTGCTTAGCCATCTTCCGAAAATCGGACCTAAATTTATGGTAATCCGGTTATTTGCGGTAACTTGTCAGGGGCCGCCTGCTGTTCGAGATGAAAGATAAATTTTATTGCAGGCTTGTAAAAACGGTAAGAGAGTTGCATTACTATATTCACTCTCGCATAGTAATACACGCCAAATTCATTACTAACTATGGTAAATTTCACCCTATCAAACCGAAAGTATTTAACGCCCATTCGTAATCATCCCTAGCATTTCTAAACCAACTTCCGCCATCGCATTCTACACCTTCGTCACCCAAAAACCAATTTTTTACTGCGAATATTCGCGTCGCATCTTGGAAATCGAATTAACGTCTCGTTACATTTCAGCGACATTTTAAATGCAGCCTCCGACGAGCAAAAAAAAAGGCAACAAGAGCCGTAGCGATTCGAGTCACGAGGTGCGGGGATCAAATGCAGCAGTAATTCAATCTTGCGGCGGCTTCGCGATTTTTACAGCGCGCGGAAATTTGAGAAGCTCTCGAAAGCTCGTGCAATGGTGGGTCTATGGAGGGGCAGAGCCCACTTCCAGTGCCAATAAGACACATAATATCTATTTAATTCAATCGGAATGTTTCATAATGAGTGCATGAGAGATATTGTCATTTAATGTATAAATAAAAGTTTTTTAATTACTTTTCATAACCGTGACAATTAGATAAATCAACAATAATATACAGATATCTGGTTGGATAGATAATAGAGTAAACTTTTCAAAGTGGAAACGCAGCTTCCGTGATTTAGCTTTGCTTTTTTGACAAACGTCCCTTTTGCCACTTGACTAATTCCTTCATTTCCTGGTCTCAAAGAGGGATATCAGTCAGCAGGAGGATCACAAAGGAGAAGGTTCTTCTCTACTTGCGTTTGAGCATCGAAAATTAATACTCAACGCCGGTCCTCATCCATGGCTCATTTGACGCGAATCGAGGTTAAGGACTATATATATGTATACGCTGGCATCATCAGTTTCTGACAGGAACATAAAAACCGATTTGGATGCGTTAATCATGGCGAGGATTATGAAAATAATTTGGTAATTACAAAAAAATTGATCGACCAATTAAATAATTCAATACACTTATTCTACGTGTGTCTCATTTAAGAGTGTAACAGCGTAATAACTCTTTTGTTTTTTGTCCGATTTAAATCAAACTGGTGTCAAAAGATAGAGCTCACGTAGGTCTATTTAAAAGTTAAAAACCAATTTCTATCTTCAAATCCAAGGCTACCTATGATGCTGAATTGTAATGAAAAAAACGAAAAAACATAGTAGGCATTTTTAATCGGAAAATTTTATTAACAAAACTTGTTGGAAATCATTCAAAACCCCCAAATCCCAAGTTTGGTGAAATTCCAAAAAATGAGGTCTTGATGAAAAAAAAATCGAAAATCATTATTTCTAAATTTAATTTTTAAACTGAAAATACAATACGAATTAATAATAATAAAAACAACACAAGAAAATTAAATATTATGTTCTATCAAACCTCCGTCAGCTCTGATGCATGCCTCAATTCGCTTCCTGTTGTTGGCCATAACTTTTCAGAGGGTTGCAGGTGTAATTTCAGCGCAAGCTTGCCTAATCTGATTTTTCAGTTCCAGACTATTTCGTGGCGGCGTTTTGTAGACTTCATTTTTCAAAAATCCCCACAAAAAATAGTCCAAGGGTGTAAGGTCAGGTGACCTTGGAGGTCAATTAATTAAAGGGCTATTTCTTCCAATCCACCTCCGAGGAAAGTTTTCGTTTAGCCAATTCCTTACTACCAATGCATTGTGGATTGGGGCTCCATCAAGTTGAAATATGATGTTATTGTAAGCAATGAGGGGCAAGTTTTCAATTTCGTTTGAAAATTCATTTTGCAAAAAATTTATAAATCGTTCCGCATTTAAATTTCCATCAAAGAAGTAAGGCCCAATTATTCTTTCATTTAAAATACCGCACCACACATTCACCTTTTCTGAATATTGGCGTCGACAATTTATAACCCAATGAGGATTTTCGACGGACCAATTTCGAGTATTTTGGGAGTTCACTGTACCATTAGTTGTAAATGTCGCTTAATCTGAGAATAAAATATTTTTGAAAATATTAGGGTTGTTCAAAAGCTCTCCCTGACACCAAAAGCAATATTCGAGCCGCCTTTCTTCGTTTCCATCCTCTAATGTGTGTAAGAAGACAGGCTTGAAAGGACGTAATTTATTTCGACGAAAGCATCGCCAAATTGTATCCTTGGGTACATTTAAAAGTATGGACATTCTTCTTAGGCTACATCTTGGATTTTCTCTCACAAACCGAAGAATTTCTGCATTTCCAACATGATCCCTCGCACGTCTGTCTTGTTTGTTGCACACTTTACCAGTTCTATTGAATAAGTTATTTATTCGCCAAACTTTTACATGGTCTATTGGTGGTCTATCCGGATGCCGACTGTTAAATTCTGTAGCAGCTTCCCTCGCTGTTCRAAAATTATCACCAACTAATCTAACAATTTCCACTTTTTCCGCAATTGTAAGCATTTTAATTTAAATTCAATTTGCTACAATACAAAAACCTGACAGAAAGTCAACCGATTCACTTGACAACTAATCAATTTAAGTAGAGCACTTGATTATAAAATATGACGCCGCCAGTCAGAGTAAAATTTTTATCAAAACTATTTTTTTTGGAATTTCACCAAACTTGGGATTTGGGGGTTTTGAATGATTTCCAGCAAGTTTTGTTAATAAAATTTTCCGATTAAAAAATGCCTACTATGTTTTTTCGTTTTTTTCATTACAATTCAGCATCACAGGTAGCCTTGGATTTGAAGATAGAAAATGGTTTTTAACTTTTAAATAAACCTTCGTGAGCTCTATCTTTTGACACCAGTTTGATTTAAATCGGACAAAAAACAAAAGAGTTATTACGCTGTTACACTCTTAAATGAGACACACGGTATACTAATTATAAATATGAAACAAATACTACCTATTTACCTTTGATTTAAAGCCATTTGAGATATTTTACCTGGGGGATAGCTCCGTTATTATTGATCCGCGAAAACTTCGGTTAAAATTGGTGCAACGACCCTAAATTCCCACCCCTATCGTCTAGACTGTTCTATCTGCGGCTAACGACAGTTAAAAAGAACGAACAGATGGTAGCGTGGCGAGAAAAACCGTAAAAAGTTACTTAGCTAAATTAAAAAGGTGTGAGGTTTCTTTTTTAGTGACTCTCTTACCAGCAAGCTTATATCTGACATTATAAAAAAAATAATCTGCTAAAAATCTGTCTTGTTCACAATACGCAGCATGATTTCGCTACTGACCTCTTAGGCAATAATAGTACCTATAAAATGTCTTCCAGTCTTCAGTATTTCTTATTCCCAACCAGCCAATTACGCTTTCTTTTCCAAGCCTCGTCCGTTTTTACAAGAAACCTGCATTTAGGCGTCAGATGTAATCGAAAAAGACGGCCTTTCTACAAAATTCGCCTTGAGAGAGAATATACGACCTGATAGGAATAAGGGAGGGGAATATCTTCGATGCTCTCGTAAAAAGATTTATTGGTACGGTTGAGGGAACACGGTCCACGAACATAAAACGAACGCATGTTGATAGCCGGAGGCAGAACCGGAAGCCACACAGAAATGGACGTAAAAGAAGGTCAAACGAAGGTAGAAAATGTTAGGTAATCAGTGCTCTTTCAACTTCAAATTGCTCAGTTTAGATTAAATTACTTGTAATAATGTAAAAACCATAACTTAACAAATATCACAAAATAAAGACACTAATTTTCAGTTCAAACAAAATTTTGATAGTAAATAAACAGATCCCCAAGGAACTACCTACCTACTAGATATACATCAACTACTTGATAGAAAATAACAGCAAAATAGCCTTCCAAATTAAAATTATTAGTATTCTTACAAATTATTTTATGAGGCATTGCGCTGGCTGAGAATTTACCTGATTTGGACGATCACTTATTAAAAATTGATTTAAGATGATATATCTCTTTTTTGTAAAGAACTTTCGTCTAAGATTCTTAGTGCTATAACAAATGACGCCTTTATAAGACCATTCCTTTGAGTGGGAAAGTGATGAGATGTGGGATGTAAATATAATAATAATAATAGGTCTAATAATAGTAATCATATACACAGGCGAAGTCTAGCATAACTATTCTACTTAACCTGTGTACAGAAATGTGTAAACTTAAATGTAAGATAACAGAAAAAAAGAACCTATCAATGATAAACGTAAAAACTATTGCAGCTCAACAAGTATATTCTTGATAGCCTTACGGAAGCTGCTGATATTGAAACGCACTAAGTCCTTACAAAAGCGGTTATGTAATGTTACAGCGTTAGACGTAAATGACCTGGAAAATAATATTTAGGCATATCGAGTGACGAGGAGGTGAAGCGCAACCCAAGCTGGTGAACACTACTTCTAAATTTCAATTTTTCTCTTAGATACGACGGAAAATCTGTAAGCAGTACTCTATGCACCAGGGAAAGCAACTGTAAGCGGTAGACATTAGACATTTTCAGCCATTTAAGTTCATTGATCTTGGCAGAAACATGATCAAACTTTCTTAGACTGTATATAATGCGACAACAACTGTTCTGGATCATCTGAATCTGATTTTGTGTTCTTGAGTTTAAACATGGAAAGAAAATTACTAGACCATAGTTAAGCAATGACAGGACTATCTGTCTGTGTGTGTTGGTTTACTGTAAACCTTTTATCCTAACTGTCCAGTGTTTATGTCAGGATTTTGACTGTTCAAATGATTTAGATACCTATCTAACTTAATCTAAACCGTAGGGCCAAATAAAAAAAGTGTCATCTACATACCTATACCAACAACTGTTGATCGCTACCGCTTCAGAATCTTCCATAAACAAATTGGCCATTATAGGACTTAGAGGCGAACCCATTGCACAACTTGATTTTTGTTCATACAAATTACCGTTCTATAAGAAATTAGTTGATTTTAGAAATACTTCTGAAATACTTAACCCTTTTATTGCGTCAATAAAGTCTGAAGAATTACTGGTTTTTCTTGCATAAGGTTTTAAATAATTAGCCAAAATTTTGCCAATCTGTAACAAGGACTGGCAATCGTATTCACTATAGGGCTTAACGCGACCTTACTTTTATAGATTTTAGGCAAACCAAACAATTTAGGTACCTTGTAATCGGAATTCATTCGGAAGACGAACTTAAATCAACTTGCTTAGTTTAGGTATTAGGAAATTTTAGGATTTTGCAAAAAGTTCTATAATTTTTAACGTTTGCGCAGTCGTACATCATTTTAATTAACATCATACCAAACCATCGTTTTCTTGGAACCTGTCCCATAACAATTTCCAAATTTTATGCTTTCCTCGACCCCACAACAGCATCCTATAACATTTTATTGTTACGGCCCGCCCCTAAGTGCAGATTTCACCCTAATCTAGCATAATCAACTCCCCATTAATTTACGATATTCATAAAAACGTCCCCATCAATCAGTCTAGGCAGTAAAACACGCCTAACTCAGTTTTAATCTAAACACTAAACCGGTCCAATAAAGCTTTATTGCGCTAGAATGTTCGAAGGGATGTTGTCAGATTCATCGAGAAATATGGCAACTTCGCAGCGGCAATTAGTTGCTTTAGCGGAATTAGCAAGCACCTAGTAAATTTACAAAAAGAATAATACGGCCCAAACTCATTAGTAACAACCTACACTAAATTCTACAAACGCAACTTCAATAAATCCCACCTAATCCCGCTGTCCTCGTGCAACTTGGAACTTTAACCGCATTTTCAGTTATTAACATGGCAACTTGCGGGCTCTACGTCTAAATTAAGCAATTTGACAGCGCGTACTCTCGGCAACGTCACGTCTGAACAGCATAATATGTCACCCCCACGAAAATACTTGTAAACAAGCCAACAAGCGAGATGCCGCGGGATTAACTCAAAAGTTGGGACGCAGGATTTTGGACAGGAAGATAAGGGGGTTGAATAGAAGGGCTGGCATGATTTAAAGTTGTAACTTCGCGGGAGTTTGCTTAGAACGAGAGGGAATCGTAATGAGATGTTTGTTATTGGATTGGACAAAAGACAGTTCAGTACTTGTGTATTATATACTTCCTTATTTTCTAAAAAATAATTCTACTCCATTCTCGTCTCTTTTAAGTTCATGTAAAGCTCAAAAATCATAAATAATATCGCAGATATGCAAAGAGCGATTTGTACGCGAGTACACGTACCGAAAACAAGACGATTTTGTATGTCATTTCCAGCTTTTGCGCTCCCCTTTCGTTTACACAACCAATATATCATTGTACACTGGGCTTCAAAAGTATTGACTGGTCCCCGAAGTGATGGGCAGGGCCTCACCGCTTGACATCTTTAGTATTAAGACCCAAGGGCCTTACGAGACAAAGCGATGATCCGAAGATTATATTTTCCGCTGTTGTCTACGTTTCCCAAACTTCTACTAGTGGTGATTAAACTATGTTCAACAAACATTTGCTAGTATTGTTTTTAAAATTAAAAGGAATGCCCAATCTATTACGAAAAAAAGCAAAACGATACTAAAATGCTTTAACAACTTTTACACAGTCAGTTGAACTCAATTACCTATAATTAATTATAGAAAATGGCTAACGAGGTAAAAGGAAGCTCAAATGTTAAATACTCATAATAATAAACGATTCTACCGATGATGATGATGATGATGATGATTATGATGCACCCCACCGGAGTTGCGTCCAGTTGCAGAATCCGTGCTTTAATGTAGTTAACTAAAACATGGATTTGTATCAAAATCCATGTTGTAATACACTCATTGAATTATGTTATTAAAATATGTTACAGAATTTAACTTTGCTTTTTAACACATTCACATTAACTTTTCTTTTAGGTGGATTTCTAATGACAGGTTCACTAGTTTTACTTGCAATGTATCAGTATCGAGTTTTACACAAACAGTGGAATTTCGTTGACATTTCAGAAGAAACTCATGTCAAATTATTTTTTAATTCTGCATAATTTTGGTTTCTTACTAGTTATAGCTAGCGATAGTGAATAAAATGTTGTACTGCATTTATATATTAATCTCGTTTTATCCGTTTAAAAGTATTAGGCACTCGAACTTCGTTCTCGTGATTAAACATTGCTGGTAAAATGTTTTCTAATGCACTCATACAATAGATAACTCTTAATAAAACACAAATTTTCCAAATATATGCAATTTTGTGGAAATTGATTTATATTGTGGTAAAACACATGTTTTATTTATTACGAAAGCTGAGGTGGAATATGTTTGTTAGTCAGTTATTAATATTATTATTTGCTACTTTTATACACAGAACTATTAATTTTATAATTTAAATAACCTCACTAAAATCGGCGAAATACGTTTTAATGTTTTCGTGATGAAATAAAATTCCATTCTCACCTCTGGAATTTACAAAATTTTAATTTATTCCACTTCCGTTGATAAGTAAACCATTTCATTACCTGATAGGGACATATACAAAGAACTAAAGCGGAACCAGCCTGGGATTTCCCAAATTTAGATACCAGGTGCTTTCTAGGAGTATGTAATATCTTATCGTTTACCTAACCGTCTGTCCGTCGGAAAACTATCTATAAAGGGCGAATATTTAGAGATTTAATCATTTTATCAGTAATTCTCGTTCGATCCAAGTTTGAAAACTATAATAAGTTATTTACGACAGAGCAAGATACTAAAGAACATTTTAAAAAGTGTGAAAATGTAGGTAGAAAAATATTTTAAATACACAAGGCTCTACAAAACTTTTTGACTTCTATTTCGTGAAAGCGTATATCAGATTAAACAAACACACCTAAACTATTTTCATGAAAAAGCATTATTTTGGGGAATAATTTTTACTTGTATAAAACAACCGGGGATTTTGGTGTTTTAAATGCAGATTTAATTTTAAAAAAACAGTTGGCGCTAGTATATTATTATCAATTGCTAAGATTCTACTATTTTCTGCAAATTGAGAACTTGAGCGTTTCTTAATTGACGGAAATTCACTAAATGATAATCAGTTCTTTGAATCATAATTGTACTTTTTTGTGGAATCTTCCATGATTTTAAACATTGACGATTAATCGTCAATTAGAATAAATCGATTTTATTGTTTGAATCGAACACTTGACTATAATAATTAATTATAAAATACAATACATTTAACAATTTCTATATTGTAGTAAATATTTAATATCAAAAACTACAGTAAGGACCAGTTTGTATAAAGTGACTCAACTTTTATTGTGATGAATTTCTTGATTAACGGTCAACTTTAATTAGTCAAATTTAAAAAAAATGAAACTGAAGGTTTTAACTTTCATTTTGTGACATTTTATTTAGCAAAGCGAAATTAGAAACGAGAACCTCACCGCTAGACCCTTCCACAAATTGGAAGTCAAAAAGTTTTGAACAACCGTTACGTCCTGCTTTCTGCACAAAATGACTTTTTTTTTGCTTTTATCGCAATACATTGGACATTCCTTTTAATTTTAAAAACAGCAAGATCATATATACTTGCAAATGTTTGTTGAAAATAATTTAATCTATTACCACTAGTAAAAGTTTCGGAAACATCAGTTGAAAATTTAAACTTCCGATCATCGCTTTGTCGCCTAAGATGTAGGTAAACAAAATTAAAAATACGAACCCCACCACTAGACCCTTGGGTGTTAATGCTAAAGGGGTCAAGCGGTGAGGCCCCGTCCATCACTCCGGGGTACCAGTCAATACTTTTGAAGCCCAGTGTACGATCTCAATATGTTGTAGCAGAGTTATTTAGCTAACTCTACATTATTTTTTTTTACATTTTCTTAGTTTCACAAGCATTTTGCTATTTACTGTTGAATAAGAAATTACAAAGGTTGCAGCGTTTCGTTTTAACCTGTTTGTTATCTAAAATGTGAACGTTTCGTGAATAACAAGTTTTCTTTTATGTTACTAATAAATCCTGATGACCCTTAGATATTCTGTGAATATGGTTGAATAGAGAATTGAAAGGCCTTTTCCCATTAGAACTTTAGGATGTGGCTCATTTTAACTGAAACGTACGGTGTTTCTAAACAACATTTCTCTAATACCCGACCTTCAAGGAGCGAAATGTTCCTGCTAACTTGAAAAACCTTCGATCGTTCCCTTCCATTGAATACGACCGTTTTTGCCGGCGCTGCAATTCTCCAGTGGAGATACTATCGCCAGCTGTTTCGTTTCAAAAAAGAAGCTCGAACTTAATCGAAAGGAACTCGACTGGAACTGGTCCAGAATTGCAACCGGCGGTGTTTTATTGCACTTAACTACGTGTGAAACGTTAATTTCTCCGTGATTAAAGGAGGTTCAAGACGAGAAATGAAAACGTACCCAGCTCCGTTTTCGTCCAGACCCCAATTACGGGGAGCGGCTTGACAGGGGTGTTGATCTCTATTTTATACAGCTGGGAAGTTGTTATTTCGTTTTCCACATTTTCACGAGCTACTGCTCAAGCGGTCCTGGTGGTAATCAAAGTCGGGAGGCGTAAAACTRGCGTTCGAGCCAGGACTCCATAATCGTTGAAAAAAAAATACAGGCCCTTAAGGATTTGAATTTGAATATGTATCCGTCCGTCATAGTTACTAGAGCAGATAAAGGATCAGCCACAGTAAGTTTAGACATAAAATCATAATACTACTATTTGATGTAGCCCGTAGACGAACCCCTCGAAGTGCGAACGCAGAAATCCGCATTCTAAATTGCATTGAAAATAATCCAAATACGAGTGTAAGACTAATTGCAAATCAAAAGAATATTCCAAAGAGTTCAGTGCAAGAAATGCTGAAAAAGCAACAGCTGTACCCTTATCATTACCAAGAAGTTCAAGCTATATGCTCTAAAGACCACATGGTTCGTGTAAACTTTTGTAATACTATTATCGACCTCCACAGCGATGACAGAAATTCCATAATTTCCCTGTATAATGAATTCATGGTAACGTTTTATATAATCATCGCTCGTATACGAGCCCAGTTTCAATTGGCCCAGTTGCATTTTTTTTAATTTTTCGTATTTAATGGACAGGAGTTGTAATGCTATTATGAAACAGATATTTAATTATTTTTCACCAAAAATTTTGAAACATTTCCCATTTAAGCTATTATTCATTTGTCTAATTCAAACTTTTTATTTCTACTTGACTACCAAGTTGAAGCAAAATATGAGAAAACCTGAATTACAAACAACTAACTTAATCTATTTCTTCAAAGGCCACCACTGAGTAATATCACCTTTACTTTTTATGACAGCGGTTATTCTTCTTGGCATTGTATTCACTAAATTCTGGCAATCTTGTGGTGTAAACTTATCCCATATAAATTGAAGTTTATGCCTTAATTCGGGAATCAACCTGGCAGGAGTTGCACGCAGTTGTTTTTTCATAATGTGCCAGAGTTTCTATAGGAGAAAGGTCGGGACTATTGGATACCCATTTTAAAAGTGGAATACGGTTGTCGGTAAACCACTGTAAAAACCTTTTGGGTCCATGACATGCAGCGCCGTCTTTCCTGACGTCAATGATTCGTCCCTAGTGGGTAGCAAAGATTCACTTAAGATATTAAGATATTTTTCAGTATTCACAATGCCCTCAATGAAATGTAATTTTTCAACTCCTCTTACAGACATCCATCCCCACACCACAATAGATGCTGGAAATTTAACTGTTCTCTTCAGACAATCTGGATGATAAATTTCATTTTTTTTTGCCGAATAACTCTGCTGCTACTGTCGCCTATACAAATTTCAAATCTAGACTCGTCGCTCCAATGTACACTGTTCCATTGTTCGGGACTCCAAGTTCTATGTTCTTTTGCCCAATTCAATCCATTTTTCTTTTATTGCGTTGTTAATAGTGGCTTTTCCTTGGCCTAGACAATTTTTGTTGAAAACATTTCGTAAGTTAAAAACAAAAGAAATTCAAAACCTAATCTTTGTGCTTCCCGGTGACAGGTGGATCTTGAAACATGTCTTCCTACAGCATCACTCCAAAGTGTGCTTACTTGGCCGCAGTTTGCCCTCATGTTCTGTTTAATTATTCGTTTATACGCCCTCCGATCAGTATCAGTAAGTGCACTTTTTTCACATATCTCTGTTTAGGCTCAATATTATTGCTTGATTTGAATAACTGCACTATGTTGCGAACACTGTATCTTGACAACCCCAATAACTGTCCAATTTCTGCATTAGATTTGCCAGATTTATATAAACGAATAATAAATGAACGAACGTTCGGATCAATAACTTTTCCTCTAGTCATTTTTTAATTCTTCAATACAAAATTCTATAACTGAAACTACCCAAAACGCTTTTGACGTCTTCTCTCAAGTAAACAATATCACTTAGTTAAGCGAAATTGCACAGCCACCTCAAATGTTACGCTCACTTGTATGCAAACTTCCGCAAACAATATAGATAGAAACCAGGGTTCTGCCTAAATAGTTTGGTATTTTTTTACTATACAATTTTAATTAATGAGAAGAATCCAATTGTGCATAAAAATTAATAGACCAAAATTTAGAGAAGCTATTTGTTTAAAATTTTAAAGAAATTTTAATAATTCTATTAATAGGCTTAATGAAATGGGACAGGGCTCATGTAACAAAAATGAACCTTGGCGTGCACTAATGCCCGAATTCATAAATCCTCAACTGATCAGATAAACCACCGCGATGAGGACGATGATAATACCAGCAGCTCTAACCTTTAGCCTGATCATGCGACCGTCATTTTCGGCTTATCGTCCATCGGGTTCTCGGACAATGGAAATAAAAGCGAGACGTAAATCTGGAGGGCACGAAAAACGGAATCTGGGTTACGTGCGTCTTGAAATGTCAAAGAAAATATCTAACTTAGTTGTATGGGTGTCGAAATCGATACGGCAGCTCACTGGCTTCACTGTCTAGCCAGATGTGGTATGTGTTGGCCATTAATCAATTCAAACTGTGCCAGATGTATATTAATCTTGGTGTGCTGGTGATTTATTCCCGCAATTCCCTCAAGTTTTGTGTCGATGTTAACGAAGACATCTTGTGTGCGTAGCGTTCTTGAGAATCGTGGTTAAATGGGGTCGTCCCACAATTGTTTTTTATTTTACATTTAAAATGTACATAAAATTGACATTTTTTGCGATTTTTTCCGGTTCTTCTTTACCGAGAAAAAATGTGAAAGTATGGATTTTTCAATATCCGTTTCAAATGCCTCGATGTTCCGCTACGGAGATGACGTAAAAGGTTCGCATGATGACGAATGCGAGAAACCCCAGTAATAGCCAGTGCTCTAGCGGCATTGCAAGTGATATTTGTTTACATTTTTTTAGCTGCGTCGCGTTGCCAATGTGGGCAAACTTTCGGGATACCGTGAGGAATGTACTCGTAAACTGGCATTGTGACATTGATACCTAGGTCAACTTAAGGCGTATTTGTGAAAATAACTTAAATCATCCTTCAGTCAGTTTATTCTATAATGAACAGTTCAATATAATAAGCGCATTCACTGGCCTTTTGCTAAAATACGAAAGCACTTTAACCATCGAACCTGCTTTAGAACTAATGTTTTTATTATGAGGAATCAAACGCTTGAAGCTTGATAATGTTTAGTTTGTTTACTTTCGTATGACAACGATATGATAAATTTAAAAACTGTCAGGACGATCTCTGGCCGTCGTTAGGAAGAAAACGGTAAAGTACCGCTGACAACATCGCACGTTCGCACGTGCTGCATGTGTCACATGTGTAACGAATAACCCTAACAACTCTAGCCATGCGTTTTTGTTTACATAGTTTGGTCAAACTTTCGAGTTTCGTATTTGTCAGATTAAGTGGTGGAGCAAGATGTTGTCGAAGTATTTGGGTAATCTGTTGTTTTTTTTAAATGTCAGAATGGCTTACGTTAAGAAGTGTTTTGTCCGTGTTGTAAGAATACTACTGCTGATGAACAGTTTCAGGTTATTCCTATGTTTACATTATAATATTGACGTTGACGGTTATACTTATACCTTTGCCCCTCTCTCTCACTCCCATTGCATTATTTGTATTTCTCTGGCTATTTATAAAACTGACAACAGTGAGCACCTAGTTACCTAGGGAGCTATAACAGTGCGCCTGACGGAAATTAGGAACCTTTTGCGTAGTTGTTGGCGGATTTAAGAAAATGTTTAAAACAGGGTAATTTTTCTACCGCCGTTTGTTACGAGTTGAATTAATCTGAAAGCAAAATAGATGCGTGGCACAAGTATTCATGATGTAAGCAATAAAAGGCACAGGTTAAAAGTAACACACAAGCTTGTTTGGCTATTTTTAGGACAATTTTATTACTTCGACGTTTAAAGTATAGGGAAATAATTTCTAATATTTAAATATGACTAATAATTTACACAAAATATTACGAGTTTCACCAGAGACGTCACTTTCGCAGTCACGTAGTTTATTGGTGGATATACGAGGGTAGCTCATTATCTACAGTTGACTGACAGTGAATTTTCTTACATATTAAAAGTTTATTCACTTGTTGTGACACTTGTTCAATACGCAAAGGTGTTTGAATAATTTTCAACAATGGAAAAATCTGAGATACGCCCAGTTACAAAATATTTGCAAAAGAAAAGGTTGTCGCCGAAAGAAATTCATGAAGATATGGTGGGTGTATTAGGCGAGAGTGCTCCTTCTTACCAAGTGCTAAAAAATTTGTCTCAAAAATTTAAATTGGGAAGCAAACGTGTGAACATGCAAAGGGTGCCGGATGACCAGTAACTGTCACTATTCAGGAAAATGTTAATCGTGTACATGACATGGTAATGGCAGATAGACGAATAACCATTCGTCGGATATCTGAAATTACAGACTTTTCATTGGCGCAATAGAAAAAATATTAACAGAAATTTTAGGTCTTAAAAAGTTATCTGCACGTTGGGTCCCTAGAATGTTGACGCCTGATCAGAAACGTCCGAGAGTCCTGCATTGTGAAGCCAGTCTGGCAAAGTTTTCAGCAGACCCGGATGAGTTTCTCTCTCGACTTGTAACTGTTTATTTATTTATTTATTTATTTATTTGGATACATCACCAAACAGCCGAAGCCAATTACAGGTGAGGGAAATAACAATAATAATAAGATATTACACATAAGGAGGGCATACACAATTCTCGATTTCACGAACACTACAGGAGAAAATGTCAAGTAAATCACAGACAGAATTATAGTTACTGCACATAACGTACACAGGAGAAAACTTAAGTAAATTTGTATGAGCGTAAGGTAAATAAAAACAATCGATATTACGACTAGCTGGTCGTGGAACTCTGAAGTTCAATTGCACAAGTAAGGATATACAATTCACCTGCCCAGATATTATTTTATATAGAAATATAATTGAATGAAGCTTTCTACGAGCAAATAAACTGTGCATTTCAAATTTTTTTAACAATACATCGTTAGGGTAACCTACAGCTGGATAGACACCATTAGAAGTAAAAGACAAGAATTTAAGGAAACGTCTTTGTACACTTTCTAAATTATCGATGTAGGTGCCATATCCTGGAGCCCATACGACGGAGCAATACTCTAATTTTGAGCGTACATACGTAAAATACAAAAGCTTGAGCGCAGCAACATCCGTAAATTTTTTTACATGTCTAATAATGAAGCCTAACATTCTATATGAGCGCGCAATACAGTCAGTTACATGGGGGACAAAACTCAAGTTCCTGTCAAAGATAACTCCAAGGTCTTTTATGGTATCGCGTCGGGATAGCTTGTTCTCGCCTATAATGTAGTCGAAAATAATTGGATTATGGACCCTGTAATATGAACATGCAAAACATTTTTGTATATTCAGCGGTCACTTATTGACCAGACACCAATTTTCAATACTTTCGAGATCGTTTTGAAGATTATGTGCATCATTAAGGGACTGAAGAGAGGCAAACAGCTTTAAATCATCGGCATACAGTAAACTATGACATTTAAGACCTATCGAAATATCATTGACATATATGATGAAAAGCAAAGGTCCCAAAACGGAGCCCTGAGGGMCACCTGAGGTAACATAGAAAGAAGGAGACACATGTCCGCGGTGCCCGACGTACTGCCGCCGACCCACTAAGTAGGACGAGAAAAACTGCAAAAGTGACGGAGACAATCCAGTTGTAGACAATTTACGTATGAGTATAGTATGATGAAACATGGATCCACCACTTTAACCCAGAGCCAAACAACAGAGTATGGAGTGGCATCACAAAGGTTCTCCTACGCCCCGCAAATTTCGAGTTGTGCCCTCTGCTGGTAAAATTATGGCCACATTTTTTTTGGGATGCGGACGGAATCTTAATGGTTGATTTGTTTGAAAGTGGACATACAATAACAGGTTGTTACTATGCCAACTTAATTTCAAAATTGCACGAGCGCATCAAAGAAGAAAGACGGGGAAATTTGAGGAAATGAATTTTGTTCCATCAGGACAACGCTCCTGTACACAAAAGCCATATTGTAATGAATGCTATTCACGACGCAGGATTTGAATTGCACGTACACCCTGCGTATTCACCAGACCTAGCTCGCAGCGATTACTTCTTATTTCCGAAATTGAAAGAATATCTACGTGGGACCCAGTGGCGGCTGGTGACAAATTCTATTGGGTCGGCAGTAAAAACTTTGGTCCACTCTAGTTAGTCAATATTATTTATTTATAAATTAGTAAATAATTTTGTATATACTCGTAGTTGTTGTTGTTTATTACTTGCTACTTCTGTAAATTTTCATATCGTCGCAAGTTAAAAAGATAGTTCATTTGGTAACAAATAGCCTAATCTGGCAATTAGCTACATAATTTCAACGTTAAGCGTGCACCTGTACTGCACCGGAGAGGAGAAGTCGATATATGTCGACCCAATCCGAAGATGTATTCGGAAGTCCGGCAGACAGCATTAAGCGATTATATGGGTATTGGCGCTTACTTATTTTGTTATTTTCTTTTTGTGTGAAATTCTTCAATGATTTCAGATTGACTAAATTTATAACATGTATTTAATTAATTCTGTTAAATGTTTGAAGGTATCTGCTTAAAATTGTTTATTTAAGAGGATAGCTCTTACAATACTCTTGGGAAAATGAAAAATTTCGTAGAACATTCGGGTAGTTTTTCGTGATTTCAGTATTGAACTATATATATAATTGTTGTTCAATGTACATGTCAAAATTAATTTTCGGTATCCAACGATTATGAATGCCGGGCCTCCTTTATTAACTTCAATAAAAACATATATACGTAAAATTAAATTATAATTATAAAAAAACTGTAAGCATGTAAAGGGTGTCAATCAGATAATTTGTAATACTCAGTAGGAAACAGAACTATAATTGGTTGATTAAAAAAAAGTTTGAAATAATTGAAATAAATGATGAAGTCCGTTTTAACGTTTTATGCTGTCTGCCGGACCAAGCATTGCCGAGTCTAGATTTTCGTCTCGGGATTCAATATGCGCGCAGGGTTGCGTCTTTGTTCAGCTCATAGGAAAACGATGCTATTGCTTCCTTATACGATGCGGTCTGCCGACCCAGCGCTTGGTTCACGGACCTGGATGAACAAATACACGGCCCAGCCACGGTTGCCGAGTAGCGTAAATTTTGCGGGATAACCCGTAAAAATGTGATTTTGGCTAATTATTAATTTGATGGTAATGGAAAAAATACGCTCCAACTGTTTCAAGATATCTGAACATAATAAAACAAAATATACATAAAAATACGAAAAAAAAATAATTTCTTTGATCAAAATTCTGGGTCGGCAGTGCCGACCCTGCCGACCCGGACGAGCCGCCACTGGTGGGACCAGACATGACGATGATTATCAAGTGATGACAGCAGTAAAGGACGTTGGACCAAATGCATCCAAGTTTAAGGAGAGAATGCCGAACAGTAAACATATAATTATTTTCATGTTTTGTGTCTTTCTATTTCAGGGACCGTAATTAATGTCTTCCCTCATATTATCAAGAAAGCTTTGGCTACTTGTGATAAAACTAACACTAATGTAGTTATACCCCATTAAAGCGCTCCGTTCGTTGCATTCCGAGCAAAGCATCACCCGGCAATTGGTAAAAAGCCAACCACACCTCACAGTCATTAATTACGTTTTCCAACAATGACCCCCAGTGAGTGGTGTTTCTTGTCGTCCGGGATCAACAAGTTACAAGCCCCTGCAGACACAATAGTTGGCTCACAATGCCCCCCGCCATCGTCATGCTAGTGTTTGACTAATTGCTACAAATGGACCCTCTCAACTCGAGACCCCGCGGTGATGAAGCGCTTTTTTTCCTCTGAAAAGCGCGTTGCACTTCACACGAGAGACCTGTGCGGTTCTCTCTTAATGAAATGAAGATGGAGGTGCAGTTTGTGGCCAAGAGCGCGTGAAATTGGATAGATTACCTAGGATGGAAATTATTAATGTGGATGGTGATTATTTGATGTTTGTAGATGCAAAACAGAAGTTGTTTTAATAGGAAATCGTAACCGCACACTGGCGAACAGTTGTTTCAGCTTAAGGAATTTAATAACTAAATTAAAATGTGGTAATCAAATAAACTCAAAGCGTTAGTCCTAAAAAAATCTACAATTTGATGTGTTCACTAGTTATAAAATATAGACTTTTATACATTAAAAAAGAGCACTTAATTAATTAAGTGTGTATCTGTATCCATAACGCTGCAAAAAAATTTTAAACCAAAATAAATTGTTTACAACTTCTCAGTGCGCAACGTGGCAACAATGCAGTTTTAAGACACGCTCAGATTGACTAGGACTGGCTGTGACGTATCACCCGATGTAAACAAGATAGCGCCCGCCACTCTCCGTATTTCGTTTGCGTTATTGGTTATGTTTGAGAGTGTTCTCGTTTGTTTGTTTTTTTATAAATTCAACAATATGTCGTCGGAATGCTTTGTTAAAGAGTCTTCGAACAATTTGCCGGCTGTAGATATGTTTATAGTCACCGAATTTATCAAGAACGACCCACGTTTTAATGCTGCCCAAATCAAAGGCGCTAAAGCAGCAGTATAAGTAATTAATAAAGCAGCCTAATCTGCAATTTAATACATTATGGATCATTGATATTTTGAAAGAAATGCATCTTTTTTATAGTGCAAGTCTTGAGCAACACGGAGATGCAGCTATAGGTTATTTTCAGGTGAAGCGAGAGGGGCCCATATGTATACTGCAGTCCAAAATATGCCCGGAACACAAAGTTCGTGCAAAAAAATATGCAGTTACTTTAAGTCTCACAACAGTAAAATGTAGATTTYGTCTTGGTCATACCCCTTCTGGCTGCTTTAAACCATCTCCGTTTTTCAGAGAATGACATTTTTGATTCATTTAACTTCATAAAGTAAACGTGTAAGAGAATTGGGTATTTGCCATGAATTTATATTTTATTAAATTGCATATTAATAGGTAGCATCTAATCAACAAAACAGCTGTGACAGCTTATAAATTCGAAAAGATGGATGGTAAGGTGTATTTTTAATATTAAAAATGTGAATATTTAAAGGGACCGCCAAAACGTCAGGTGTCTTATAAATGGCCGCTTGTTTACATCTGGGGTCAGCGTGTCACGCGTTAGCCTCACCCCTTCAATTTATCAGTTTGTTGTTTGCGTTCATTTTGTGGCAAGCGAAATAAAATACGCCAAGAATAAGTGAAATACTTATGAGTTATGACTTCTGAAGGCATGTTCATTATTATGGAATTTGTGTACAGCCACGAGCAAATCAACGCGGCGGAGATGAGGAACCTAAAAGCAACAGCATAAGTGAACTTTTTATCAAATTAACGTAGCATTGATAATTAATTTGATCACAGTGGGTTGTTGGAAACATACTATTTGTAAACATAAAAATGTAAAAATAAAAAATGTACTCTAAACTTGACATTTGTTTTAGAGGTCAGAATAAATATATATTGCCATTTATTTTCGGGATTCTTGCGGCTCGTTTCCGGGCTGGCTAACAGTCGAATATATGGGGAACAACGTCGTTTTTTATCATAGCATTTCCCTCTATCAACTTAAAACGCATAATAATTTTTCACATCCTCTTCAAGCTGTAACAAAATGGAAACCGAATGGTAAACATTTATAACCCCAAAAAGAATAATAAAACTTACAGTAAGAATTAAGATGATCTTCACAACAGAAAAACAAACTTTGTGATTTTGGCATATCACGTCTAGGGGCGTTAAACAACTTTTTCATACGTTGATAATCTTGAGGAACGGTAACAAAAATTTTGTTAACTGTACTGACTGAAGTACTTTTATAACCATGTACAACACAACACTTGTTTTGTTTTCCATACATAATAGATACTTGTAAAACTACACAAATCAGTTTTTGGTGCGACCTCTTACACCGTCCTTTCAATAAACACCACACAAAAGCTTTTCCAATACAAGACTGATACTACACCATTAAACAGCACGCTCCTCGGTAATGTTTACATGACACTTGACGTCACGAGTTGAATAACCTTGGATAGAAGCGTTTTGGCGGTGACTCCTAAGATTCGAAATTCAGACCTGAAATTCTCTACCTACAAATATTTTTTTGTTTTTTTAATATGGCGTACGATATATATGCACTTCAAGATTCATTTTACGTAATTTAAAAAAAAAGTGATAATACCCAATTGTGAGATCAAAAAATATAGGTATATATGACGCGCACACGGACTGTTTTGATAACTCCCCTATGTGTAAAACTAAAAGAACGCTTTTTTGTAGTTTACTATGTATGTACATTAGATTCATAAGTTTGTATCCACCATTTCTAATTTTGTATGTTTAATTATTTCTGAAATCAGCGACTCGAAGAATCGAAAATTATTAATTTTCAGCAAAACTTTTTTTATATTTTATAAAAACTGGCCACCATTTTGTGTCATCCATTTTGAATTTTGGATTTTTGAGTTCATCTTTAAATTCAATAATCCCAAAAATCCCCAAGTATAGAATTTCAAGAAAAATATTCAACTTTTTGAGTTTCGGCCAAAAATTTATGATTCTGGACCACTGTGTATTTGGCTGATACACACAGTATAAATGAAAGATATTTAACGACTTAACGCGAGGAAGCAAAAATAATCCGTTAAAACGATTTTCCTCCGCTCTCTTTACCCATTTCCGCGACCAACTGGCAGTTTCCCGTGATTATCACTCGCATTTGCATCAACGCGCCTAAGCCAACTGCTCCTTTAGCTAACGACCTTCAGGCGTAGTAGTGCAACTTTTAAGCACACCGCAGGATACAGTTTATGGCTACAGTGGGAATTCCGCGATCATTACATTGTATATTATCGCTGGAAACGGTAGTTTATCGTGCCACTTTATGGCCTTAGTAATGTCGAACTACTTACTTTGTCCTATACGACAGCATAATGGCTCATTTTGGCAAGAAGAAGGCGTGCTCGAAGGAGCAGCAAATGAATTAATGAATCTGCTTACGTCTGAATAAATCTTGCCTAAGTCGGAATTCAAGCTTTAAAATGGTTCATGGGAGATAGCTAGACAACAACAATCATTTTCAAAGAGGCTCAACATTGTAAATAACATTAATCGAATGGTTACGCAAGAGTTTCTCAGGCAACGAAGGATTTATTTGGTGTAAAGCTAAAAAATTAAGTATCGAGACATTATAAAGCTACTCAATCGATATTACTATCTATACATACAAAATTACTGTTTGTACTACTCAAATACCATCGGGACCACGTCATTCCTGAAAGCCGCACGTAATGACGTAAAGTTCAATTTCAGGGGCAATTTATGCGACATGCTTTGTCGGTCAATAGGATAGGCTTTCAATGGAATTTAAATATAGACAGACCGCTGTATAAATGACAATGGGTTGGGTAATACTGCGTCAACATGATGATACATAATTGGTTACACAAAGCTTCCATTATGTTAAGTACAATTTTAGTAGATCCTTAAATGTTCACCGTTTCATTTTTTCATACTCAATTACCGATTTTCAATAGCGTCGCTGCGTTTCAATACACGTGCAAACCACCAACAGGATTAATACATGGATTTTTCGAATACTCTCGTTTGCGTCTGCAATATTAACCGGACTTCCGGAATAGCTATTTCCGGCATGATTCAGTCGATAATAAGCATATGCATTTGTAATAGAGACCGGCTGACATACAAAGCAGGAAACTACTGAAACGCAACGTAAAAATTGAAGAGAAATAACGTTTTAATAATCAAAATTAGAATCGTTCAAAATCTATTTATTATTGAATGCTTGATGAGCTGAATGTGTTTAAAAAGCTTTCTATGTGATAAAATAAAATCTAGATGCCCAACGTTGTTACGTTATACTTTATAGTGCCATATTCCAATCTTGATTCAACAAGATCGATAATTTTGAATAGCCCAGCAAGTACAAATAACTGTGAAACAGCCGATCTAAATTCTATTCTTCGTAGGTAGAGACTTGATTATCGTGTCATGTCATGTCACACTGCATGCATTTTAGTTGTTCAAACTATTAAATTCACCTCTATTGCTTTTTAAAGCAAAAACTAACACATTTGACGTAACTTACTACGGCGAAAATACGTTCTTTATCATTAATTTTAGTATTGTACAGCATTCTTTGTAATCTAACTTTATATTGCTTTCTAAGTACCTATTTGGTCCACAATTTTTTTGTCACATCCCATTCTTAAAGACTATTTGTTTAATTGTTGCCAATTCTTTTTCACGAGTTTTTTTAAAGTGTTATATTTATTAATGTTTATTAAACTATGCACGCGGATTGCTAACTTGTAATGATTGATTTGAGAAAACCGGGAATATAACATCTGACTGTGTTGGTTTTCCATAAATTTCAAAGTCAATTTATTGTTCTGTACCATCATAGAGAAGACCAGAATATGAGGAAGTCCACAATTTTTCCAAGGGTGAATTGTTTTTTTATGGCATTTAAAAATTTTAAAAATACATCCAACTGTCTATCAGTTCCCGTCTAAATACAAAAAATATCATGAACAAACCTGGTCCAGAATAACAAGTTCATGATAATTTCATATTTTTTGCAAAAAGCTTCTCTTCGAAATTCGACGTGAAAATTTAGGCGAATCCATTGGCAGTCCATCGTCTAACTTGTAGAATATGTCATTGTACGTAAAATAAACTTGATCTATGCAAAAATAGTTTAGTTTGTTCTGTGTTTGATACGTGGCAGTTTTCGATTTTATTTTTGAGAATTGGGTATTATCACTTTTTTTTTAAATTACGTAAAATGAATCTTGAAGTGCATATATATTGTACGCCATGTTAAAGAAATCAACAAAAATATTTGTAAGTAGAAAATTTCAGGTCTGAAATTCGAAATTTAGGAGTCACCGCCAAAACGTTTCTATCCCAGGTTATTCAACTCGTGACGTCAAGTGTCATGTAAACATTACCGAGGAGCGTGCTGTTTAATGGTGTAGTATCATTCTTGTATTGGAAAAGCTTTTGTGTCGTGTTTATTGAAAGGACGGTGTAAGACGTAGCACCAAAAAGTGATTTGTGTAGTTTTACAAGCATCTATTATGTATGGATAACAAAACAAGTGTTGTTTTGTACATGGTTATAAAAGTACTTCAGTCAGTACAGCTAACAAAATTTTTGTAACCGTTCCTCGAGATTATCAACGTATGAAAAAATTGTTTAAGGCCCCTAGGCGTGATATGCCGAAATGGCAAAGTTTGTTTTTCTGTTGTAAAGATCATCTTAATTCTTACTGTAAGTATTATTATTCTTTTTGGGGTTATAAGTGATTACCATTCAGTTTCCACTTTGTTATAGCTTGAAGAGGATGTGAAAAATTATTATGCGTTTTAAGTTGATAGAGGGAAATGTTATAATAAAGAACGACGTTGTTCCCCATATATTCGACTGTTAGCCAGACCGGAAACGAGCCGCAAGAGCCCAGAAAATAACTGCCAATATATATTTATTCTGACCTCTAAAATAAATGTCAAGTTTAGGGTACGTTTTTGATTCTTACACTTTTTATGTTTACAAATAGTATGGTTCCAACAACCCACTGTGATCAAATTATCAATGTTACGTTAATTTGATAAAAAGTTCACTTATGCTGTTGCTGTTACGTTCCTCATCTCCGCCGCGTTGAACCGCTCGTCACTGTACACAAATTCCATAACGATGAACATGCCTTCAGAAGTCATAACTCATAAGTATTTCACTTTATCTTGGCGTATTTTAATTCGCTTGTCACAAAATGAACGCAAACAACAAACTAATAAATTGACGGGCTGAGGCTCACGCGTGACGCGCTGACCCCAGATGTAAACAAGCGGCCATTTACAAGACACCTGACGTCACGGCCAATATGTTCGCGTTTTGGCGGTCCCTTTAAATATTCACATTTTTAATATTAAAAATACACCTTACGATCCATTTTTTCGAATTTATAAGCTGTCACAACTGTTTTGTGGATTAGATGCTACCTATTAATGTGCAATTTAATAAAATATAAATACATGGCAAATACCCAATTGTTGAAAGTTTCTTTAAAGGGATAGAAGTGAACAGATTAGACACAATAAAAGACGCACGAATAGCGTTATTTGGTATTAATAATCCTTTTACGTTGTTCGCAAAACCTACTGAATCTTCACGCTGTATTTTGCTGGCATTCAATTGATTGGCGAATGACCGGTCTCAAGGGTATTCCATTTTTGTGAATTTTTGTTAGACCAAATTATGAAAAGGAGACGTAAAAAGAATTCTGAGTTTAGTATAACGCTGTTATCTCTTTGACAATAGAGAGACGCTTGTCTACCTTCACAATCACCTTGTTTCCAAGCTACCTAATTGTTTTGAGCATTCTTTAATAGAAATTCCAGGTAAAAATTTTCTACACAAACTAACCAGACCAACTAGACATTTCATATTAGACACCCCACAAGTCATAAGTGAACCGGAATCTAAACGCTTATTTTTATCACCCCAACCTTCGCTGCAGCCTCCACTATTTCATCCCCATTTTACGGCCCCTCGGAGGTTCATTCCTCTGATTAAACGGCGACCTTGACATTCCTGGCAGTCTTTCAGCCTGAATTAAAACGCCAAAGCACTTGTTACCGTCCAAACATCTGGCCAGAACTACTTGCGACACTTCCCGATTCAATGAAGCCAGATCGTCCATAAAAAACTTCCGGCAAACTTCATATCGAGATAAATCCACGGCCCCGCATAATTTTATGGTCCCCCGACACGTTCCAACTTTTTCGTGGGCGCCCTACAAGCTTAACTTCTCGTTTGTTTCCGTATTATCTCGATCTGTGGAACGGCATAACGATCTGGTGGCGATAAAAGTTATCGGAACTCTGATGTCGTTCCCCGGTAAGAATATAAACGAGACTGCTTTGAGGGCCGGTCTTTTTGTGGAGGTATGGAAATTCGCTTCATAAATTTAGTCCTACAACATTCAATTTTTATACGTAACACATGCCCTCGTTTAAGCAAAAACTGAGTAGTATTGACACTTCGTGCCTATGTTTGGGCAAAAGTATTGGCCTTGACCTTCAGAACAATTGGGCTTAACAAATGGTACTACATATTATTTGCTTCTAAAACACTTAAAGAGTACCCTACAGATATTTCCAATGAGTAGACTCATAAATTGTACCATCCAAGTTCGCCAAAAGGCTACAAAATAGTAAATGTAATGCTCGTTAGATGTACACGTACCGAAGACAAGACACTAGGTACGCAACACAACCATATAATGTTACCAATTTTACTGCAATTTCAAGATACTGGCTAACAAAAATCAATATTCTAACTCTATACTACACAAAAAGCAAAAAATTTTGGCACATTGGGCTCAAATAATGACCCATCAGTAGATCAGGCGACCACCATTCTCGACAAACAGCACAGAAATCGATCCAAATTTTAAATATTTCACTCCAAATCCTCTCATTTCCATACCACCGGCGCCCCAGTTTCCTTCTTCCGCCACAAATCATGCGCCTGGCAATGTTCTCACGTACGAAACATATGCAACCCCTATTTATATACCCTTCCTCGCGCACTACATTAAAACACCGCTAATCGCATGATGTGTGCCTGTGCATAAAATTTGCAAAATATGCACCGGAGTATACTAATAAACCTGTCGACGTGATGAAAATATGCCCCGGAGGCATGCAGGTTTTCCCGTTGCGGAAACGTTTGTTTGTGAGCCGTATATAACGGTTGTGAATCGTACTGGGGTAGAAGTTAGATTAAAAAGACACTTACTGTTCGATTTCGAAGGGAGCGGCATGGAAAGATGATTAAAACTCACCTGCAAAGAAAAATAACAAGTTAGGGCACAGTATTAAGGTGACTGAAAACAGACTTACTAAATAATAATACGTCTCTAATAAGGCGAAGTCTAGCCAAAGGCTATTCAACTGAACCTTTTCCATTACTACAAGCCATAATCAACAATCAAATTATAACAATAGAAACAATAACAAGCAGTAGTTGCACATGGTAATGGAACAATCTTTCGAACAATCCACATATACGAGCTTCATAGCTTATACTAAACTTATTTATATCACATAACAATAACAAACTAACCTAGGCATATAAATTACTGCGAAAGTAACAAAATTTTCCTCAACTGCTTTCGGAATTGGCGTAACGAAAGCATTTTCAGGCAGACTGTTGTATATAATTACACAGTTATACGAAAATAACCTGCGAAACAAGGTGGTACGATATCTAGGAAGATAGATTGCTTACATTAACATTTATGTCATCAGATCTAAAGTGAAACTTGCCCCGAAGGTATGGAGGTGAGGAGGTTACCAACATATTGAAGAAAAACACTGACAAACTATATCTATAATTATCATCTACTCTAAGCCAACCCAGTGCCACTATTCTTGGGGACACTCTTTCATCACGGGGTATGCGATAAACGAATGTACAACAGCTATTCTGGATTTTCTGTAATCTTAACTTAGTTATTTTATCCAGACATGAGTAAAACACAATGAAACCGTAATTAAGGATGGACAACACTAACGATTCACAAAGTTTCTTACGCATTCTGAAATTTATTAATTATCTGTTGCAATACAGCAGTTTTAAAGCTAGATAAGCCTTCCTTACTATGCCGGCAATATGTTGTTTAATATTAAATATTAAATATTTAAATATTAAACCTTAATTTCTTACGGTGTTAACAACAGGCAATAATTGATTATTAATATTAATTTTAAAATCTGTCAATATGCTTTCTCGCAAACGATTTGGACAGAACAACATTGCTGCACGCTTTTCTGGGTTTAACTTCAAATTATTTTTTCGAGAATAATCAGCTATAGCCCTTAGGTCACGGTCCACGAGCTCGCAGGATATCGCAGTGCTTTTTTTAACACAGTTTGGGAGGTCTGCAGTGTATATAAAAAAAAGTAATGGGCCCAGTACTGAGCCTTGGCGGCACACCTGAAGTAATGGAACAGCTTTCAGATTACTAAATTACTAAAACTATAAGTAACAAGAATAGTTATGTAGTAGCTATAAGTGTGTATTTAATGCACTGTCTTTAGAAAGCAGCAAGATAACTATTAAAATATAACTGAATAGATAGATTGCTAATAATTTATAATATTCTTAATATTTTTAAGAGTTATAGATTACATATTATGTGTTCCTGTAAGTAAGTAGAATTGTAGTTTTATATTAAATATTACACCAGACCACATACACGTAATATACATTGAAAAAAACCGCTTAAATTTTCCTCCACTATAGGTACGTTACCACCATACATTTCCAAAAGGTGAGTAACAAAGAACATATACTTCTTATTACTGCAATGCCAATTAGTTCCTACCGCAATAATCAGTCACGATGTCAAAGTACAAAATCAACATTTGACAACTCAAATTCAAAAATGTCAAACGCAGTAGATACGGAACTGAAAAAAGCATTCCAAGACCTCCAGGTACAGCTGATCGACACGAAACGGAAGTCTCTCCTGTCAGACGAAGAGATCGAGTTTCTCAACAGAAGAAAACAGCACGCTATATTCACTGAACGAGAAATGGACATCCTGGAACCCGAAACCAAAACATACGAGTTCGTGGGCCGCATGTTTCTGCTGAAACCGTTAGACGACCTCAAGAAGCAGCTGAAAATGAAGCAAGCAGAGGCGGACGTTAGGATAAAGACGCTGGCGAAGCAAAAACAGTACCTAACCAAAAGGCTGAAGGATGCCGAGGACAATCTGAGAGAGATGGTGAGACAAAAGCAAGAGGCGTGGACAAAACCGAATTCCAGCTAAGCGATGTATTCAGTACAGTAAACCGTAACAAAATCTTATTGAAATAGCATTTTAATTCGTTTAATTTTGGATAATCTATGTTACTAAATAGTGAAGTGTTAATACTAAAGATGCCTCTTGTAGTACTGAACGAAACGCCGACATCCAACCAGGAGAAACCAAAGAAAAGTAAATAAACCTGAAAGCGCCAGTTTACGCAATTCAGCGGTACATTTTTCCAAGTCCAGGGAGCTGCTAGATTAGGCACAGTAACTCAGACAAGGGTCTCACTATGAAGACAGCAAGGCAATTTGCAGGGCGACGATAATTTTATTAGGAATTCGGGAGGTGTCAGCCTTCAGGAGTAGGGTGAGGAATCCCGGAATCAGTCAGATTTACGGCTTTATATACATATTATGTTGTACAGCTAACACAGAGCTTTACCGAATCGGTCATTATTTATATATAGATGTGCTGTACGAGAGCATATTTTAAATAATAACCATACAGTTGATTTAAAAAATGTCAATAAATTCAGAATTTGTAAATTCTGATGTGTAATGCTTACTGTGTTTTAAATTGTTGTTTGTAGAAGCCCCGATGAAGAGTTAAATTTTGCAAGAATATTTCGACTTAACTCTAATAATCATTCGTGGAAGGCGTTTTACGACTTCTTAATAAAAAAAAACGCATGTTTATACTTCTTACCCTTGGTTTTAACGTCGCAATAATTCCATTCATGTGCGGCCGTTTTCAAGAGAGATTTTTCCATTTAATCATACATAATGAACGAAGCCCAGAGGGACGCCTGTTGACTACAAATGGGAGAATTATGACAATACCGTAGTTTTATCGGAACAAACCGGCTACATTTTTTGTAATCATACAACCGGAGCTATTTTTAAAGATGCAGGCAAACAACGCAAAACAAACCTCTTACACAAGCCTTTAAACGCGAATAAGTTTCGATCTTATTAAGGTTAAGATAATATTTTCTCGGAAAGATCGCTTGTTCTTGCGGCAAGTGTTACATAGGTCAA
Organism: Rhyzopertha dominica; assembly: GCA_025024175.1. Taxonomy (NCBI): domain Eukaryota; kingdom Metazoa; phylum Arthropoda; class Insecta; order Coleoptera; family Bostrichidae; genus Rhyzopertha; species Rhyzopertha dominica. Next base: position 6,208,916 of record QCXZ01000001.1, on the reverse strand, counting down.
ACTCAAAGAAAAGTAGGTAAGCGTTTGAAAGAACAATACGTGCTACTAGGCTGCAACAGATAGATAAATCTTATGTAGCTGAACACTCATATTTGACTAAACACATGATTGACTTTGATAAAACAAAAATTTTACATGGAGAAAAATATTATCACAAACGTTTAATAAAAGAAGCTATAGAAATTTGTAGGAATACTAATAATTTTAATAGGGATTGTGGAAATTATGAGTTAGGTGACATTTGGAAGGCTATTTTGTAGTTATCTTTTACCAAGTAGTTCGTGTATATCTAATAGGTAGCTGTTTTTTTGTCGTTAGGTTCTTTTTTTTCAGGTTGGCACGTTGTTTCTATGACATCTCGCTTCCTTGGTGATTTGTTTATTTACTTTCAAAATATTGTTTGAACTTGTGTCAGGCAAATTTTGAGGTTCTTCGTTTTTGACAAAGATTGAAGGTGTAATCGAAACGTCAGTCAGACTAATAACTTTTTGTCAGTGTTTTCAAGAGACAGCGATCTTTCCGAGAAAATATTATCTTATATTATAGACGCTGAAAGCATTCACCCTCTTATTAAGGTTAGTTAATGCTTTGTTTTAGAAATTTTGCACTTGATTATGGATCCATTAGCCATGCAGAGTAAATAATATTTTTTTAAATCTGTAATTATACTTCTTGGGACCCGCTGTAACATCTGACAACGTTTCTCACCTCACGTCCCTCTTTAAACAACCCCATCCGCCATGACGAATGTCCGTACCCCCGAGGCAGCGTTCCTTAGCAGAGACCACGGGATTTGCATATTTGCGCCCGACACCTGGCTGATGTTTAAAGATCATCACCGGGAGAAGGGCAACCATCCGCCGTCGTATAAATTCAACTCGAAAACTGGGTTGGCCCTTAAGCTTTTGATCCCCGACCAAGGCCGATGCCGTGAAGTGGGTATAAGGAATCACGTCGGGCCGGATTTAAGTGTGAAATTAGAAAGGGTGTTCGAGGAACACACGTCAGACGGGGTGTCGAATGCCGATGGGGATCGGCCACGGGAAAAATTGGATGTCGGAGTTTGTTTCTGTTCGAACGGGTAGTCAGAATTCACCAGGTCAGAAACCAGGCTTCGCGGTTCGAGTGACTTATAGTAATTGTAAATTAGGTAGTTTAGACGTGAGAATTTCTTTTCGCGTACTCTACGATCAATGAAGTCATAAAATGTACTATCAATACCCGCTAGAAAGCAATTACGAAATAATATGATTGTTGACGAATACACGTACCGAAGACAAAGCGCTAGTTACATAACACAACTTTATAATCTCATCTATTTTAATTAGGAAAATAGCGATTTCATGTTACTGATTAACGAAAATCATTAATCGAACTTTGGACTGTACAAATATTAATAATATATCACGTTAATATAGATTTTTTTCAACCTTCCTTCAGTATTATTTATTTCATATAAGTTTAAAGTTACGTTGTCAAAGACGTATATCCATTACCATACTAAGTTAATCTGGCACTCATCCATTTTTAATAAAAATAATTAAAATAAATAAATAATTAAAAGTCCTTTTGAAATAAAACACATCACCATGCTCCCGAGTGTTGAGACATCCTAGAACATGCAATTCGACGAATGGCGCAATGTTTCTTTTGTTGTTCGCTCAAACTTCTGTAACGGAATTCTTATTTGTTCCGGGTTTGTTAAATTAGTTAGAGTCGAGTAACTTTGTGCTCTAGGGTATCCTTTTCCGGTACTCCTCCAGATAAATTACTGCTGTATTTATTGTATAGCCCTTGCAGAAACAAATTCTAGATCGTTAGTTACTGTTAAATTATTCAATTATAGTCTTTCTGGATAGCCAAATATCACTGTTTTTAATAGACTTAAAATATTAAATCTTGAAGGAAGCATGCAGATGTAATTTTTTAACACAAAAATCAAGATATTTTCGAAACTAGTTTCATTGTTGTCGAGAATTGTAGTGACTACAGCATTTTACTACCAAAAGGTTTATAATAATTATTACTAACCGTGTCAGGTTTTTAAGACCTCAGTGAATGACACCAGGAAATATCTATATTGCTACATTATTACATTTACTTTTAATGGAGTATATCATTTATTTACGAATATGTTTTTTCTAATTTACCGCATATAGAAAGTTCACAAGTCATTCTTTTGTTTTCAGACTGAAAATCATCTTCAATTATATCAAATTCTGTGGAATAGAAAATACTTATAGTTCTAAACCAACCTCTACTTTTATGTGCTTCTACCACTTAATATTACTGGAAATATAAATTGTACAATTAATGTGGTTAATAAAATCAATGCCTTAATTTTTTAATTGAAACATACAGGGTCCGCCACCTAAAACTCCCCAGGCTCGTATTTTCTTTATTTTTTTAGGTACAACCATAAATTATATGTCAAATTGTGGGTCTTTTTAAACTCTTTAAAAACAGAATATTGGATGTCCAAAATTTTTTAGCAGATTATCATATTTTGCAAATAAAGTTCATTTTTGTAAATATTTTTTAACCTTAACCCGTATAATAAATTATGCTTTATAGTTGGATAACGGCTTTTATTTTCTTCATTTTTTGTCTTTACCATGTATGCGTAATTTTTACTCCTTCTTAGTGAAAAACAAGAAAAACTAGTCGCCGCCATTTTTGTTAATAGGGTTGTTCAGATTTTTTTAAGTGTTACTATTAGTAGCTTATTACAGTACAAATTGTGCCTACATATCCATTACTGCACACAAAACCACAAAATTTGGAATAACCTTTATATGATGTAGAAAACCAAMCTAGCCTCATCGCAGGKTTTCGTTTTCTAGCCTCTCTATACAACGAAATTTGTACTTTATTTATTAAAAAGTTACTCCAAATTTTGGGGTTTTGTGTGCAGCGATGGGTATGTAGGCATAATTTGTACCGTAATAAGATACTAAAATAACACTTAAAAAATTCTGAACAACCCCATTAACAAAAATGGCGGCGGATAGTTTTTCTTGTTTTTCACTAAGAAGGAGTATCCAACTATAAAGCAATATTTATTATACGGAGTAAGGTAAAAAATATTTAACAAAAATTAACTATATTTGCAAAATATGATAATTAACAAAAGAAATTTTTGTACACCCAATATTCTATTTTAAAGAGTTTAAAAAGACCTACAATTTCATATATAACTTAAGGTTGTACCTAAAAAAATAGAGAAAATACGAGCCTGGGGAGTTTTAAGTGGCGGACCCTGTATACGAACTATAGAAAAAATAAATTATTTATAGTACTTTACGTCTCCAGATCCATCTACGTTTACCCAACCATAAAACCATCTGACGCGAGGGAATTTTCCACGAATTGCATAATTCCAAAACCGGATCATTAAGCCTCAAGAGCTTTGTGTACTGAAACCCGATGAAGCGATGTACTCGTAATTATGAGCCATTCAAGAGCTCCAGGTCTCGCGTTTCGAACCAAATACTCGTTCACCGCACGTGTGCTCCCGTTAAATGCCAGGGAATGATTAAAAAAGAAAAACGCCACTTAAGAGCGCAAATAATGTGTCACCTCGTATGTTATACGGATTTTTCCGGGGGTGATACGCCAACGCTTTCTTTACTCGAACTTATCGGACCTGAAAATGCTAATGGAAGTGGGATATGAGCGCTTTCCTAAATTTCAACTTCGCATGTTGGCTGCCGAAGAATCGGTATCCCATTGTTATTGCCTAACAAGGCTCGCGTGCCTCTACCAACATCAATCAGGATAAAAGGGCGTTTGGCTTTCTGTTCGTCAAGGGGTGTCACTGACGAGCGCAAGAAGTGGCTTTAGAGTTTATGTATTTACTGTATTTTATGATCGGGAGCATGATTTATGTGAACAAACCAAAAGCAAGTTAAGAAAGTAATCCCATGTAGGCATTTATGTTCAGCAGTAATAAAACAGTGATGGTGAAGAATTGGCAGAAGAAACTTTTAATATACATAATCTGGCCTCACTGTCTTAAAAATAAACCATTCAAAATAAACAAAAATTATTATCTTTCCTCATATAAAGGGTGCGCCATCTCGAGCTTCGGTATGGAAATATTGAATAACTTTGTTATCCATTGTCGGTATGACTTGAGAAAAATAATTTGGAAACGTCATTTCAGTACAATTTTACCCATGAATAACTTTGCACATAAAGAACGCGCGGAAATTGTGACCATGTATTTGGAAAATGGTCGTTCAATTGTGCTTGCTCAACGTGCATACCGTCGAAAATACCGCGGTCGTAAAGTGCCTTCTGATAACACCATACGCAATGTGACTAAAAATTTCGAAGAATCGCGGTCTGTGGCAAATCATCAACGCGTTTCAGTTCGTAAAAGACGCTCCAATAAAATTGTTGAAACTGTCAAGCAGAGTGTTTTGAGAAGCCCAAATCTGTCGTATCGTCACCGTGCCCAGCAGCTAAACATCAAAGGAACCACTCTTAGGAGGATTTTAAAGGAAGATCTTCACATGTTTCCTTACAAAGCGTAAATAATTCAACAACGATTATTGCCTACAGACGAGCCCCATCGCTTGGAATACGGAAAAAGCGTGGTTCGAATGGCCCAGGTTGATTCCGAGTTTTGGAATCAAATTTAGTTCACAGACGAGGTCCATTTCCATCTCTCTGGCGGAGTGAACAAACAAAATTGTCGATTCTGGGGCACAGACAATCCTCACATTATCAACGAGAAGCCATTGCATTCGGACCATTTTTCTTTCGTGGCGAAACCGTCGATGGCGACCGTTATCGCTTGATTTTGGCGCGCTATATGATTCCAAAAATGCGCGAAAAAAATTTATTGAACTTCTGGTTTCGACAAGACGGCGCCCCATGCCACACGGCGATCAAAACGATGAACTTTTTGAAGCGAAAGTTCCCCGGCCGTTTGATGTCGAAAGGTGGCAATATTGAGTGCCCTCCAAGATCGCCGGATTTGACGCCGCCTGACTGTTTGTGGGGTTATCTAAAAAGTAAAGTATACGCCAACAAGCCCACGACATTGGAAGCGCTCAAGACCAACATTTAGAGCTGAAATAGAGGCAATATCGCCCGAAGTGCTGGCCAAAGTATTGGAAAATTCGAAAAAAAGAGCACAATATTGTGTGGCTCGTAAAAGTGGTCATTTGTTCGAAGTTGTGTTCTAAGTACAGTTGGAACAAATTGTAAAGGACTAAATCAAATAAAAAAAAAACACTAACAGACATTCACGTTCACTTCTTGCCGAAGTTATTCAATATTTCCATACCAAAGCTCGAGATGGCGCACCCGTTATCTAAAGTACAAATAATGTAATCACCTAGGAGGCATAGTAATAGGGCGTCATAAATGAAAACCTTGTTTTCTTTGTTATCTGTAACTTTTTCGCGTATTTGATAGAAATAGACAATCTTGTTTAACACAAAATAGTTAAGAAAAGTGGGACTTTTCTTTTTAGCAACACTTTTTTCATTCATTTATTAGGATAAATGTTAAGTGTACAATTGCTTAAATCATTAAACGCTATACTAAAAGATGTGCAAAGTGACTCAGAAACTCATAAATTGGAGTTCATTCCTCCACTTAATGTTTTGGATACTGTCGATGTTGACGGTGCAGAGATGATCGAAGATTGCTGCTCAGTTGGATTAGTAAAAATTTATTGAAATTTATTGAAATTTTTACTTTATTTTCTATACTGTCTACCACATAAACCTCTGCAACTCCACTGCTACGCCAGATTTTGAATGTCGGCTCCACTGTGGGCCAGCAAAGTCGCTGAAATTCTGCGGAAACAATGTCCTGAGAAACCGTTCGGCTCCGGTAGACCTTAGAACGTTTGGGTTTTAGCTTCAACTACTTCCTGTCGTCTATTCCATCTTCCGATGTTACTGTGAAGACACGTTTTTTTTTTCTTGTTTTTGTGTCGTGTAATGTAACTACTAAGATATGCCCGCAATCTTCTACGTCATCAACTGTCAGAAGTCGCAATTCTTCCGCGCGACTAGCTCCGTGCAATGCTATTACTGTCACAGCCTTCATAAAGAGAATCAGGAGCATTATTAATGAAATTCTTCACATTGTCCATTGCTCAACACTTTTAACTTCTTTTGCGACAAAACCGTTATTTTGACGTATAAGATATGCCAGCATTTTTTTATAAGCAAAAATGTCCACCTTTTCGTTTAACTGTATAATACTTCGTAGCACTGAATACACAGATCAGTGTTAAAGCTTTAAGAGTTTTCGTCTATAAAAATATTTAAAATTAGTTCTTGTAATAAATTTCAGAAAATGTGCTTCTTGCACATTTTTCATTTCTCCAGAGACAAAACTGTTGGTAAACTTTCTCGCACTTTGCTTTAGACTTTGTAGGTAGCAAACTTGACTCTGCTTCTGATATTAATTCCAGAATTTCGTCTTTAATTTCACTTGATTGATTCATCGTGCAGTTTGCAGGAAAGCTTCATCACAAATTATTTATTTGCTATTGTGATTCTTTCTTTCTAGGTCGACAAGTCTACACAAACTTTACACAAATTACTTTGAGAACAGGAAAAACAATTTATTTTTCAGATATCATAATAGTGACTACTACATACTTTGGAAATTTTATTTTTAACTTTGCAAATCATGTAATTGGGTATTACCTCATCTTAACCCAGCCAACACACAATTGTATCATACATAAATATCAAGGAACAACAATGTTACAAAAGCTGCATAACAGCACTATGTACCAGAGATATAAAATTTGCTTTAAAACATATTTAACATATATGTTTACTTTGTTATGTCTAGAATATATGATGTTACATAAATGTTACATGTTTATAACACATTATTTGTCAGAGTAATTTTTGTATAGCACACAGGCCGCGTCCATGTATCATGAAGATAAAAAAGAAAACTGAGATAATATAGAAGATATACGTATCGGGTAACAAAAACTAAATGAGAAAATGATCACAAAGTAGTAATGTAAATAACTCACGATAATAAAATAAATGCGATTAGAGCTGAAATTACTTCTATGTATGTATTATTTTGTATTAGAATAAAACCTACCAGTTGCAGAAACTTTGGATTCAAGTAAGTTTAAGCACAGAGAAGAAAAAATAAATAGAGATGTGACTTTTAGTTATGAAAATTAGCAGTCTAGAGTACTCTACCACGCGGAGCCATACGAGTGTAATCTACAAATTCATTTTAGATACAAACTGCACAAGCTTTTGAATTAACAAAGTATTCATGAATTTTATAATAAACCCATCCGTCAAATCTAAAAAGTGTGACCAATATTTCTCTCATTTTGATAATTAATTATCATTTTGGCCTTTTTTTGGGTACAGTCTCTTCTATTCCGAATGTATTGGATTACTCTGATGGTAGCAGTGAAATAACTATACAGTTTAAACTGTAACTACTATGTATAACATTGTATATGTATGTGCCGACATCTGATAGTGTATGTGCCCTGCGTGTACCTTGTGTATAATGTATTTGTTACATTATAATAGTATTATAGCTGTTACGTTACATGTACCATTCATTTACCTTACGTGTTGTATGTAAACATTGTTATATTATAGTGACATAAATTTTATATGTATGACTATGCTGGCTAAAATGATTTTAGAAACAATATCTATCAAAAATTGTTGACAAAAATGTCAGAGGCTTCGTCTGTAGATGTTCAAAAGCTATTATGACTAACCATTGTGCAAATGCTTGTTCCTGGTTGGGGCATAGAAATAGGCGCTTACGCGAGAGCCTTAAAAGGTAAGATTTTAATGCTAATAAAATATTAAAAATAGCTAACAATTTTAAGGCAAAGATCTAAAGATTCTCGATTGCGAATAACTAATGTCAGAATGGATACGTCTTAATGGATCAAGGTTAATACGAAAAAATCGAGTGGTTTTTATACTTTTTTTGATATAATTTCGCACAAACGTAATCATTGCATGTTTGTTATTTCTTCTTACTTTTACAGACTGTAGGGTGTTACAGCGTGCATGGGCAATTTTTCTTAAGGACATACAAAAATTACTCTGTATTTTGTTTTATTATACATCCTTTTCAAAGCATTAACTTTTGAAGTTGCAGATAAGAAAAGGAACTTTTTAAGACTGTTGTCTGTAATTTAAAACAATACTTTTGGTTCAAATCCTTTCAAAGATGTTTTCCGTCAGACGCGTGTCGCAGAAGAAAAAATATAGTAGGTTACTTTTGTGTAGATATTACATATGCTCATAAGACATTATGCATATTCTTCTGAATTGCTGCTGTGTTGTACATCTGTTTAACTTATGGTCTTGTGTTTTTTAGAGACTGCCTATGAAAGGATACAGAAAGGGGCAAGGATATTCCTGAAGATATATTTTTGTAATATGTAATCATCTCGAATGAATTTTATTTCAATGAAAGGACTTTTTCATTTATGGAATTTCCGGACGTTATCAATAAGTTATCAATAAGATGTACAACACATCTGGAGTACATATAAATAACATAAAGTAAATGAAACTGTATGTACTCGGTAATATATAAAAGGTACATGTCTGTTTTGTAGCTTTTTTACGTAACAGATATATTACAGATCACACCTACTTGAGCCGGTATTGTCAAGTTTATGAACTATAAATGTTCCTTACATATAACATATCAAACGTAGTGACATTACGTATTAATGATATACAATATATGTAGCGTATTGGTATCACACCTGTACCATAAACAGAGCAGCTACATTGCTACAACCTATAAAAATTACATGGCTGCTATGTAGCTTTTTTATGTAACATAGATATTCCGGATGACACACGTTTGAGCAGGCGTTTTTCAGTACATGTGCTGTACATGTACCATACATGTTACATATCAAACATGGTTTAAGTAAGTGGTGTTATGTATTAGTTACATAAACTATATGTGTTGGCTGGAAAGTCACTATAAGGCAGTTTTTTTTTAATTTTGCACATTTACTGCCTAGTAACCCATCGGGGGTGGCAAAAAAACAACCCTCGCAGCATTTCTGGATATGTTCCGATGTTTCGTGAGCATTCTAATAGTAGAGCAACCCTTAGCGTTGCGCCTTCGTATTAACTGAAATTCACCGTTGCAGGACGGAATTCCTGAAAACCTAATTTGCCAAGCGGAAACCCCTTTCGCAGCGGGAATATTCGCTGAACACAGCTTCTATTATTCATTTCGAATTACAGAGACACAGCTCTCTCCCTTATTAAATATAAATCGAACATTGTCGTGGTCTTTTTCGCCTTTGCAAAGTTGGAATTCATAAAATAAAACGCCGATGACGTCCTAAAATAGTCGCAGCGATGTTCACAACCCCTTCAACGTCTCGAGAAGAAAGAAGAAAGAAATTGAGAGCGCTACCTTCTTGGGATGCGATTAGACCAGCAAATAGATTCGTTAATCCCGCGATAATTACTGCCGAACGAATCCGATTACGACAAAAAACTGGACGGCTTTGTCGGGCAGCAGTGCGAACGAGATTCTTTGAAACGTACGTTGTTTTCTCGTGTAATGGATTTTTGTGGACCAGGTGCCCCAAGGGTCTAATTAGCCAGCCAGATGATGGCGGTAAACCAGTATTAGAACAGAGAAAATGAGAAAATAGAGAAAAACTGCGGAAACTACTTGAAATGTAATTAAACAATCCGTTCGGCAAGAAAGAAATTCGTTATGAATCCTGTGTTAAAAATAATCTTCTCAAAAACTGGTTTAGCAAGGATAAAAACCGAGGGGTATATCACTAAGGAATTTTAGTGTACACCCGCCAACAATTGCACAGAATTGGGGATTATCACTTTATTTTTAAAATTACGTAAAATGTATCATGAAGTGCATATATATCGTACGCCATGTTAAAAAACAACAAAAAAATATTCGTAGGAAGAGAATTTCAGGTCTGAAATTCAAATCTTAGGAGTCCCCGCCAAAACGCTTCTATCCAAGGTTATTCAACTCGTGACGTCTAGTATCATGTAAACATTGCCGAGGAGCGTGCTGTTTAATGGTGTAGTATCGTTCTTGTATTGGAAAAGCTTTTGTGTGGTATTTATTGAAAGGACGGTGTAAGAGGTCGCACCAAAAAGTGATTTGTGTAGTTTCACAAGCATCTATTATGTAAAGGAAAACAAAACAAGTGTTGTTTTGTACATGATTATAAAAGTACTTCAGTCAGTACAGCTAACAAAATTATAACCGTTCCTCGAGATTATCAACGTATGAAAAGTTGTTTAAGGCCCCTACAAGTGATATACCGAAATCGCAAAGTTTGTTTTTCTGTTGTGAAGATCATCTTAATTCTTACTGTAAGTTTTATTATTCTTTTTGGGGTTATAAGTGTTTACCATTCAATTTCCATTTTGTTATAGCTTAAAGAGGATATGAAAAATTATATGCGTTTTAAGTTGATGGAGGGAAATGTTATAATAAAGAACGACGTGGTTCCCCATATATATTCGACTATTAGCCAGACCGGAAACAACCCGCAAGAGCTCCGAAAATAAATGGCAATTTATATTTATTCTGACCTCTAAAATAAATGTCAAGTTTAGGGTACATTTTTGATTCTTATATTTTTATGTTTACGAATAGTATGTTTCCAACAACCCACTGTGATCAAATTATCAAAGCTACGTTAATTTGATAAAAAGTTCACTTATGCTGTTGCTTTTACGTTCCTCATCTCCGCCGCGTTGAACCGCTCGTCACTGTACACAAATKCCATAACAATGAAMATGCCTTCAGAAGTCATAACTCATAAGTATTTCACTTTTTCTTGGCGTATTTTAATTCGCTTTTCACAAAATGAACACACACAACAAACTGATAAATTGACGGGCTGAGGCTGACGCGTGACGCGCTGACCCCAGATGTAAACAAGCGGCCATTTACAAGACACCTGACGTCACGGCCAATATGTTCGGGTTTTGGCGGTCCCTTTAAATACTCACATTTTTAATATTAAAAATACACCTTACGATCCATTTTTCGAATTTATAAGCTGTCACAGCTGTTTCGTGGATTAGATGCTACATATTAATATGCAATTTAATAAAATATAAATGCATGGCAAATACCCAATTACGAGGAATTACTTGGAATTAAATGGAATTACAAAGAATTAGGCAGAATTACTTGGAATTACGGTGTACATTTTAAGGAATTGCAGTGAGAGGGCGCTGATTGTGGGAGTATAGATCACTGAATAACGTAAACAGTCACTTCGAGTTAATAGCTTTGATGTTAGTGAATCGATTTTTGCCACGAGTTATCAAATGCGTCAATAGTAATGACCGACTTTAATTTTTGTCGCGAAAGTGGATGAGCTTCACGTTATTTACTGCTATAGGGGCGGGGCTACAAACAGCAGGCGCTGTAGCCAGTGTAGCCTGGCTTCTGACTGCAAAAATGTTATGCATATCACCTGGTACGCCAATCAACCTGATTGTCCCTTAGTACAATAATTCGTATCTCAGTACCTGCATGTACTTATAAAACACCCTATCGAATGAAGACATAATTGTCATCTACATGGGTACGTATAAATTATGGATATACTTGTTAGTGTAAAATAATTATATACATACAGTATGTCACTCGATTGAGGAAAGAAGAAAAAAATGTTATTTTATATTTTTCAGAAAAATTTAGTCTACAAAAAAATATTTTGCTTATGCTTAAGCCTCAAAATCTGTGTGTAACTAAGACGTGTCGTACACTGCCTTTTTTTAAACATGGCCAATCTCTTAACTCGGTAGTCTTTTACAAATTTTAGGCCGATTCAATTATTAATGGAGATGCAGGGTGTCAAATTTGAAGAAGTAAATTTAATATGAAGTTAACAATTTTTCTTTACAAACATCGTTCAAAATTTTTGGACTACATTCTGATAAAATAAAAGTTTAAAATCCATGGCCTACTTTAAAAGTTGTTACTAAAGAACTTTGACAAAAACTTGCGGGTTATGTATGTTTTTATAAAAAAAAGTACAAAAAAAACTTGTTTGCAAAATAATGCTCCATAAATTCAACTTCAATTCAAAGATCTCAGTGACTTCGGGAACAGCGAACCTTGACAAAAAAATGTATGGTTGTCAGAAGATGCCTCAGTAACAATAAAATTTTGGGATTTGTTTTACCTTTAGTAAATAAAATTCCCAATACTAATGCACACATTGCTATCTGATCTGAACCATTCCAGATTAGAAGGTCTCTTTACACAAGTATCAAAATCAATAATTTAAAAATGTTTTTTTAAAGCTCGAATTGGTCGATTTTTGTTTTAAATTTGCCATCTTTTAACATAACGAAACTAATGACGTCATCAGTTTTTGAACTATGACGTCATCATCGATTATTTTTAAAATGGCAACCCCTAACTTTTCTTTCATTTTTCAATACACTTCAATAATAATAAAAAAGTAATACCTTGCATAACAATTTTCTTGAGAATATTATAGGCTTTATTTAAAAATAAAAATTGGGGGTTGCTATTTGAAAATTATGATAACGCCATAGTTCAAATGACGTCATTCACAAAATTGTTATGTCAAGAGATAGCAATTTTTAAATAAAAATTCACCTAATCCAGCGCTTTTCGAAAAAAAAAATACATAACCAAGTTAAGAATTTTGTTCCAAACTTTATGTTCACTCTTTTAAAATTGTTCTTATTTTTCTTTGGCTGTTGTAGGTTATCCTAGTATAAAATAATCTGTTTTATGTATCTTTTTTTTTGTTATTAAAGAAATTTGCATGTATGTTTTACTTATTTCTTTATCTTCTTTGTTTTTTTAAATTATATTATTAAACTAAAACTCAACTGGATTTAAAGCGATACGAGGGTTGCTATTTATATTCCATTAATAGCAATACTACTGTTGTTACCTCAAATCTGACTTTTATCTCTAAACAAACACGCGCACACCTACATACATTAGATGAATTATTTAAAATTTCAGGAATTACTAAGAATTTTGATGTAATTCCTAGGAATTGCAAGAATTACACGGAATTTCACAGGAATTTTCTAAGTACAGGAATTTTTAGTGTACAAAATTTGGCCCGTCATGCAGCCCTCGATAAAAACGATTCAGTTCCTTGACAAGCTTATTATAGTTGTAGGAAGACACCTATGAAACTCATTATAATAATCCTGAATGTGAACGAAATTATGTACAAGAGGATGAACCGCTTAATAAGAAAATACCAATAAATTTCTGCATAAATCGGCTTCGTAGACTTATACAAGGGATGAAAGACCGCAAACTAACTGCCCTGTGCCAAATGCTCAAATTTCTATTTCTTTTTTATTTTCTTATCAGCTTTTTTTGCATAATTCACACCGTATAATGAAAACAACCTCCATTTTTGTCAACCATTTTGCGTCCGAACTCACTTTTTTAATTAGTGCCCACGAGGATTAATCACTGTAGATGAACTCCAGTTCTGCCGCTCCCCAACAAGTTATTTTAATTAATAGACATCAGAGCCCGACACAAAGCTGGAAATAATGGTCACAAGAAACTTCGTTAACGATCTCGGGGGCCGGTCACGTGCGGAAGACACGTGATGCTGTATTGTTGATGTGAAATCGTCAACTGAGCTTCAAATGTGAGACGAAAACGTTCGTAACTGGGGTTTTCAGGATATACGAATTTTTCAGCGGTCGTACATGATAAAGTAAACTCAATATCTTATGTATATTTGCAATTAATAGTCGTCAGTTAAACATACTTCCCAAATGTTTTCTCTGAAAACATAATAACTGTGATTTCTTGTAAAAATAATAATAATAAGGTTTTATTTAAGAGTAACATACAGCCTTGCATATTGATTCCTATCAAGGCAAAGTCTAGCTTTAGCTATTCAACTTAACCTTTAGCAGCAAGAAATAATACATGCTTAATCATAATCAATACAATAAATAATACCATCAAACAAAACAATCAGAACGGTCAGCTCAAGGTTTGCTTTACTGCATTGACAAAAAAATATTTTTTTATTTCTTTACGAAAAACATTTTAAGACAAGCGTCTAATCGCGCCAGGAACAAAGTTGTACGCAACGACTGAATTAGGCGTTTTCACATTTTTTAGAAATCATGCCATGTGTATATTTGGAGCACCCTCGTTACGTCCTAAAAATTTCAAAATTTTTCTAGCACCAGTTTTCGAAAAAAACCGTTCTGAAGTTCTAATAWAAAAATTGACCACACAAACGCAGTGTCCCAGGATGGAGACGGTGTGACGTAGCACCCCATGTAAACAAAGAATATAGGTTATGTTACCTACGTGCCTTTGATTGTGCCGAGTGAAACGAGTTGTTTTCTTGCTTTTAACGGACTCCTCCTAACAACTGGGAGAATGTTTAAGCATGTACAAACCAGAAGCTAACAGCAGATGGTGCTTTGTGCCAGTGTTCAAATTTCAAATACATCCGTCAATAGTCTCAACAAAATATTCGTAAGTGTACCCGGAGACTACGAACGCAAACGGAGATGGTTTAAAGCAGCCAGAAGGGGTATGACCAAGACAAAATCTACATTTTACTGTTGTGAGACTTCAAGTAACTACATAATTTTTTGCACGAACTTTGTGTTCCGGACATATCTTGGACTGCAGTATACATATAGGCCTCTCTCGCTTCACCTTAAAATAACCTACAGCTGCATCTCCGTGTTGCGCACCACTTGCACTAGACAAAAGATGCATTTCGTTCAATATGTCAATGATCCATAATGTATTAAATTGCAGATTAAGCTGCTTTATTAATTACTTATACTGCTGCTTTAGCGCTCTTGATAAATTCGGTGACTATAAACATATCTACAGCCGGCAAATTGTTCGAAGCCGCTTTAACAAAGCATTCCGACATGTCGTCGTTGAATTCATAAAAAAAAACAAACGAGAACACTCTCAAACATAACCAATAACGCAAACGAAATACGGAAAGTAGCGGACGCTATCTTGTTTACATGGGGTGATACGTCACAGCCAGTCCTAGTCAATCTGAGCGTGTCTTAAAACTGCGTTGTTGCCACGTTACGCACTGAGAAGTTGTAACCAATTTATCTTGGTTAAAAATTTTTTTGCAGCGTTATGGATACAGATACACACTTAATTAATTAAGTACTTTTTTTTAATGTATAAAAGTTTATATTTTATAACTAGTGAACACACCCAATTGTAAGAAAAGGGTCTGCGAAACGTGGCCAACCGATGGGGAGGTAATGAAAGAAAATTAACGTGGCTTACATTTATATTATGGAGATCACGTCTATAAACAGTTTGTTACCCAGGTAGGGTGGAGAGGAGGTAAGCAGCACATTATGGACAAACGTTATTAAGTTATATTTGAAAATATTTTGAACTACTCTCAACCACTTCAGTTCATTTAATCTACCAGATACTCGATCATGTTTCCTAATAGGATACACAAAACGACAGCATACTATTCTGAATCTTTTGCATGTGATCCCTGGTGTATTTGTCTAAGCAACTATAATAGACGATATTGCAATAATTCATTATTGGTAATACTAGACTCTCACAGAGTTTTTTCACAGCTTGAAGTTTATAGCAGTCTTAAGGAGCAGTAACATTTTTTCATTAACATGTTCACATGTTGTTTAAATCTCAAATTTTCATCAATAATCAGTCCTAAGCTCTTTACCTGATCGACGATTTTTAACTTTTTGCCAGAAATATATAATTTCAGGCCTGCCTTCACAATAGTCCTATACCTTTTATGACAGAAGCAGATAACGGAACACTTTTGTGGATTTAGCTGTAAATTATGGTCCTTAGAAAATCTTTCAATTTTATTAAGATCGCTGTTTATATCTTCGGCAGCAAAATTTGTTTGTTTAGAATTAAATGAATAAGTGATTTGCGTGTCATCCGCGTAACAATGCGTTTTACAGAATCTTACATTATGTAAAAGATCAGTGGTATAGATAAGAAACAAGATGGGTCCCAAAACTGAGCCCTGAAAAACACCCGAAGTAATATTTGGTAGATCTGAGGTCTTAGCACATAATTAACAATTTGATATCTATCGCTTAGACAAGACTTAAAGAAGCTAACGGGGTTCATGTCAAACCCATAGTAAGCCAATTTAGCACACAGCAAATTGTGATCGAGAGTATCGAAAGCTTTCGAAAAGTCTAACAGAACTAGAGAAGTGGCGAGACCACCATCTAGGGATGTAATGATGTCATCAATGATGTTAGTTAATGTACTAACAGTACTATGGCCTTTTCTAAAACCTGACTGCATATCCGATATAATTTTATTATCTATTCCGTAACTATATATTTGCTTCTGGATAAACTTTTCAAGAACCTTCGAAAGAGTACTTATGATGCTTATTGGCCGTAAGTCACTATACCGCTTTGGAGAGCTAATTTTAAGTAAAGGGGTTACGACTGTTGTTTTCCACATATCTGGAAAAAATCCCACCTCTAAACAACAATTAATTACATGCGTTATGTGATTGCAAATATGCAGCAAACATAATTGGGTATTATCACTTTATTTGAAAATTACGTACAATGAATCTTGAATTGCATATATATAGTACGCCATGTTAAAAAAACAAAAAAAAATATTTGTAGGTAGAGAATTTCAGGTCTGAAATTCGAAATTTAGGAGTCACCGCCAAAACGCTTCTATCCAAGGTTATTCAACTCGTGACGTCAAGTGTCATGTAAACATTACCGAGTAGCGTGCTGTTTAATGGTGTAGTATCATTCTTGTATTAGAAAAGCTTTTGTGTGGTGTTTATTGAAAGGACGGTGTAAGAGGTCGCATCAAAAAGTGATTTGTGTAGTTTTACAAGCATCTATTATGTATGGAAAACAAAACAAGTGTTGTTTTGTACATAGTCATAAAAGTACTTCAGTCAGTACAGCTAACAACATTTTTGTAACCGTTCCTCGAGATTATCAACGTATGAAAAAGTTGTTTAAGGTGTTTGTTTATCAGTTGCGAAGATCATCTTCATTCTTACTGTAAGTTTTATTATTCGTTTTGGGGTTATAACTGTTTACCATTCAGTTTCCATTTTGTTATAGCTTGAAGAGGATATGAAAAATTATATGCGTTTTAAGTTGATAGAGGGAAATGTTATAATAAAGAATGACGTTTTTCCCCATATATTCGACTGTTAGCCAAACTGGAAATGAGCCGCAAGAGCCCCGAAAATAAATGGCAATTTATATTTATTGTGACCTCTAAAATAAATGTCAAGTTTAGGGTACATTTTTGATTCTTACATTTTTATGTTTACAAATAGTATGTTTCCAACAACCCACTGTGATCAAATTATTAATGCTACGTTAATTTGATAAAAAGTTCATTTATACTGTTGCTTTTACGTTCCTCATCTCCGCCGCGTTGAACCGCTCGTCGCTGTACACAAATTCCATAATAATGAACATGCCTTCAGAAATCATAAGTCATAAGTATTTCACTTTATCTTGGCGTATTTTAATTCGCTTGTCACAAAATGAACGCAAACAATAAACTGATAAATTGACGGGCTGAGGCTGACGCGTGACGCGCTGACCCCAGATGTAAACAAGCGGCCATTTACAAGACACCTGACGTCACGGCCAATATGTTCGCGTTCTGGCGGTCCCTTTAAATATTAACATTTTTAATATTAAAAAGACACCTTACGATCAATTTTTTCGAATTTATAAGCTGTCACAGCTGTTTTGTGGATTAGATGCTACCTATTAATATGCAATTTAATAAAATATAAATACATGGCAAATACCCAATTTCAACATGTAAGCATTCACGTTATCACTGCCGTAAGCGTCGGATTTTAAGGAACAAATATAATTTAACTAATTTCTTCAGGGGTAGCCAACTGAAAACTAAAATGAAGGTCATCATTATGTTTTTTGCCATATATTCCGCATTTGTAGCCCGACAAGGGCTTGATTAATTTCATTCACATCAGTCAAATTACGCGGAATATTAATACCTCTGTTATGTTTTATACCCAGTCTTTGTATGGCTTTCCACATACKCTTTGTGTTTTCAGCTGCCTGATTGTATTGCAGATGAGCAGCTTTTTCTCTACGCACATCCTGAAGGGTCAAATTACGTAAACATTTGTACTGGGTCCAATTTTCTAAAGATCTGTGTCTTCTAAATTTTCTTAATGCCTTGTCTCTGCAACTCATCATTATTTTCAGTATGTTCTTCGTTAAATGATGGATGATTTCAGGTCATTATTTAAGAGCTTCTAGGGGAAGTTCATGTTAATAATAATAATTTGATTGGTATGATTAGAAAAAGCAAGCTGTTTAGATCTTGATACCTGAGGAAGATATTAAATTGGATGACTGGCTTTTAGAAGCTCTTTCTACAGAAAAAAAACACAGAAAACTTCATTATATAAGTAAGCAAAATATTGGTAAAGAAAGAAAAATGCCCTCGCTCGTTTCAAAAAAGTGGAATAAATAGAGTAGCTAGAGTATTAATCAAAAGCCACCATTGTCTTGCAAGCAAGATTTAAAATAGAGTTGAGTTTTTTCATTTCCCAGTCGGATGAACCACACAAGAAACAGATGACGCTAGTTATCCACGGATACGTGCGCTCCACCGACTATTGCCACCTAGACGTCGCCATATATCATTGCCAAGTTGCTCGCCTCTCTTCATTTGATAGTCGAGCAATTCATCAAACTGACAACCGAGCGCCTCTTTTAAAATGTTTTCCCTCCGACTTTAATTCAGTCCGGATTCATGCAATTTAAGCACGAACGAGCGAGAAAAAAACCAGCCGAATTCGAAATCGAATTAGGGACCCTTGCTGTGACCGAGCTGCAGTTCAGTCGTTTGAGTCCAGCGCACGTCGGGGGTTCAATTAAACCGGAACGTAATCCTTGTAGACGTCACGTACCATGGTCCCTCTTAAGGGGACGGGGGACTTGGATAAGGACCATCCAAGTGACATGTAAATGATAGGAATCGATACGGTGAGGCGGCTGGCTGATAGAGTCCGCTTTCGTTCGTTTTAGTTCCTATGGTGACTAAGAGGTAGCAATAACTCTAAAAGATTGAAACACTCTAAGATTTTACGTCGCCCTTAACAAAGACATACACCACTCCTTAGGGATATATGTATACATATTTTTGTAAAAAAGGTCCATAATTTCTTTTCCCTAATAATCAAATCCATAAATTGAAGTTTATGTATAATGTTTGCGAAAGAAATAAACTAGTGACTGATAACCTTTTCTCAATGAAGTATAGCTACAACAAAAATTAAAATGCATGTCTATGCTGTGCTGTCTACACCTCAACCAACTGCAGATAGATCTATTTCGCTGTCATTTCAGCTCATCAGTGCAGTTTAGGTATAGTTTAGACAGCACGGCATAGAACTGGTTTTGCTTATATACCAAAGCAATGGTATGATGAAAGTAAGAATTTAGGATGGCAATGCCATCTGTCAGCATTACATTGACATGATGACAAAGCCACCTAGCTGCCTTAACGGATACTACTTCCTAAAGGAAGTGACCTATAGCCTGACAAATTGGCATGCAACTGCATACTTCAAATTGAAGTCACTTCCTTTAGGAAGTAGTACCCGTTAAGGCAGCTAGGTGGCTTTGTCATCATGTCAGTGTAATGCTGACAGATGGCATTGCCATCCTAAATTCTTACTTTTATAGCTACAACGTCTATGAGTTTGTTAGTGTGCTGTCAGGCATATCAGAGACAGTTAAGATTCAGCAGGGAAGGAGTTAAATACGATTTCTAGCAACCAGCTACAGTAACAACTGAAAAAATTATGAACGTGCAAAGAATGACGACCAACTTTGACCAAGCAAACCATAGAAGATATTAATCCAGTTATGAGGGTACTGACAGAGACACATGTTGTGATGTCCGTTTCAAAAATTTTCTGTTATTTTAATTTTGTTCTGACGATTGCTGGATGTCAAAAGTTTCCTGTTATTTTAATTTTGTCTCGGTAATTGCTGCCTCCTAGCGATCTCAGCTAAAACGTTGAATTCCGCTTAGAACAGCGTTTTTACGGGTAGGTTTCTGCGGATCAAGAAAAAGCTGGTTCAATTCTGTCGGCTACGGAAATGCATTCTTTGGCATTCTGATTTTCACAACGGTGTTGGTTGAAACAAGTGCATACAAGATTTAACAGTTTGTTTATTGTTCGGAGTGATTCCGGAGTAGTTCTTGTTGCACATTAAAAGGCTATTAGGGGTTGAATTTTGAGTCTTGTTTGGAGGCAACCTTAGCCAAACCGCTTAGCGGGATTCAGTTTCCACCGCCGCTTGTGCACCATTAATAAATTAACGGGATTAAGGTCTCCTACCATCTAGAGACCTTTTTTGGGAGCATTTGCTTGAAGTTGAAATATTAAACTGCTGCCCGCATATTCTGGAAAATTCCACAGTTGCCAGCCTCTCCGTAAATCACAGGCGATTAAGGTCCAAATTCGCATTCCTGGTTTGGGTATCGGAGTTTTCGTCTACCTTGTGCCCATTTGGGAAGTACGTAGCCGCCAGGATAAAGGTCAGACCGTTCTATTATTTACGAGTGTTTTATTTCGAACTAGTCCACTGCAAGTGCTAAAATAGACTTTGAATAAAACTTAGATTAGTAACGTAACTAGCAATTATTATAAAGTTCACTCCATTGGTGGATATAATATTGGAGTTAATTTATACATGGTATATAGCTTCAGTCAACGCTTAACGTAAATTTTGCTGAACAGTTAACAGGATCAGCGCTGTAAGAATTTGTGTAGGTTTTTTTTTGGTACGCCCTGTAGCGTAGCGTATTCTTTTGACTTGTTGATCAAAACATTGATTAATTTCTTCTAGTACACTGATAACAAGCTCCAGGTTTTCGAGTTTGTATTTTTTTTTGTAAACGTGTCCGCGCGCTTACGTAAGCCTGCGCCGCGTACCTACATGCCTATATTATACAGTTCTAGCAAGTTTATAATAGTAGACCTATACCAGTCTCGACTATTCTACTGCTGTGACGCATTGAATCTAGTGTACTGTGCATAAAATAAATATTTGTTATCGCATAAATGGTTTTCTGTATATGGAAAGTGTAACACCCCGACTTGGTGAATATAAGGGTGTAATTTATCTTCCTTCTTCGGGTATTTGGGAAATTTTGAATTCACCTGGCGCCCATTTTTTTACATCTCAAAAAAATAAACAAATCCACGACGTCTTCACTGTTGCACGCCGGCAAATATCCCGAACTGTGCGGTACTTCTACTTAAATATTTTGTGGTACGTAACAATGTAACCCAGTATAACGTATGTAGCATAAGTTTTTAGACAAAAATCAAATTAACACAATACGTTCAATATTTCAACTTAAACTATGTAAACGATTAACGATAAACATCATTTCTTATTTTATAATGCAGCTGCTAGCGGCCCATGGTCTTTTTTGTTCGCAAGTGATTGGATGGTAGCAACATCGATTTCCCGAATCTTTTGGAAAATTCTTCTTCTCAATTGTTCTTCATTTTCTGCCTCCCATCCATTATCATAAGCTTGCCTGCTTAATAAGGCCCAAAATTCTTCTATGCGGCTTGCTTGGGGAACATTAGGTGGATTATCTATTTTGGGTACAAATGGGATGTTATTGACTTTCAACCAATCTCTAGTTCGCCTGGGATAGTGACACATATCAGGTCAGAACATGATTTCGTCATTATTGTAATGATCGTGTATAAATCTTAACAATTTAGGCAAACATCTTTGTATATAAAGACCTGCAGTGATGGCTTCTCCTCTAACATGTCCTACATATGGCTGCGAAGCACTTACCGAAGAAATGGTGCACCACACTAGAATTTTGTCTTCTAATTTGGCTTTGCTTTTAAATCTTACATTATCCGCAGCAGCATGGAAATCCTCGGTATAAAATCCACAATCTCCCAGTTTGATAACGTAAAATATTTTACATGGTCCAAAATAATGATTCTGTCATTTGCAAAGTGTTGACAACTTAGTGCTCGACAGCACCGTGGAATTCGTTGCAACTGCACAGAAGTATACGAGGCATGTTTTTTAAGTAAGTACCGTTTTGCGATTCCGCCGCCGCAGCGCTACGGTCGGCGTTCCGCGATGCGCGCTGGTTACCTACATCTCTTGTCTACGCACTGACGCCATTACAGTTTGATTCTTCATTGTATACGTTGTTTACTGAGTGTTTAAGATGCCTCCGACAATCGTGAGTCCCGCCGATTGTGAAGTACGGGCTGTTATACGATTTCTTAGTGCTAAAGGCGTAAAACCGATCGATATTCATCGTGAGATCTGTGAAGTTTACGGACAAAACATTATGAGTGATGGAATGGTAAGGAAATGGGTGAGAGCATTTAAAGATGGCCGCACGAATGTGCATGTCCTTCGGTCGTTAATGAAGATTTGGTGCAGAAAGTGAACGAAAAGGTGAGAGAAAACAGACGCTTTACAATTTCATCGTTGTGCGACTGCTTTCCTCAATATTCTCGTAGTGTTTTGTATCGCATTGTGACCGAGAAATTGAATTACCGGAAATTATGTCCACGTTGGGTTCCGAAAATGTTGACGGATTTGCACAAAACCCAACGTTTAGGCAGTGCATTGTCTTTCCTTGAGCGGTACCACAATGAAGGTGAAGATTTTTTAGACCAAATTGTTACTGGTGACGAAACATGGGTGGCCTACGTCACACCAGAATCGAAACAACAATCCATGGAATGGCGACATTCATCATCACCCAAAAAAGTGAAGTTTAAGCAAACAATTTCTGCCCGGAAAATCATGTGCACAGTTTTTTGGGACAGAAAAGGAGTATTGCTAGTGGAGTTTCTGCCTCGTAATGAGACAATCAATGTAGCGTCTTATTGTAAGACATTGAACAATCTGCGTCGTGCAATCCAGAACAAAAGACGTGGCAAGTTGAGTAAGGGTATCGTTTTGCTGCATGACAATGCCCGTCCACATGTGGCTAATCGGACCAAAGATCTCATCAAATCTTTTAAATGGGAAACTCTAGATCATCCTCCATACAGCCCTGATCTGGCGCCCAGCGACTACCATTTGTTCCTGCACTTCAAGAAACACCTGGGTGGTCAGCGTCTTCAAGACGATAACGAAGTTGAAACATTTGTGATACAGTGGTTAACAAGTCAGGCGGCAGGATTTTATGAGGAGGGTATTCAAAAACGGGTGCCACGTTATGACAAGTGTCTCAATATTCACGGAAATTATTTAGAAATGTAGATTAAGGTACAGGCTTTCATGTAAGATAAAATTATTGCGATATCTTTGCACGTCTTTTTTTAATTCCAAAACGGTACTTAACTTAAAAAACATGCCGTATTTTGGGCATTTTCTTCTTTTTGTGAATAACATTCCACTTCTCTTAATTTCCGCCTTCCTAGTCTTCGTGTAGATGCACCAACTTTTTCTTTTGCACTTTCTCTCAATCTATGTGCTCTGATATCCGCTTCCGCTTTTTGGCAGGTTTACACAAGGTATACTTTCCTCACATTCCTTAATTGTTCGGTAAATACTTGCAGCTAAGAAATTTGTCTCAAAACTTATTTTGCATACGTTATGGAGAGGGAGTTTTGTAATTTATACAGGTGGTGTTATCATTTATCTAAGGAATGGTGTTATATATTTTAATATAGTCTCATTGTAGTATTAGTACTAACTTTTGTTATCGATAAAATTTAACGCTCGTTAATTCAAACTGAACGCTCTCAACATACCGAAACTTCGACGACGTACGCATTCCGCGTTCGCAATTCAAACCGTATAGAATTGTCGTCCAATCCAAATATTGGCAGGTAATCCCGTTACGTTGCCCACGCTCTGATTGCCGGAACCGTAACAACTTTCCGAATAAATATTTGCCAGAGGGATGCAAATGCAACCCCTTCTGCTATTCACAAAGAGATCTGTTCGGAACATCAATCATCTAGCCGAAAACAAACAGACGCATCACCATCTGACTGGGCTTAATTAGTGGAGGAGAAAAATGATGCGAAGTCGATAGGGCAGGATAATACCGATCCAGATAGATGGCGGTTTGCGCAGTTAAAACGCCCTTGGGATTGAAATTTGCTGAAAATTCTAATGGCGATCTAACCCAAGTTATCTGCGCCCAAAAGTGAACTAATTCAATTTGCTTTTAGTTTTGTATAAATATTTTTTAACAACTGGTGCAATGTCACAATATTCGGGTATTCGAACTAAAGGAAATACAAAACAAGTGCTCAGAGGTAAGCAAATGCACCGTTAATAGGGTGACCAAGGTATTATTTTAAAAAATTATTGCCACTACCCTGTATAGGGAGCTATGGCACTATACAATTGGGTGTATTCACTAGTTATAAAATATAAACTTTTATACATTAAAAAAGAGTACTTAATTAATTAAGTGTGTATCTGTATCCATAAGGCTGCAAAAAATTTTTTAACCAAGATAAATTGGTTACAACTTCTCAGTGCGCAACGTGGCAACAGCGCAGTTTTAAGACACGCTCAGATTGACTAGAACTGGCTGTGACGTATCACCCCATGTAAACAAGATAGCGTCCGCTACTTTCCGTATTTCGTTTGCGTTATTGGTTATATTTGAACGTGTTCTCGTTTGTTTGTTTTTTATAAATTCAACAATATGTCGTCGGAATGCTTTGTTAAAGCGGCTTCGAACAATTTGCCGGCTGTAGATATGTTTATAGTCACCGAATTTATCAAGAGCGACCCACGTTTTAATGCTGCCGAAATCAAAGGCGCTAAAGGAGCAGTATAAGTAATTAATAAAGCAGCTTAATCTGCAATTTAATACATTATGGATCATTGATATTTTGAACGAAATGCATCTTTTGTCTAGTGCAAGCCGTGAGCAACATGGAGATGCACCTATAGGTTATTTTCAGGTGAAGCGAGAGGGGCCTATATGTATACTGCAGTCCAAGATATGCCCGGAACACAAAGTTCGTGCAAAAAATTATGCAGTTACTCCAAGTATCACAACAGTAAAATGTAGATTTTGTCTTGGTCATACCCCTTCTGGCTGCTTTAAACCATCTCCGTTTGCGTCCGTAGTCTCCGAATACACTTACGAATATTTTGTTGAGACTATTGACGGATGTATTTGAAATTTGAACACTGGCACAAAGCACCATCTGCTGTTAGCTTCTGGTTTGTACATGCTTAAACATTCTCCCAGTTGTTAGGAGAGTCCGTTAAAAGCAAGAAAACAACTCGTTTCACTCGGCACAATCAAAGGCACGTAGGTAACATAACCTATATTTTTTGTTTACATGGGGTGCTACGTCACACCGTCTCCATCCCGGGACACTGCGTTTATGTGGTCAATTTTTATATTAGAACTTCAGAACGGTTTTTTTTTCGAAAACTGGTGCTAGAAAAATTTTGAAATTTTTAGGACGTAACAAGGGTGCTCCAAATATACACATGACATGATTTCTAAAAAATGTGAAAACACCCAATTTCCAGCAAACAACGATTAGATATATCTACTAACCAAGTTTTTAAAAGCAAAAGAATTTTAATATACACTGCCAATTTTGGTAGAGGCGCCGCGTTTACATGTTAATCACACAGGAATAACATTACTAGTGCTTACCCAACTTGTTTTAATAAAGAGAGTGAAAGAGCGTCAAATTTTGAATCTAATCCTATAAAAAGCAATGCAAAATTGTATTGCAGTTATAGAACGAATCCTTTTATCTTCGTGTTTCTTGGGGAACGTTGTGCATTCTAAACTAGTAGATACAGAAGATGAACTAAACTGGAATTGACGATATCGAAATGTCGACCTCCGAATTTTTGAGTCAAATATCTCAAAAACTGTAAGAGGTATTAAAAAAATCTTGAAAATTTCTTGGGTAGTTTGCCCATTCCAACTTGCTGAAGGTTACCATACAATAAATAACTATTGAAGGACAGTTTGGAGCTCAAATTTAACGGTAACTGTCTGCCATAGCAAATCCAGCGCTCCTTTTGAATAATTCACCATGCACAACGAAAATAATGGCTAAATTATTTACGACTATAATAAGGGTAGATCCGGAAAGGGTGCGTCTGAATTATTGAAGGGAGCATGGACCGTCAACATCAGCACTGTGAGTGGCATTTGAATATGTTCAGCCATCGAACGTTGAGGGAACTAGCTGTTATACTGAGTGTCCAGTACTTGATTTACATGAGCATTCTTATTAAAAATAATAGTATGTAACTTTCTATAGACATTGTTTAATGGAACGACGTCTATTTTTGTCTGAACTCKCGATTAATAAATATCAATACTTTTCAACGTTCCCACGAMATTCATGAATTCAAACTCGACTCTTTTCCAACGAACACAACAAAACACAATACTGTTATGTCAGTGAGTGAACAGGAAAGCAAGAAAATCCCAAAGGCACCACCGTTTCAGCAGTTTACATAAGCACAAGGAAGTAAGAAAAGCAAATCCCCCAAAGACATATCTGGACTGGGGAAATTTTGCAGCGTTATACTTTTGGGACTCTTGCGGATCTCTGTCTGCTTTTAACATGGCCCAGTTTTATTAAAGCGAAGAGTTCTGCAAAGAGCTAACGAGCACGATAAATATTTATGTTTAAAACGGCTGCTGAATGAGGTAGAGTAACGAAAGGAAAAACAGGTCAGGTTTTTGTGTTCGTAGACAAAAAAAAACCATAATTGTAAAGTGTTTTATTTTTGTAGGCTATCGATATTTCGTCTAAATAAAAAATGACACTGAGGTAAATCAGTACTGAAGAAAAAAAGCTTTGATAAGATTTTTAAACACCTGAGGGAGGCAAAAACCAGAAACGTCTGTGAAAATACAACCCCTCAAAGAAAATGCCATAAAAATTTATTGACGCCAACAAATGTCAGAAATTAAATTAATTAATTTGGTCTGAAATCGTTAATATAAAAAAGCCTTTTTTGATTCAAGCTACCAGAGATGAGTTATGTATAAAACAACTCACGTCTTTAGTTCATTATTTTTTTGTCGAAAGGGAAAGAAATTCGTGTCTATACATGTCATAATACTTTAAAATAAAATTTAGTTTATTCAATATAATCTCTTTTAAGAATGTTCATAAAGTAATACTAAACCCTCGAAAAAAATATTTATATTGGTCTGTAAACCACTTCTCAACACATACAACTTCATTATTTGTCGAAAATCTTTTACCACTCATGTTTTTTTTGAGCTTTGAGAATAAATATTAGTCCACGGTGCTAAATCGAGACTATAGGGCGGGTGCTCAACCGTTCAATTTTTTATGGATAGGGGCGTTATCTTACAAGCAGAGCACACCTTTAGCAAGTTTTCCGAATCATTTTTCCACAACTGTTTCGCGTAATTTAGTAAGCAAYTCACTATAATATGCCCCATTAAGGCATCTATCTATATATCTAAAGAAAATTATGTAAATTACCAAAAGAAATGTCTACAAGACAAAATCTTTCTTTCTAACCTTAAAAACAGCCACGAACTGAACCGAACGAAACCGTTCACGCCCGATCAAACTCGAAACCCGCCGAACAAGCCCCGAACTCGAACGATCGTGCAATAATCGTGTCCTTCCTCTGTTCCAGGTGCATGGGGGGCAATGGGAGGCGGAGTGCGTGAGGGGGGGCTGCGCAGGCGGATGCCGTTGAGACGGGCCGGAGGCGGCGGCGGCTTGCCGGTTGGATCTGCCGCTCTGGGAGGCCGTGCGATGCGCTACTACCGCATCTGGATATACACGTGCAACACTGCGCTGCTGGCCGGCGCGCTGGCCTTCTGCGGGGCGGCGCTGAGGACCCTCGTGCTGGATTACAGGTCAGGACAAGGTCATATCAGACGCGAAACGCGAAAATCCCCAACGAGGCATTCAGTGACGTCATCGATCGTATACCGAAGCTTTACGAGAAAGACCAAGTTATAGTCGAAAAAAGTAAACCCACTGAAAAGCAGTATACGAGGATGAATATTTTCAGCATCCGTAATGTTTTTGGAAGGATCGCTGTCGCTATGACACGCTGACGTTTCGATTACGCCTGTAATCTTGTCAAAATACCATCCGACCAGAGTTGAAACAAAATTTTCAAACTAAATAAACAAGAAAGAGGCGTCATAGAAACAACGTGCCAACCTGATAAAATTTAAACCTAACGACAAAAAAAGGCACTACCTATTTACTAGATATACACGAACTACTTGATAAAAGATAACTACAAATAGTCTTCCAAACAGACATAAAAATGAACATTGAAAATTTTACACTAAAAGTATGCAAACAGCGCTTTAACGAGGTCAATGAACATATTTAAATTTGAGAAATGCAATACTATTAAACATGAAAAAGAGTGTCTCAGATGCTGCTGTAAATATGTTACCGAAAAGCATGAACTTTGATGTAACGCCTGGAGTAGAGAGTGAAGTTGTTTACAAAATTACTTGTGTTACATAGGTCGAATTAAAAGAAAAGTAAGTACGCGTTTGAAAGTACACATAAACATTGATTAAACACGTGTATTGTCTTTGATAAAAACATAGAGAGAAATATTATTACAAACGTTTAATAAAAGAAACTGTAGAAATTGATATAGTTTGTGATTTGAAAGTTGAGCCTCACGTCATAAATCTAAATTGTATGGTTCAAATCGATTGAAAGCTGCTGTAAGATTTTTTCAGTGGCGTGCTGTTTAGCGGGCTACTAATTATACATAATGTGTATTGCTGGTGGTATATGTGCAAGGGACAAGCTCTGGATATTATACCCCACAATTGGGTATTACCACTTTTTTTTTAAATTACGTAAAATGAATCTTGAAGTGCATATATATCGTACGCCATGTTAGAAAAAACAAAAAAATATTTGTAGGTAGAGAATTTCAGGTCTGAAATTCGAATCTTAGGAGTCACCGCCAAAACGCTTCTATCCAAGGTTATTCAAATTGTGACGTCAAGTGTCATGTAAATATTACCGAGGAGCGTGCTGTTTAATGGTGTCGTATCAGTCTTGTATGGTAAAAGCTTGTGTGGTGTTTATTGAAAGGACGGTGTAAGAGGTCGCACCAAAAAGTGATTTGTGTAGTTTTACAAGCATCTATTATGTATGGAAAACAAAACATGTGCTATTTTCTACATGGTTATAAAAGTACTTCAGTCAGTACAGCTAACAAAATTTTTGTAACCGTTCCTCGAGATTATCAGCGTATGAAAAAGTTGTTTAAGGCCTCTAGACGTGATATGCCGAAATCGCAAAGTTTGTTTTTGTGTTGTGAAGATCATCTTAATTCTTACTGTAAGTTTTATTATTCTTTTTGGGGTTATAAGTGTTTACCATTCAGTTTTCATTTTGTTATAGCTTGAAGAGGATATGAAAAATTATATGCATTTTAAGTTGATAGAGGGAAATGTTATAATAAAGAACGACGTTGTTCCCCATATATTCGACTGTTAGCCAGACCGGAAACGAACCGCGAAAGCTCCGAAACTAAATGGCAATTTATATCTATTCTGACCTCTAAAATAAATGTCAAGTTTAAGGTAGATTTTTATTCTTACATTTTTATGTTTACAAATAGTATGTTTCCAACATCCCACTGTGATCAAATTATAAATGCTAAGTTAATTTGATAAAAAATTTACTTATGCTGTTGCTTTTACGTTCCTCATATCCGCCGCGTTGAACCGCTCGTCGCTGTACACAAATTCCATAACAACGAACATGCCTTCAAAAGTCATAACTTATAAGTATTTCACTTTTTCTTGGCGTATTTTAATTCGCTTGTCACAAAATGAACGCAAACAACAAACTAATAAATTGACGGGATGAGGCTGACGCGTGACGCGCTGACCCCAGATGTAAACAAGCGGCCATTTACAAGACACCTGACGTCACGGCCAATATGTTCGCGTTTTGGCGGTCCCTTTAAATATTCACATTTTTAATATTAAAAAGACACCTTACGATCAATTTTTTCGAATTTATAAGCTGTGACGGCTGTTTTGTGGATTAGATGCTACCTATTAATACGCAATTTAATAAAATATAAATACATGGCAAATACCTAACTTTGATTTTTATAGTAATTCATAAAATAAATTTAATATATCTGTGTCAATCGTCGGCCCGAGATCCTACTGCAATCAAAAAAGTGCGCTTTCATAAAGACTATAGTTTGTGATTTGAAAGTTGATCCTCACGTCACGATTTCGCGAATCAAGCAGCGACAACTAATTTTATTGTTGTGCCGTTCGTGCTTGCGTTGCTTATATGGAGTGGCATTTAGGACGTACGTCTCCTGCAGATTAGACATACGTGCCCGTTTCTCTCTCTTTCTAATAGTAGCTGTCATGATGTAGATGCTGCGCGAACGTATGTCGCCAACTAATGTCATCATTGACATTTCATCAGTGAAGTTGCATTATAATTTGTAGTGAGTGCCTCGTGGTTTATCTTGTGATTTTACAAACATTTAAACATTGTATTGAACCTTTAGTGAGTGTAGTTTATACTAAAAGAACTTGTATAAGTTGGCGTACCTATAATATTAGTGTCTACTGTGTCACGAATTTATTTTATTTTAGTGGCGCAACGCGATATTTGGACTTACGCTTTCCCATATTTAGTTCGTGAGTAAATATTTTGTTTGCCTTTTATGCATAATTTTTTAAATATCAGGAAGTTTTTCTGTATAAAAATTTCTACTATAAAAATCAAAATTGTGGGGTATAATATCCAGAGGTTGCCCCTTACACATGTACCACCAGCAATACACATTATGTATAATTTGTAGCCCGCTAAACAGCACGCCACTGAAAAGATCTGACAGCGGTTTTCAATCGATTTGAACCATACACTTTAGATTTATGACTTGAGGCTCAACTTTCAAATCACGAACTATACATACATCGACAAACATGAAATAAAACTCGAAAAACTTCCTGTTATTTAAAAAATTATGCATAAAAAGCAAACGAAATATTTACTTAAAAATTAGACATGGGAAAGCGTAAGTCCAAATATCGCCTTGCGCCACTAAAACAAAATAAATTCATGACGACACTAATATTATAGGTACGCCAACTTACACAAGTTCTTTTGGTATAAACTACACTCACTAAAGGTTCAATACAATTTTTAAATGTTTGCAAAATCACAAGATAAACCAAGAGGCACTCACTACAAATAATAATGCTACGCCACTGATGAAATGTCAATGATAACATTAGTTAGCGACATACGTTCGCGCAGCATCTACATCATGACAGCTACTATTGAAAGAGAGAGAAATGGATAAACTTAAAAGTTGGTCTTTCTCGTAGGCCGTATCATATTTTTTTTAATTAATGCCATAACCAATTCATATACTTGGTCTAAATTGGGTCTATTGGGTATCATTAGATTTGATCATTCAAAGGTGGCATTCAAGATCAAGAAAGATGTTCTTTTTTCAGGAGAATCCTGATACCATCGCTCACCCTATACCAACCGTCGTTCCTGTACGCTTATCTAGCTTTGGCAACGCAAGGTGGGGCCCTCCAGGTGCTAGGGTGCTTCGCTGCCATTAGACTGTCGGAAAAGCTACTAAACGCTTATTGGTTACTCATGCTGGTGCTGCTGTTTGGGGACGTCGTTCTAGGAGCCTTCTGGGCATTTAGGTAAGTCGACATTTGCATTTTATAACGCAGGGTGTTTCAGTTTTTAATCGCAAAATAACATTAGTTTTATAGTTCAAAGTGTAATGACCACTAGTGGAAAATAGCTTCGGATTTTGAGCCATTTTTTGAATTATATCAATTATTTGAGAAGACTTTAATGAAAGAGTAAGAAACAATAGGGTCGTCCCGCACATTAAAATTTGATAGTTTTAACCTATGCCTTTTATTGTTTACGTCATGAATACTAGTGCAACGCATCTATTTTGCTTTTAGATTAATTCAACTGCTAACAAACAGCGGTAGAAAAATTACCCTGTTTCGAACATTTTCTTAAATCCGCCAACAACTACGCAAAAGGTTCCTATTTCCGTCATGCGCACTGTTTATAGCTCCCTAGGTGACAAGGTGCTCACTGTTGTCAGTTTTATAAATAGCTCTCTAGCTACAATACAATAATGCAATGAGAGTGAGAGAGAGGGGCGAAGGTATAACCATCAACGTCAATATTATAATGTAAACATAGGAATAACCTGTAACTGTTAGCACGACCACCACTAAATCTGACAAATACGAAACTCGAAAGTTTGCCCAAACTATGGAACAAAAACGCGTGGCTAGAGTTAGGTTAGGGTTATTACGTTGCACATGGGACACATGCAACATGTGCGAACGTGCGATGTTGTCGGTGATACTTTACCGTTTTCTTCCTAACGACGCGACGGCCAGAGACAGTCCTGGCAGTTTTCAAAATTTTATCATATCGTTCTCATACGTAAGTATACAAACTTTAAACATTATCAAGCGTCAAGCGTCGTTTAATTCCTCATAATAAAAACATTGGTTCAAAAGCAGGTTCGATAGTTAAAGTGCTTTCGTGTTTCAACAACAATTCCAGTGAATGCGCTTATTATATTGAACTGTTCATTATAGAATAAACTGACTGAAGGATGATTTAAGTTATTTTCAGAAATACGCCTTAAGTTGACCTAGGTATCAATGTCACAATCCAGTTTGCGAGTACATTCCTCACGGTATCGCGAAAATTTGCCCACACTGGTACCGCAACGCAGCTCAAAAAAATGTAAACAATGCAATGCCGCTAAAGCACTGGCTATTATTGGTGTTTCTTGCTTTCGTTACCTTGAGAACCTTTTACGTCATCTCCGTGGCGGAATATCGAGGCATTTGAAACGGATATTGAAAATCTATACGTTCACATTTTTCTCGGTAAACAAGAACCGGAAAAAATCGCAAAAAATGTCTTTGTACTTCAATTTTTATGTACATTTTAAATGTAAAAAAAAATTGTGGGGCGACCCCATTGTGGAAACTCAATGTAAAGAGTATTGTATAAGTTTTTGAGATAGCATTTTATCTACGCAAGATTGTTTATAAGCGAGAGTGGAGTGGATAAAATGCACATAAAACACGAATGCAATACAACGTTTTATCCATAACAACAGGCATTTCAAACCAAAATTAAATGTGGATAAAACTTCAATTATAAAGTTATTACGGATAAAAAAAATTCTTAGTATTTTTTCTGTTTCAAAAGTAAATATCTGACACTCAAAAAGCAGAATTGATCATAGGAATTTTCCGCCAACTGATGCACTGTCCAGTGGCGTAGCAAAAATTCGGGCGGGATAGTGTACGTTACCAACAAAAATTGCGCTGGTCCATTTCAAAATCGCACCAGAACGTTTAGCAAATGAAGGCTCAATTTTTCTAGGTTCCAACCAAAATACCATCATCTGTTATTAAAGAACAATCGAACATTTAGGGTGCAACCGAAATTTTCTCGATTAAAACCCGAAACACCCCATAATTATCGAAGACAGGACGAACAAATCAGCACAAATTCCTCGTTCCAGGTTCGAAAAAGTCTGCCAAGAACTGCGGCCGGCCCTGCGCATACGCCTGCTACAAGAATACGGCGGCGACGCCGAACTCACGACGGCCTGGGATCGGCTGCAGTCGGAGGGCTCGTGCTGCGGCGTCACCGGCCCCAACGAGTTCGGCAACACGACGAGCGCTCGTTTCGAGATGCCCGCGAGCTGCTGCCTGGAACCGCCGCCCCCGAACAGCACCCGATGCGCCAGACCGTTCTCGTCGGGCTGCGACGAACGCCKACTCGCCTATCTCCGGGGGACGGCGTCGCTGCTCGCGATACTCGGCTACTGCGTGCTCGCCTTCCTCAAACTATGCTTCCTGGGGATACTGAGGTACGAGATAAGGGAGATGATCCAGAAGATAAGGATACTGAAGGCGGAACTGGAGTTGCCGAACGCGAACGGGGCCGTTCCCGGAACGCTAAGGGCGGAGAGCAACGAGAGCGAGAGGGAGAGCCTGCTGGTACGGCCGGAGAGCGCGGCGTTGCTCTCTTCGCCCCCCACCCAAACGAAGAACCCCAACGGCAACAACAACTACGAGATGAGGGAGTACAGGAGCCACGAAAACATTTGACTAAAGTATAGGCTAGAGGGTCTGTTCAGCAGCGGCCGGTGGAGACGTGCCAAAAAGGGCCCTCTGGCCACACCCTTGGAGGAGATCTTCAAGAGGAGGCCCAAGGCCAGGACGAGGGAGGAATGCTGAGAGTGGCGACGGGTGGGCTCCCTAAGGAGGTCCAGCGAGAGCGACGTGTGATGAGCATATCGATACTGATGGGTCGGTTCGGTGCTTGATGAAAAACGACGTGGAAATGTCTTAGATCGTGGGTCAGAGAGGGTCACGTCGGAGCTAGATGAAATACACGACGTGGAAAAGCAGAAAGATATTAAAAACATCTCAGGGGATACGGCAGATCAGATTTTTAGAATAATTATATATTGAGACGATCAGACTAGGTCAGCTCAGGTCTTTTTAATATCGTAACAACTCAACACTGAAAATATGAAGTACAAACGTTATTATTAAATGAGCCATCATCTAAGTTATCACAAAAAGCATTACGAGAACAAAAAGATCTGTAAAGAAAATCTAGAAGCAGGTGTAGTAAGATAACGAAACAAGAGGTCAAATAAGATCAATAATATAGGTACAGTCAGCAAATGATTTTTTAAAAGTCCATTTCCGTTGGTTTTGTAGGGTATCTCGATTAAAACTACAGCTAGAGAGACGAGATTTTCATGATCAAAAATTATAAGCAGTCATGGATGTCAAACAGTACATTTGTCAAGCCTAAAATTACGACATCCCTCTATAACATCGTTATCAGTAAAGCTAGAAGCCTGAATCTTCAAGTGGCATTGCATTTAGTTAGTGTTTTCAAATTTGGGGTTGATCACTTCTTCGGTAGTTATGCACAAAATCTTCTAACCAACTACGGTTTTTATTTTAAAAACACAAGTTTGGTCTGTAGCTTAAAAATTGCTTGCGATGTCAAAAGGATCTGTAGGAAATAGTTTTCGAATCAAAATATAAAAAAAACCTGATGATCTCTCCAAATAAAATAATGATCGAAATATCCTAGGAAAACGGGATACCTGTACATAAAGATTTAAAATAAACATGCTTAAAAATCCAAAAAATATATATAAAATATATATAAATGTATGTCTCTATCGAGTGAAAAAGTGTACTTCTGACTTGAACTGACCTAGTAGTTCGAAAATGTACAAAATATTTACGATGCCCAAAATCTTCAAAAAACAGCTAGATAGGTACGTTAGTGTATTCTGTAAATCACACAACGTAACCATTCACCTAGAATAACCGCCTAGCTTTCGTACAAAACAAAATCAAAAACACCACAAAACGAAATCCAAGTAGCATTTTTGCAATTCGTACAAGCGGCAAATCAAATATGTAGATTATACATGCAAAGCTTTAAAGATCATTCCAACCCATCTCGTTTCATCAAGAACTGAACCAACCGAGGACGCAACAGATTACGAATTATCCGCAATAGAGTGATGAACGTTATCCAAACGAACATAGTGTTTAAGACGCTGTTTTAAAATGGCAGAGTGTTTATATGAGCTTAAATTACATGAAATAGTGCCTCGCTGAGTACAAGTGCTGTTTTCTGGTCTAAATAAATTACATACAGTCGACTGTTTTCGACTTTTCGCGAAGCAAAAACAGTCGATGGTATGCTAAATCTAAAAACGAAAAAAAAAACAGATCCGCGTGCAATTCTGCAAAAGGTGAGATAAAGTACATTCCAAATTTTGTAGAAATTTTGCAAATTCGTAGCGTCGACCCTTTTGAATTGGGTGCAGTGGAAAAAAGGAAAAGCAGCAGGAAGAAGTCAACAGACATTGAAGATATACCAGTGGTAAATGCATGTTTTTATCAGAAATAAGTATTTTAGCGAATCCACGTTGAAAAATAATATAAGTTTCTTGAAGACCAAGAAAATATTCCGTAAACCTTAAATAACTTCTTTGGATCTTTGGACTACGAAATAATATTTTGTAGTAATAACTGACTGCTGCGAGTGTAATATAACAAAATAACAATACAAAATAATCTTTTATGTTGGTTAACTATAAACTTTTTATTATTCATTTACAATATTTACTACAGTATTCTGGAAACCAATTTATGAGTGATGTGGAAAAACAATACCATTCAACCCAATATAATTCATAAGCTCCAACCAATGCTAGAGCTTCAAGAACGGCAGAAAAATCTCACTATCAGAAGTACCTCATGTGACCCATGTTTCGGAGAAAACAACATTACAAATTATTGTAGGATTAACTCGTCTTGGAAAGTAAACTAAGCACATTTCGATAAAACATAGGAATGTCTTTAGTTTACTGTTTTCACCAATGAAGTACATATTATAAATGAGTTCGGTTTCACAAATACATACCTAATCCAAAGTTAGTAAGAAGTGTTGTTTGTTTAAGTGAAATTTTTCTCAGTGCAGAAATAATAAGGTTTTTTACCTATAATAAAGGTTTTATAGTTAATCGGCATCAAAAACTTATTTTATTATGCATTACAATAAAATTTGCCGAAAATTATTCAACTTGTAATGCATTTACGGGCAGTTCTATATCTCTAAATATCTCTGTGTACTGGAATGGTCCACAGAAAGTTTCATGTTCCTGCTGTTACCCGAGCAACGAATGAAAAGAGGCACGGCCAATTTCCCCACCAATTCAAAAGATTATCAGTAAAATGCAAATCGAAACTGTATTAAAACTTAATCCTGAGCGATTGAAATGAAATTTAATACAATCTGGTGGTGGCAAGGGGGAGAGAACAATCGATGAAGGGACCCGAACGGCGGAAGTTAATTATGACAGGAGAGAGTTCTGAGGGCAGATACTGACGTGTAAAAAATTAGGTTGCAAGTATTCCGAAGTGTTGATGAGGGAACGTTATTTGCATGAGCATGCATTAATTAATTATTTTTTTAAAGATCGTTCTTTACTATTTGCTGCGTAAAGCCTTACGAATAGATTGATTTAATATTGGTTGCATTGCATCGCATTCTACAAAACAAAACGTGTATGTGTCATTTATTTTACGTAATATTTATGAAATCAATTCGGCAGTCACTGATGACCTTGTAAGGGACCAAAAATAGTAGATTTTTATACAGGGTGATCTATAAACTCTATGCTAAACTTGAACAGATGAATAATGATGATATTCTAAGTAAAAAATGTTATATGAACATACATATGTCCTCTTTCTCTTAGTTTAGAAGTTATAAACGTTTACATTATTTATGTTAAACATTTTATACAATTGGAAATTCCCCAGAAGATGTTGTAGATGCTATTTTGGACAACCCTTCACTTAGTACGCGCCGGCTACCAAATCAATTAGAGTTGTCACCTTAAATAAGAGGTCTTGCATTCATATCATCGTCAAAGTGTACAAGCACTACATCTTGAGGATAACCAGCAGCGATTAGAATTTTGCCAACGGATTCTTCAGCAAAATGTACGTAACCCTAATTTTACTTACCTTGCTTCACTAGGGATGGCATAGCAAACTTCCATAATGAACAAGTATGGTCTTTTAGCGGCGTTTTATTGTAAATACAAATATACAAATCATAAATGATAGCTTAAATGGAGAGTTGTACAGATAACTTTTAGAGCGTACTCTTTATGATCTAATAGACGAAGTACCACTTAATGTAATCGCTAATATGTGGTACCAGCATGACGGCGAACCACTACATAGAGGCAGAGAAGTAACTACCTGGTTAAAGAATAATAAATAATCATTTTATCTGTGGGGTCATATGAAGCAGCTGGTATGTCAAGTAGAGATTACCAATCGCGAGCAATTAGTACAAAGAATAATAAATGCAAGCCATGTAATAAGAAACAATCAAAATTTTATACAGCGCATAACATGGTCTTTAGTTCGAAGGTGTGAAGCTTGTATTCTAGCGGAAGGCGATTATTTTGAGCAGTTTTTATAATTTATATTTATATTTTTATTAAAAATATTTTAGGCAAATTAAACAAATGTAAATAATTAAAATGCTTGTAACTTCTGAATTAAAATAAAAAATACATACGTTCATATAACATTTTTTACTTAGAATATCATCATTATTCATCTGTTCAAGTTTGACATACAGCTTATTATCACCCTGTATAAGGATTAAAAATTACACTTGCAAAATCACTTTTGATCTAAATAAAACAGGCAAGTTTTACATTTACATTTGATACTGACAATTCGTTTCTTTTTAATCCTAGGATTAAAAACGATATAGTTTTCTAGATACCTACAAAATTCGTTAACTTTATTGGAAATGTCATTTTTTCAGCAGCCTGGTGAAAAAAACAATCTTTTCGATAACCTCTAATATAATCTACAACTTGACAACAATGTATCACGATTTTACCGATGTCGATAATACAGTTTGCTGTACCGGGAATACCAGCAAATCGCAAAAGGACGCTTACAATTATGCGTTTTTATGTATAAAACCAAGTTAATTACAACGACACGAATACGTTTCCAAATACGACGAAGCAAAAACAAAACCGCAATACGCACATTTTAATTAACAGGTTACAAATATTTGCATCGCACTCACCCAGTGAATACGCGGTATGACGCTATCGCTTCAGATCCAAATATCTCGCCTTCAAATCACAAAACTCGAACAGTTCAGAGTTCAGCACTTGCACACACACACCACACTCGTTTGACAGCAGTTTCAAAATTTTTCGCGACGTTTTTACCGAAAAATTTGATCGCCGAAATTTCCAAAAACCCGCACGCGACGAGCCGAGCACGCGTACTGATAAAATACTCCCCTCGCTTGGCATAGTGGACTGCGCCAATACAACTGCAAAAAACGTCGGTATGCAGTGCACACGACAAAAAATTGTTGCT
Source organism: Rhyzopertha dominica (assembly GCA_025024175.1). Lineage (NCBI taxonomy): Eukaryota > Metazoa > Arthropoda > Insecta > Coleoptera > Bostrichidae > Rhyzopertha > Rhyzopertha dominica. The sequence goes on along the minus strand of QCXZ01000001.1, from coordinate 6,169,820 downwards.
AGGCGATCGATATCGGTTTACAAGAGCAGGTTTTTAAAACGAATAATTTAATTAATTCTGTTGATTTTAAACTGGATTGAATCGGACAACGCTTGAAATATGATTCCTTCCAAATTAAAAATTAGTAACATTTCGTGTTAACGTAAAATTTTGTACTTTTACCAACAGTTTTCTAGAAATTTACGCTATTCCGCTATTTATATTTAAAAATATTGATTTACCATGCATTTCTTGAAGGGATTGGAAGGTTTGACATGTCAGAAATACTTCATGCTGCAAAAAGTCAAGTTTTGTAAAATCGGGTGATCTTGCGGGGCATTTGATCCATTTATTTGAGAATATTGGAGCTGTTTATTGGTTTTCAATGTTGAGAAGTGTGTTTTAAAGTTATAGGATACAACTAAGCAAATTTAAGGTCCAAAACAAGCTAAATACCTTGTAAGAAACAAAAAACTATTTTACATAGGTGGTGTACACAATAATTATTGGATATCAAATGCATTCAACATCACCGAGAATTAACGGCATTTTCTTTAAACATAACGCGAGAAACATAATGAGAACGAAGATGGCAGAAATAAATTCAACATACTGTTTAAACTCAAAAAATGGCTTTCGAGGAATACGCAAGAACGTAAAACCCTAACCCAGACCGTTCACAAAATAATGGAGTCCTGGTTATTTGCTCATGCAAATAATTTAATCTTTCAGCAACCCACACAACCCCGCAAACCGAAGCTGACTGTACTTTATTACATGTCAGCGTGAGCATGTAATATCCAGGAAAACTCCGTGTTTTCTGGAGAACGAGGCTGCGGGAAAACACCCCCAAAAAAACGAGCACATGTCCCTCCCAAATGCCACCGCCGGATTGTAACAAGCAAACGAGTGATACATGCTGCAATTCAGACCAATTTTTTTATGCTTCCAGATTATCCTTTAGAACGCGCGTATAGTAAAAGGAAACCTGTAAATTATTGTTGAAAGAGACAGCCTATCCCATGTTACACACCTGTACAAGATTGTGTAAATATTTAATAAAGGGTATTGTTAGAAGTGTTGTTATGTCTGCCTTACCTTTATGTCTTCGTCCCTAATTCTAGCGCAGCAATCTAAGTTCGATCCTCCAACGATGAACTGCAAAAATGCATTGAATGTACTGGTGAAGGAACGAACGTATGGAACGATGGTGGTTACGGAAAAATTTTGAGGTGAACGAACGTGACATTTTGCAGTAAAAAGGTTTTGATTTTGCAACATTGTGGCAGAGAAGAGTTTGGAAAGGACAACCACGTATTCGTATATGATAACAGAAAAGCGTCAATAAGGTGTTCCTTCCCAATAAAAGATCGTTTCAATTTAAAAGGAAAACGGCTGCATAGACAATGAACTACTAGATACCAGTAATAATAAAAATTAAAATGGTCTAACTGGATCACTACCTACTTTGGCAATATAGTATGTACTGCTGATATAGTTTTGTTGTTAACCAACACTTTGGAAGCTTGCAAATTGCCGATCCAACTTCTTAATCAAAATCGCTGGACTGTAAACTCGACAAGACTGAAACACATGTGACGCTCCTGATTAATCAAACCAGAGTTAACGCAACAATGGAGAACTCGATATACTCACGCTAAATGCGATTACTTACGCAAGAACTGTTCAGAATAGAACCTCTGTTCGAGGCGTCATACATTAGGGATTATGCGTTTGTAAAATTGCTAGTGGATAGTATTTTGACCGTTTTTGCGATAGTTGCTAATAATAGATGAATACACGACTACTTCTGAGACATCAAGCAGCTAACTAACTAGACTATGTCTAGTAACTAAATCGGTACGGTTAGGTAGGATTCTGACGATAGTGGATGTGTAAAATGAAAAAAAAACACGCACACTTCCAAAAGTCATTTATTCCACGTCAAAAATGATCAAGGACTTACCGGTTGTTTATCCCCAATACTTTGTCCGGGAAAATAACTTGATATCTTTGTTAGCTCGACCGCAATGTCAGAAGCCACCCTGGCGTTATTCTTGACGAAAGCAACATCTTAAACAGTCAAGAAAAACCCTCCAAGACAAAAAACAAACATTTTTAAGAAAGGATACTGGTTTCTAACGATCTACCCTTAGTAGCTTCAACCACTCGATTCAACAAGAAAGGAGTGACTTCTTTTCCACTGATATTCTCCCTCTCAGCTTCTGCCAAGGCTTGGTCGATCACAGAGATCATTTCCTGTTCATCCAGTGCGAATTCATCGGGTACCGGTACTGCGAACAGCATTCCCGATTGTAAGAAGAGTTCCCTGTTGGTTTTGATTATTTGGGCGGCTTGTTTCGCCGTTGAAACCTTGTATGGCGATTTTGAGCCGCTCTTCCTGCAGTAGAAGGCTGGAAAGTCGTAGGAAAGGCCAAAAGTGGCCACGAATACGCCTTGGGTTTCCTAAAGAGGTTACTCGAAGTTAGAGGAAGCCTCTTCAACAGATACCGTACTTACGAGGTATTCCAAAGTCTTGGGGATATCCAGTATCGATTTTACCCCACTGGATACAACAGCAACTGGATTTTTTCCCAGTTCTGTTAAGTCTGCGGATATATCGAAAGTTCGTTCTCCATGGCGATGTACGCCACCAAGCCCTAAAAGATTTTAGATTGACGTAATGTCATGTTATATATACATTCGTAGCAGCATTTGGCAGGAAAAAATCTACGCCTATTATATTGCAATCACGTTTACCATCAACCATTTTGAACAGAAACTTTATCAGCTGTAAATTTTATAAAAAAACAGATGTCCATCAAGAAATCATATTGTAAAGAGACGTTATGTGTTCGAAAAAGATAACAAGGGGGAAGTGTTAAAGAAAAACTATAATTACGATGTGTTGCTTTCTGAAGATTGTACTAATTGCGATAATTTAGCTTCAAAACAACCCAAAAATAAACAAACTACAAGCAATTTGAAATACCTACCTCCAGTTGCAAATATCGGTATCCCAACACTATTGGCTACTATTACAGTGCCAGATACGGTGGTTCCCCCGTTCAACCTGTTGCTGACGACATAAGACATGTCCCGACGAGACGTTTTTATTGGTGAACTGTTACTGACGTCACCGAGTAATGACAGCTCATTGACGTTTAACCCAACTTTGATCCTGCCCTTTATTATGGCTATGGTGGCGGGAACGACACCCTATTGGACAAAAACTACACTTCAAAGAAAGATTAGMACATCAAGTTACCTGACAAGAAAAATATTGCTCAGCACTAACCTAACCCAATCATTCAATATCTGATAGCCTTTGCTTTTAGTTTATTTCATGGGTCATCGAATCAGCATTAAAACGCTATCAGCTGCGATAACCTTGACCGTCACCAAAGCATTAAAAATTTCTGTGATTTTCCCATTTACAGAAATACTCTAGTCACTCATACAGAAAACGCGTGCAAATCATTTTCCAGGAACTGTTGACATTAATGAAATTTTATCTTTCGTTCCAGAAAAATGGCGATGAACCTTTAAATATGGCGCCTAGAGTATACGAATAATACGAAATTAGTTTTAAACGCTTTAAGTCAGTAATGCAAGATTCTGCGTGAAAATAATCACTTTTTAACGTATTAATAATAAAATACACGATCAAGTTAAATAACATGTCTGTATTAATCAATCTTCAGGTTAAGGTTGAGCAATTTGAAAAATATCAACGGATTATGCTTTAGTAGCAATATATGTTCACCTATACTCTTAAATTTACCCTAAATTAATCACATAATTGTGATAAACACTATGTACCCGGTACTGCACAAATGAATGTACATTTCCCTGAAGTTTGAGGCCCATGTTGCAAAATAGAATAAGTAGAAGCCAACAAAAGCACAAAGCAACATGTCTCAGTATTAATTTTGTGCACCTCGTATACCTAAGTAGTGTATTTACATCCAAAAAAATATGTAGTTGTTTGGAAACAGAAACTTCGCGCTCTGTAAATTATTATTTATGCCACTGTAATATAAATCTGTAACAGTTTTTCTTAGAATACGTTCTGTACTAAAATTCCCGTTTTGCGTTCGTCAATCATTTTAATTTTGTATAATAGATGCTCTCTGCCATATTTAATAATGAAACAATCTATTTTGATTGGAAAAATGATGTAAAACAATAAATATTGACACGTAACGTACAAGAAGTGTAAAGATTACTTTTTATGCAACTATATGAGAATGTAAATACAACAGATAAAGAAAGTACGTACATTAAAAACAAAACAATCTAAATTTGAATGCTTCTCTTGAATAATGTCAACAAAAACGTTATTTTTAGAATTTTTTTATTATTTTTAGACCAAGCATGCCTTCGAACTAAAACTAACTATGACAAAGACCTGTTTTCTAACTGCTGCCTCAACCTCCGTCGCATATTCCACATTCTTCGGATAGGGCATTCCGTGCGTTATTATAGTGGATTCCAAAGCCACGACGGGCTTATTGTTGTTTAGGGCGAACCTAACCTCCTCGCTCAAGTCGAACAATTTCATCCCTCCACCGTTGCTCAGCACGGACAATTTTCGGCAAGAACGGAACACATTGCGTGTACGCAACATCGCAGCTCAAATCTTTCAAATTTACCGCCACGGAACAAGCGAAGGTGTAAACAAAACACTGTGTCGCCAATCGATGCAACTGGACGAACGGTTGCATACGCGGATACGGTGCAATTGAACGTGCTATAATGGTCTGTGTGACATTTATACGGGCGATAGCATTCTTTTACGATTAGGAACGTATCATGCTGCATTTTTGTGCTAAGATGAAAGACGTAGTACGATTTTTGAACTCTGTTATCTTTGTTTGCGGTTACCAGCGGTCATTATCAAGTCTAAGGCCCGTAAGGGGCATGTTTGTGTATAATTGTGGGGTTTATGTTTGTTTTTATTATATAATAGAGTTGAGAGGGCAAAGAACCAAAAAATTATGAACTTGGAATCGTCTAGCACTGTGCATTATCGAATTAAAGCTGTATCGATTGAATCGATGCAAAAATTCGAATTACTCTTTACCGAATTGTACTAGTCATCACTAGGATAAACGAAACAATCTTAAACACCATTGGCTGGAACAATATTCGATAGTGCCCATCACTAGAGTAGTCATACAATCGTAATTAGCACGAATATCTTTGGAAATTTTTTGAAACGCCGCATGAATTCTAAAAAGAAATCCATTCTTGTTAAAACCAAAAAAAAACAGTCTAAACCAGCCAATCAATTAAGAATTTTACAGGGAAAAAGGGTGAGTACCATATTATGATGCTCACACTAGCTTAAGTAAAACATTTTAGAATGATTAAAAGGCAAACACTTAAAAAGAAATCCTCTAACAAATGTGTACATCAAGATTCGACGGTAACATAAAAAACCTAGAGAAAATATTCAATATGCAAAATTTGTATTATCAGGTACAGTTAAGGGACTAAACACAACAAACACCATTTGATCTTTTTTATTAAAACATACGAAAATATACACTTATCCTAAAAAAAATAATCACCTTTTCCCGACTAGATACGCCTTTCTCAATTTAATATTTCACTAATCTCCCAGTCAGATAAATCACTGTCAGGATGTTGATTCCTCCCTCCTTCTTTTGGATTTATCTTTGCTACATCTAAACTCCCCTGTGGTGCATCAAATACCGAACTAGGTACGCTTGTCGTGCTTCCAGCATCTACGATCTTTGGATCCAAACCGACACTTTTATCTCCTTTACCGTCCAAATTAAACAGAACCTTCTTCCTGGATATGGCAGGTTCTGTTTTTAAGGCGCTCTTTGCTACCTTGGGTGACTCGACTACTTTGATTTCTTCAGATTGTTCCGAATCTGACTGTTCCGTCATTTTTTTAAGCTCTTGTACCACTGAAGCGAAAGATTTCTTCGAATCGACGGTAGTGTTAGATTCAACACCTTTCGCGATGGTTTGCGGTGCTCTCTCTATGAAAACGTTAGTCTTTAGTCTCGGTTTCGGTACCGGCAAGTCGGGTTCGGAATCTGAAGAATCCAAAACAGTTGGAAACATCTTTGGTTCGGTTGTTAAGTTTTGGTTTTGAGACTTGATTTTGGTGGCAACCAGTTCTGGTTCGCTAGAATTTCGCAGGTTTGGCAGTGTAGTTTTGGGGTTTATTTATTATACTTACTGTTCTGTAGTGGAGTTTTTAGAGAAAAATGTAAAGCGTTTCTGTTGAATTTTATTTTTCTTCTCGATTTTTTGTGAGACTGGTTTCTTTGCTTTTACTGCTTCGTCTAACAAGGCAAGAATTTTTTTACGGACAGAATTGTAGTTTGGATACTTCTACAAAAGAATAAAATAATGTGATGGAGATTTTAATATAAAATTTGTAGCTGTAGTAGAATTTCTAAAAGTTCTACTACACTACAAGAAATATTCCATGCAAGATGACCTTTTTAGCTAGCGTAGCCTCTCTGTTAACAACATCCAAAGCATGCTTAAGCTGTTGCTTTGACAGCCCATTACAACTAGAAGAAATACCTAAGTCTTCCAATTTAGCATCCACCACATGTTCCACACTGTTTCTAAACTGCTTCAACAGGGCTTTAGAAGCAGCAGCATTTCGTAAGCTGCAAATGTTAATAGCTAATGTAAAAGTCATGAAAGGGTTAAAAAAAGCATAAAACCAACAGAAAAATAGGTGGGAAACAAATAACGATATTAAAAAAGGAGAAAGCTGACCTCGTTATCGATCTCTGCCCTAAGGTAGAAGTCGTCGATGGTTTGATATCAATCTTCTCAATCTCAGAATCCTCTTCAGTCAATTCTGAACTTGATTCTTCTGTCGCGGTACTGCTGCTAATAATTTCTTCCACGACAGGTTTCCTATGCTTTTGTACATTAAATGGCGGCATTACTGGTACAACAGCTTTTGATAATTTAACATTTTGCTCTCTGCTTGATTTTGGACGTTTGATGTAGTGAATATGTTCATCAGTTTGCTCTTCAATGTTTAGTGTGTTGATAGGATTGTGTGGACGGTGTATTTGGCTCAACAAGGTTTGCATCCGTGTTTCCATCTTTTCCAAGCTGTTTGCTACCTTTATAAAGAAAAAAAGACTTGAAGAGGACTATAGACCATCGATAATCTACACTGGCATTCACTTTTATCCTCTCACTCCTGCACAGACTTACCATTTCCTCTAATACTCCTTCAACTTTTCCAATCTGTTCATGAGTTTCATTAGTAATCTCTCTCTTGATTTTATCCACATCAATATCACCTTTCACAGCATCTTTTGCAACATTTTCTTCGTAAAATCGACAAGGCGACACCCCAACATCTCTAGTTACGACATTCTTCACTAATGTATCAGTTTGTGTCATACTATCCCTACGGTGACACCCCAAATCGTCCTGTTGCACTTTTAACCCACCACTGTCACTGCTCATGGTGTGTATCTTAGAAAACGCATCCTCGAACCATCGTTCATACTTCTCCTGAAAATTCTTCTGCGTCTGCATGAGTTTCAGCTCGTTTTCGACATGGACCTTCAAGATCTCGAACTTGTGCTGCAACTCGCTAACCTTGCTGTTGTCCAAGTTGTCTTGCGAACCCTTCTCGTCTAAGTGTACGATTTTCTCAGTCGAATTCAGCCGCTCCTTCAGCTGCTTGATCTCGAGCTGTAGCTTGTACGTCTCCTCTTGATAGGGGGTGATTTGCACTTCGTGTCTTCGCCTTATGTGAGCCGAGAGGTATTCTTCCGTGGCGAAGAGCTTAGAGCACTGTTCGCATTTAAAACTAGCCACGTTGAGGTCTTTCCTCAGCTCGTTTACCTCAATCTTCAGTTCGTTAATGTAAGATTTGAGATCTTTGTTTTCTTGCACGGTTTTGGTCATCTCCTTCTTCAAGACTACCACGCTGTTATCTAAGTATGCTTTGCAGAAGACGAGGTAATCCAACGACAGCTGGCTCAAGCGAAACAGTTTGAGGAAGCTGGGGTCCAGAATTTGGGAATGTTCCTCGTCCAATTTGAAAGAAGTTATCATGGGGATGTAACATTCTAAGGTAGCTACGTCTTTTTCTCGGATTATTGCTTCCACGTCCGCCAAAGACAGTTTACCCTTGTCCATTGCATTTTGCTGCTTCACTGTGTCGAAAACAAAACCTGCATCCACTGCTAATCGGGCGTAATCGAAATGCCATTTATAATTCTTGTTCCACATGACTAGAAAAGGTTTAATATCTCAAGGAAAACCGATTTATATTGACCAAAACAAACATCTACATCTGTTTTGTTTGTATTGATGGTTCAAACAACTGTCATACTGTCAATGTCAATTGTCAATGCATGGAGTCAACAGAACTACTAGAGATTGGCGCGAATTTTTTTAAACTTTAACGTAGAACAGCTGTAATAAAATTCATTTACGGATAATTTGATTTTTTTTAATAAAAAGATTTAGATCGCGTATCGGTAAAGGTGGAAACCACTTCGAACATGGGAACTTAGATGTTAATGTGGTGTTCAGTAGTTGAAAGAAACCAATATTACTCATGTGAAAAACTGGAAAAAAAACTCATTCTTTCCATCAACAGTAACAAAATATCCTTTACTTTAAACATCTATAAGTACATACATCAATCATTAACATGTAGCAACATAGTTCGCATAACCTTATCACAAAAATACCAAAATTTCCTAGTACACAGCCACGGAGAGAACGCCACCTAGATCCACACGCCAAGCAGGAAGTCAACAGCAACCGACAAATAAATAAAAACCGCGAAATATCACAAGGCTGTCCCTGAAKTAGGGTTGGCGTACAGTTCGACCCACGACGGGCGAAACGGCGACACCTCGCCGCCCCAGTTCCACCCCGATGGGATGGCAAGATGTGTCAACCCGTCGACTACAGTGCCCGACATGCACGTCAGTTGGGTCTGCGTCCGCACGTTGCCGAATATCCTCAGGGGTCGGTGGTTGTTTTCGGAAGACTTCGGGATGGGTTTCGACAGTTCCAGTAGCTTACCGGCGTTTTCGAAGTCTGAAATTGTGATTCCTTCAGTGGTGGATGATACCAAAATGAGTTGGAGTGTTTAGATGTAATTAGAAATCGAGAACATTGTCAGTATTATTAGATCAACTAAAGTAAATGGTTTGGAAAACAGAAGACGATGTTACAGGTTTACTAAAAATCAAAAATGTAGTGCTTAATGGTTTAAGAACAAAAGACAATCGCTATAGCATATCTTTAACTTACCTATACCATTGGAAACATGAACAAAGTCTCCGACAAACAAATAAACATCGTCATGGTTCACAAAATTATCCAAAGTACACTCGGCGCGTGACAGACTGACCTTCCTAGTCAATTTAGTGTTCACAACATGGATATTCAATTCCCCTATCCTAAAAGCCCCATCTGCAGACTCGTAATACTTAATAAGCTCTTTTGGTCCATTTTTAATGGTCGTCAGTTCAATTAACTTGTCTAGAAACAAAATAAACCAATAACTGTTCAAGATTCAAAGAAAAAAACACGCACCACCGCTGACGGTCTCGAAAAGGAAGCCCAGCCCACTGGTTTTTGTGTCCAATACAGAAAACGACCACTGTCTGCTGTTTGAGGTCCATTCGTTGACGCGACGCAGCTTTGGTCTGTTCAGTTCATCACAGATCATTTGGAGAGCTCTGACATCTTCGATTTCTTGCACGGCAATTATGGACCAGCTATAATGCATAAGAATTTTCCTTTTTTTTTTTTGCCCAGTCACAGTGCAAACTTTAATAATAGTTTTGGTGACCTTCGAGGTTACAAAACAGCGTAATTCACTTATACAACAAGATTTTTGCATTGTAATTGAAAATGTCATGATTAGACAATAGTTTGAGTACTCCTGCACTTGTAATATTCACAATAAAACACAACAAAGTGCTATCTTTAAAAAAAAAACGTGTCTTATCACATATTACCTCAATTACGACATTTTTAAATGGACAAAGTACTAATTTCATTTAAAATCATGACACAACAATTTGGATAAAGGCCAACACTGCTCACACTTAAATTTTGTGATTAACAGCGCTGTTTCTAACAGTAGCGTAAAAATTTTGGCAGTTGCACAAGTTAGCCGTCGTGCCAAGCAATTTTTTTCTTAACTCACCCATTTTCCAAAATTGTCCTGCACACAATCTCTCTAACACCCAGATTCCCAGCCTTCTCATAAGAAAACTTGTGAAGATTCCAAACTGCGACCCTAAAAGCGTCTTCCCTGTCTCTTTTGTACTCGAATCTCTCCTCCAGTACTGGTCGAGGTGAATAGGCAGATAACAGTTCGAATAAATCATACACGGAAGAATTTTGTAAACCGTTTATTCCATTCTGCTTTGGGGCACTGCCATTGCAATTTCTATGGTTGTTTGTGGTGCCATTCGAGATTGGGCGATCTGCATTGTCTTCTTCTACTGTGAGGAATTGGCTTATGTTGCCAAGACGCATTCTGTCTATGCGTTTCACTTTTATTAGGTCGTCTACCTGCAAAAGGTGTTAATCGTCAGAAATGCCTTGGGGTGTTAATTTGATTATCACTGAGGGGAAAGATATGTCAAATAATGTGACAAGAATTCAATAATTGTACTGTTCTTTGATAGCAATACATGAAAATAATTAGTTTATAGCAAATTGTGTTATCAACTGTTATTAATATAGTTCTTTAAAGAGTAAAATAAAGTCTAAAATTAAGCGTGTTTCTTTTTTTAATTTAAATAATTTGGTGTCAAAAGAAGCATTGTTACTAAATTGTTTTGTGAGAACTGAACAGGTACTTCTAAAAATAAATAATTGGTAACCATGCCCATATAATATTTTACTGGGCCACTTTAGCATGACCTAAGTCCAATATTGGGTCCAGATTACTGCCTATTATGATACAGTGCATATTTAGAATTGTGAGTCATTTTTTTGTGACCTTCAATGATGAAGTATGTAAAAGTATTTTTCCAACCCAAATTTTTTTATTGAGAAACTCAATAGTCATGCCTAAATAATCCCTGTAGTTTGTAATAAAAAAGCTGTTATAAATTCTACAAGAAAGAACCTGTTAAAATATGAATCTTGGTAGTGGCTATTAAACTCTTAAAGTTCTGAACATAAATGAAGTTTCATGTCAAAACAGTTGATAACCAACACAGCATGACCTTTATCAGTTAATTATCTCCCACTTATAAGCCAACTACTTTAATTAAACAGATAGAGCGGCACTTGTGTAAACGTTTCACAATTTTCCTACAGTACCCGTTAATACTGACCCGTCTGAATGGTCCTTTTCTGTTCCTATACTCCACGATACCAGCGGCAATCTCCTGAGTTATTCCATGCACATTCTGAAGCTCGAAAGCTGTCGCCTTGTTCACGTTTACCGATTTGCTCGTTTTCACGGTACTCTTCGAATCCTGACTCTTCAGACTGTCGAAGCTAGCCGCTCTTGAGGAAGCCCTACTGCTAAGCCTCTTCGAAACGCAAATCTCGGGCCGTATCACTTCCAATTTATCCGCTCCGATGCCACGAACCAACGCAAGATCCTCCACTTTCTTGAAACGCCCAATGGCTTTCCGGTGGTCCACTATGTTCCTGGCTATCTCTCTGTTGATTCCCGGAAGGGTCATCAGTTCTTCTTCGGTCGCTATGTTCACATTGAGCAATTCGATTTTGTCCTCGCTGTCCAGCAAGTTGAACGTGTGACTCAATGCGCTCTGGTGGCTCTTGGATCTCCTTGGGAACGGTGACTTCAGTGATTTCCTGTGCATTGTTTTAGGTAGACTGTGGTTCTGACCCATCTCGCTAACCTTTGATCCCGATTAGCGATTGGTCAACGTCGACTGACATTTCATTGTTGTTCACTTGTTTTTTGTGGGCATTCTACAGGCAGTTGTTCGCGTACACCTGCCCGCAACCTTTTACAAACCACTTGTATACACGGAGTTTGCGCGTTTTCTTGGACTATCTCTGTCGCACTCGCATAATCGAAGAGCATTTCTTCGATTAAAAGGACAAAAAAAGTATGTGAAAGCTACTAATAATTTTTGTCACGGAGTGTTCTAATAGAATGCTTATCGTCGACTGACGTAATCAAACCCGATGTTAATTGAATCGTAAATTCCCGTGATTTATTTGTAGTTATGTTTTGGCGATTGCGCCACAGCCGCCACAAATTTTTGGGGGATTGTCACACGTAAAAATATGTTTTGCGCAACGAAATTCATGCCAAAACCGCATTTTTGGATGTGCTCCTTTTGAAAGAGACAAATTACGCGGTTGTATACAGATCATGTGCTTTTCTAGAGCAAATTATATGTTTATAGGGTGATCTATTATAATACTGTAAACACAAATAAAAATGCATTGGTTTCTTTATGTTTGTAAAGAAACAAAATCATTTTTTATGAAATTAATAAGTTTTAATAGCAATATTTTATTTAAATTCTAGTATCCAAATTCAAATCCCGTTGTTTTTACATACGTACAAAAGATGTCGCTGACAAATTGACGTTTAATATGACAGCTGTCGAGCTGTCATCAATGTCACAATCAGCCGGTAAACTGAGGTTAGTTTTGGTAATCTGACGTTCCGAACCTTTGTATTCTGAAACAAACCCTTCAATGATAAGAAAAAGGATCTGCATGACTAATTTACGGTTTTACGATACTTTACACTACAATGGCTGAACAAGTCAAGCCAAATTCCGAACCTCAAATGCAAGGTACGTAGTCTTTATAACTTCAACCCACCATACTGATGAAAATTATAACCCAGTGGCTCTGGGGACGCTTTTAGAAGCAGCCACAGACAAAAATCCAGTAGTTGCAGAAAAGGTCAACACCTCTTTGCGCAAGATAGCCGAGAAACACCCCAACCAAGTCCTCCTATCATGCTGTCGCTTTGGGCAACACATACAAAAAACCGACTCGGCCCATTTGGTAGCGGTTTTGGTCATAATGGAGCGAATCTGTCAAGATCGCATCTCCAGTATCGACAGCGACACAATAGTTTTGGTGATCGATTTCAGTATCGAGGTTATGACGCAGAATTTGAGCTACGAACCTCAGGTTCAAATGCCCGCGTCAGAAATTTTGGTCGCTCTGGGCCACAAACACTACAAGCAGGTTATGGAGGTGCTGCTGAAGAAGCTGGAGATGGGCGTGGTGCCGCACTACATGATTCCGCATACTCTAGGTGCGTTGGCGGCTTCAAATGCATTCGGAGTTGTGCCGTACTTGAAGAACATCTTGAATATTATGCTGCCGCTGTTGGGCGGGCTGAGATCTGATCCGTTGAGACAGGCGTTTGCTTACGGTAAGTACAAGTATCGAATGTTGGTTTGAAATTTGTTGCGGTGGAGAAGTTTGACAACTGACAGTTTCAACAACTGTCTAGAATGTCTATCTGTCACATCCATGATTTAAAACTATTCAGTTAGACCTTTGAATATAAAACTGACAGGAAGAAGCAGGATTAGCATTAAAGAATACTTAAATACCTCATAGTTGTTGTATACTGTGCGTTCTTGGTTAAATACCAATACATTATTATTTTTGTTAAAAGCAGCCTCGTTATGTATCGGCTTATATACCAGATCTAAATATAAATTTATTGGATGGTAGAGTCAATCTTATTGTAGAAAATGTTAGCATTTAGTGGTTTTAAGATACATATTTAATAGCGATATCCTAAGGAGTGGGTATGGTGTACCCCAAGGTTCTATACTGGGTCCACTACTGTACTCACTATATGCACTAAATCTAGGGTTACCAAGGAAGAGTTGGCATTAAACAATAATTAAATGGTGGCATTAACCTTTACTTAAGTTGGCTATATCATAACAAGCTTAAAATAAACACTGAAAAAACAAAATTTAGAACATTCAAACAAAAAAATAAACATGCACAATTTAAACATTCAAATTAATAATCAAAGAATTGATAAAATTCAGCACATTCTCTTATAGATTAAACTACTCAGAAAAAAACCGTTCTACCTTAACAATTCTTGTTTCAGCATTCGGTTGTTTCTGTGATGCCCTAATCGAATACATCATGAATTCTGAACAATCTCCCGATCCGACAATATCAATCGAAGATTTCTACAAAGAGATAGGAGAATCGTATGATTACCTTTGTTCAAACTGGTTGCATTCGCGCGAACCTAAAGTGGTCGAGAGCGTTCTGTACTCGTTATCCTCGATGTTCGGAGTTCTTAGTACGGAAAAGGTCAACCAACAAACCCCCAAAATTGTCAGAATCCTACTCAACATGTACAGAAAGCATGGCCACACTTACGTCGTCACCAAATGCCTGGGTTCAGTGATACTGACGGCCGCCAGAACGAACGGTGTTCTTCTCGAAGCGTTGCTTTCCGATATCTTACAAGCTCTGAGCGAAATCGTTTGCGTTTCACCAGATTATGCACACCCCGACTCCCTGAGGAGCCATTCTGAAGTGTTGAGGTGTTACGAATGCCTCGCCAATCATTTTACCGACCATACAGTTGATCATTTGATTGGACAGTTGAAGAACAACAATGAGAGGGAGAGGATACGGGCTCTGCTCGTTTTGACACACCTAACGAATTCTAGCGAGTCGGCAGTTCACAGCAGATCCAAGGATTTGATTAAATATCTCGGGGATATGCTGAGCGAGACGAATATCAAGGTCAAGAAGACTCTTTTGAAGGCTATTGTCGCGTTTGCCTGCAAGGGATTTCTCTTGAACAGAGGTGAGTTGATTTTAAAACGGTTTTGTGGGGGTAGGTTGCTAATAAAATAGTAATAAATGAAATAAGAAAGAAGTATTCACTTTATAGTTTTCTTGCTGATCTATACTGTTGTAGATTTTCATTATGTGGTTTTGTTTGTTTAAATAGTTGTTGTCTTTGGCAACATATAATTTTTTATTAACCCATGATGTTTTGCATGGCTGTTTTTTCATTTTAATATGTTTTGTTTTTGTACGTAATGATGCTATCTTCTCGTATATAGTTGCATATACATATTCACGTATTCTCTTATTATTATGCTATGATCAATGCACTTTTTAAATCTGTTAAATAATGGTGGTATCTTATTGTTTCTCAGATATCAACCCTCAAGGTCCCGAGAAATTCATGGAATTCATCCTGAAACTCTGCTGTCGTCAGACAATCCCCAGAAACAACGAGATCGATCCCCAGGAACTATGGGACATACAAAAATCTGCAGACAACACCCTGTACATGCTGAGCACTTCCGTGCTCGACTTACAGGACACCTTATGGGACCTCCTTCTCCGCTGCTTCCTCAACCATTCCTACGACGACGCGAAAATAGTCCTGCTGAGATGTTTGACGCATCTGGCGTCTAAGAAGACGACCATGGAAAACTGTGAAGCCGTCTTCGTCAGATGCCTGGCCCTGCTGGTGCGGCCGCTGGCCGACTTCAAGGGCAATTTTGTGTTGAACTTCTTGAAACATGTGAAGTTGTGCAAAAGCGGCGCTTACAAGACTGTGTTCGAGGCTAAGGTGCCGCAGTTGCTGAACTACCTCGAGCAGAATTATGACAGCTTGAACGATGCCGAATGGCAGGATTTGGTGTTGGATTTTTTTACTCTCGTCGTGGAGACTGTGAAGGATGATAGATTTAATGAAGGTCTGATTCAGAAGGCAAAAGAACAGCTCAGTTATTATAATAGTAACAGGTAAGATATTATTGGTTGTAAATCGTTCTTTTGGGTTCTTACACATTCAAAATGCAAGTTTTTTATAATTGAGTGGCTTCACTAAATGTAAGCTACATTTCAGACAAATTAGATGATTATAATGAGAGTTACAAGGGAGCAAATAAAGAATTGGATTTACTTCCCTCTTTCAAGGCTACTTTTACTGTTCTTAAATATTTCTAGAATCATGTAAACTGAAATTACCAAAACAATGTCGAAATTTTAGAAATAACACAAAAGTTATGGTAATGGAAGACACATTTTGATATTTTAAACATTCTTTGTGCAGTGACATTTTCGTTTCCCAAAATATTACTTCCAAAGGTATTCCAATACTTTTTGCGGATGATCAAGTACAAGAGTGTTTTAAGAGTTTCTACTTTAATTTATTAATGTTTACCCCAAATTTTGATTCGAATTTTTCATTAGTTACATATTAAACAGCACATTTTTTACAACTTTTTTTTACAACTGTGCCAACTGAGTAGAAGCAAGAAACTGTGTTTTGCAGGAACATGGGAAGTACCGATTTATCCCAAAGGCTGGCAGAAAAACGCCTCATCCTAAAATGCATAGCGATAACAGCGTGTCATTTGAAAGACAAAACCCACGTCCTACAGACCTTAGATATCATCCTGGGCAACGTGAGGTTAAACGACGTTATAGAATTGCAATCTTGTGCTGAAGCCGTCGGTACTTGTTCACGCCAACACTTACAAGTCGTTCTCGACAAGTTGGCCATAATACGTAAAGAAGTATTGCTGAAAAGGACCTCGAAATTCTTGAATTTTCACTTCATCAAAGATTCCAAGAGTGAAAGCGAGATAGAAAAGGTCAGATACGTGGTGATACTGAGCTACTCAGAAATCTGCAAGGAGGCGCCGGCAGAGCAATTGTTAAGAATTGTAGAGCACGAGATCCTTGATTTCGTGGTGGCCGAGTTAAATAATTGCAAAGACTTCGCCATTAGAAAAGCGTGTTTGACGGCAATCGGTTCAGTTGCGGACGCCATGCATCCAAATCGAAACACTCTGCATATAAGGCTTCAAGAGAGAGATGGCGTACTTAAATTAGTATCTTCGCAAGTCCAGCTCCACAGTGGACCTGAATATATCGAACTATTCCCAACTATCATTCCAGTTTTGACTTCTTTATCTCGCTTACCGCTTCCGCTAGAATCAAAACAGCGACAAGAGCTTTTACAGCTTTGTTTCGACAACGTTTTTAACTCCTCCGCGATTTATTGCAAGATAAACCATGACAGTTTGGATTCTTATTATGGAGACGCAAAGTTGGTTCCATATATCACCAAAAGCTTTGCGAAAGTCAACCAGTTGGTCCAAGAATTGCTGATGCAAAATTTGTCTCCGGGAACGTTGGATGAAATAGTTACCTTGTTAGAGGGCTGGTTGAACAGGAAAAAGATGGAACAGAGACTGCCTGCCATTGAAACTTTGAGAGTTGTTTTGCAAACTTACTTGGATAACATGAAGTTTGCCTACGATACACCGAGTAGTTTTGGGCAAACTGGTGGGCTCTTAGCAAAGATAGTGCCTAGGTGTACAGACAGCAATAAAAATATTCGAAAGGTAAGTGGGAAATTTTTCAACTATGCTAAGGTAATTCTAGTTTAGGAGAAAAAAAATTTTTGAGACTCGTCTTTCTGTAAGTTAGGTTCAAGTTTGAAAATTCTTAAAACCTATTTACACACCATCTAGAAACCTGAAAAAATTTGAGGTGATGGTTAAAATACTCCTCTGTTTAGAGAAAAAAATTCGATTGACTCAGTTTAAAAAATATTAGATAAAAGAAACTTCATCTGAAGTAAAAAACAGAAATCATTTATTTATTGCCTATAGAGAAAATACATTTTATTATGTTGATTACATAATTTTTTTACAAATAGTCCTGTTTGTATATTTTGTTTTACATATTCCTCAAGTAGACAATCAAATTTTCGTTCTACATTTTGTCTTTTTAATTGTCAAAGATTATTTACTTTGTTCTTAGCTTTCTTAAATTCTCTTTCGCTGTATTTATTCTGCAGGGTTTTTCACCTGATATACAGTTTGTCCTGTTTTTTAATTTGTTTTAAGGAGTCAGCAGTAATCCAATTCTTTACTTCTCCGATTTTTATGGTATAGATTTTGGTGCATTCTGTTTTTGCTACTTTGATATTGTCTATTAATTCTCCAAATGTAATTATGTTCTTGAAGGTGGATATTGCATGCCAGATATTTATTTGCTATAACCCGATCTAGTATTGTTGCTTTAAAAGCTTAAAGGAAAAACATTAATTACTAAATGCCACTGCCATTACTTATTATGGTACTCAAGTTGCACAGAAATTTTTGGAAACTTCTCAAAGTATTTACCTTTAAAAAGAAACATTTCAGGTTGCGATGGAATGCCTCTACTTGGTCCTCTGTATAGCGTCACGTTACGAAGGCCACTCCAGAGACAGAGATAAAATCCTCAGCAATTCCCTCCAACACATCCAACAAGACATAGACACCGACGAACCCAAACTTCTCTACAACCTAACCGTCGACCTGGCGCAGGTCATCAGCAACAACATGCCCCAGTTCCAGCTGTCTCATTTCGTATTCGGGCTCATAGATGGCCTGATGGACCGTGAGGAATCGAGCGCAGCAGGAACCAGCGTCGTTCTCAACATGATACTGAAGAGCAAAGGGGCCGAACTGACCAGTCACGTGAACGAGGTTTTCACTGGCTTGATACAGCAATTGGACTGTGTCCAGAGCACGAGGGCGAGGGCCTCGGGGCTCAGGGCCGTGCTGAGTCTGGCAGCCCATCATTCGAAAAGTGCCGCCGGGGTTATCTTGAACCAGCCGTTGCCATACAACCAGTAAGTAAAGTTTTTGGTTTGGATTTGTGAAAATTGGTTTTCTTGGGTTTAAATTCCACTGTGTTGATAAAATTTTTTTTAGAGTGGCCTTAAAAATTTGCGCAGCTCGAACTAAATATAAATATAAAATTCTGGAGTGTTATACAGAGTGGCTCATATGTATGGAATAATGTAAATCACTTTAAAGCACTCTATAAAAAATGAATTTTTTTAGGCGATAGTTGTGTCATTTTTATGACAGCCAACTATACTCAAGGGTATCTTTGAAAGGTCATTACAAAATGTTAGGACAAATTCGTGTCACTAAAATATTAGGATTTAACTCCAAAAGTTGATATGACTCTTTTTCATTCTTTTGTTTTTTTAATTTCTTTTGATGTGTAGGCCATTATGGCAAAAAAAAAATGAAAAAAGAGTGACACCTACATTCAGAGTTATTAGCTCCGGAATCAAAAGAATCATGTTCTATTTATATTGTACTGTTAGTAAGTACAGCTCATTATCTCCTAAAGTAGAAATGACTATTCTTTCATTCTTTGACTGTTTATTACTTTTGATGTGTAAGCCATTGTGGCAAAAAATACAAAAAATGGTACCTGCTTTCGGAACCATTAACTCCAGAATTACTGAACTCATTTGTGCGAATCTGTCGTTTATTATCAATTAACAAGTGTGGAATGTAGAAAATCAATCCAGTGGAAAAAAACATGAAACCTTTAATTTTTTGTAACTGTATTCACACCCAACTATTAATATTATACCAGATATAGCACAAACACACTTTTTTACAGAACTGTATGTGATTGTTGGTCCGTGCTATCAACTGATCAAACTTTAGTGTTGGACTTGCTGGATCAGCTCAAAAAAACTATAAAACACACTCCCGCTTATGAAGAACAGCCCAATAAAACACGCCTGGCGTCATTACAGTCTTTGCAGGCCATTTCTGCTCTTCACGAGCTGTTCAAAAACAACCAACTGAAAGATGTGTGTCGTCAACAGTATCCCGAAATATTCTCCCTCTTACTCACAACTCTAGCCTCCTACATTGGCACAAATTTCCCCGCCTCGAAGCAGACCACCTCCAAGAAGGAAAAATACGGGTTTGTTTTGAACAGGGATGCTTATAAACAAAATCCGGCAAAGGTAGCCTTGGAAACGTTTAAATTATTCCTTTTGTGCTGTGATTATCAAAAAATTGCGACTAGTTTGCTGCTTTGCACCCAACTGGATGAAGACAAGGATCTGCAAAACTACCAGGTCATGCTTGAAAATCTGTCTGACAGTGTGTGTACGGAAACTCCACAATCTTTATCTTGGATGGTGGCCTGCCTTGGACCGAATATCCGAGCCGATTTGGAGCCGCAGAGAATTGCGGTTGTCGCCTTTCTCGCCAATATTTTGAGACAGAGGGCCAACGATCAGACAATCCTTGCTGAAAATTTGCTGGAAATGTTGCTTGATGTGCAGAGCGACTCAAATTGTACAGTCAGAAAGCTGGGACTGAGGGGATTGGGGTACGGAGTGGAATATTTGAATATCGATCTGGTTGCCAGACATAGCAATGCGATACTGAGCGCTTTGATGCAAGGATTGGACTACAGCAATGTCAGGTAAGGATCGGATTCTAAAAGCCATTCACAATTCAGGGTAAAAGTTTTGATTGTGTGAATCCAATAGTTTAGGAAAAAAAGTTTTAAGTGCTCCTTGCCGAAAGTGAAAGTAAAACACATTTGTACAAGTAGAATCTTAAAAAAATTAGGAGATTGTAAATTGACTTTTTTCAGATTTTGTCCAAAAAATTAAATGCTTTGCCTTCATTTACACAAAAAATGTGCTCTTGTCAGACTTCTGAGAATGCACCATTTTCGAGTGAAATTGATTCAAAATATTGATGATTTTAAAAATTTCATTAATCATTTTATTGAAGAAATTACTGTCTGCAACTGAAAACATTGCTCTTTGAATGGTATTGTGGTGAACTCGTAGTGAGGTTGCTTATTCCATAATTTTACAAATCAATTCTTCTCTGGTTTAAGACATCTCAGCATGTACTAAATTTTTCATGTGCCCCCAAAGAAAAAAGCCAAGAGTCGTTCCTTCAGGTGATCTTGGTGGGCATCCACTTATGTAGTATCTAAATATATTCTGACATATCTACCAAAATTTTACTTGAAAATGGTACATTTTACTGAAGTCTGACAGGAGTACATTTTTTGCGTAAATCATAATGATAAGGTATATGTGAAAAAATCTTTGGGGAAAAATTCTACTGGACCAGTAAATTAATTGAAGAAAAAAATTTCAAATACTTTTAAGAATATAAGATAATATTTTGTCAGATAGATCGCTGTCTCTTGAAAACACTGACAAAAAGTTAATAGTCTGACGTTTCGATTACACCTGTAATCTTTGTCAAAGACGAAGAACCTCAAAATTTGCCTGACACAAGTTCAAACAAAATTTTGAAAGTAAATTTCCAAAATTACCAATGATCTTATCAAAAGTTCAAATCTTTCGAATAAGGAGAAGTCTCTTTTAAAACTGTTTCCGATTGCAAGGTACCTAAATTGTATGGTTTGCCCAAAATCCACAAAACCAATGTCCCGTTAAGACCCATAGTCAATACGATTGGCAGTCCTTGTTACGGATTGGCAAAATTTTGTGCCAACTATTTAAAACCTTATGTAGGAAATACCAGTAGTTTCATCAAAAATTCTTCATACTTTATTGATATTATAAAAGGTTTAAGTATTTCAGAAAGTGATATTTTGGTTAGTTTTGACGTGGTTTCTTTATTTAAGAAAGTACCCATTACTGAAACGATAGATATCATCAAATCCAAGCTTAATAGCGATCCCTTAGGTGACACGATAGCCAGATTATCCGAACATTGTTTAAAATCTACTTATTTCTTATGGAACGATAATTTTTATGAACAAAAATCAGGTTGTGCAATGGATTCACCTCTAAGTCCTGTAGTAGCCAATTTGTTTATGGAAAATGTAGCGATAAACAGTTTTAAGCTTAAACCAAAATGTTGGTATAGGTATGTAGATGACACTTTTGTTATTTGGCCCCACGGTATAGAAGAGCTGGGTAGGTTTCTAAATCATTTGAACAGTCAAAATCCCGACATAAAATTTACTATGGAATTAGAAAGCAATGGTAGTTTACCTTTCTTGGATGTCCAAATTTACAAAACAAACACTGGACAGTTAGGACACAAGGTTTACAGAAAACCAACACACACAGACAGATATTTACATGCCACATCTCACCACCCTCCTTCTCAAAAGAATAGTCTTATTAGGACGTTATTTGTTAGAGCACAAAGGATAGCAGATGAAAGTTCTGTACAAAAAGAAATATATCATCTTAAATCAGCGCTAGTGAGAAATGGTTATAGTAGTAAGAATATTTGGTCAGTTTTTAATAAAAGTGCTCATCCAAATCAAGTAAATTCTCAGCCACGACAAAGCAAATTGAAGTTGAGTTTGCCTTATGTACAAGACCTTTCGGAAAAATTAAAGAGGATGCTTAGAAAACACGATATTTTAGTTGTTGATAGTACATATAATAATTTACATAAAATTTTAAGTTCTACTAAAGATAAAGTACATTTAGAGAGTGAAGGTGTTTACAAAATTACTTGTTCTTGCGGAAAGTGTTACATAGGTCAAACTAAAAGAAAAGTAGGTACGCGTTTGAAAGAACACATACATGCTACTAGGTTGCAACAGATAGATAAATCTTCCATAGCTGAACACTCATATTTGACTAAATACATGATTGATTTTGATAAAACAAAAATTTTACATAGAGAAAAATATTATCACAAACGCCTAATAAAAGAAGCTATAGAAATTTGTAGGAATACTAATAATTTTAATAGGGATTGTGGAAATTATGAGTTAGGTGACATTTGGAAGGCTATTTTGTAGTTATCTTTTATCAAATAGTTCGTGTATATCTAGTAGGTAGGTAGTTCCTTTTTCATCGTTAGGTTCCTTTTTTATCAGGTTGGCACGTTGTTTCTATGACGACTCGCATCCTTGGTGATTTGTTTATTTACTTTCAAAATTTTGTTTGAACTTGTGACAGGCAAATTTTGAGGTTCTTCGTCTTTGACAAAGATTACAGGTGTAATCAAAACATCAGACTATTAACTTTTTGTCAGTGTTTTCAAGAGACAGCGATCTATCCGACAAAATATTATCTTATATTTATGGACGCTGAAAGCATTCACCCTCGTATACTTTTAAGAATATTTTAAGCAATTTAAAAGCTAACAGAAAATGTTTGACATGTATTCAAACAAAGAAAACTTGAACAGGTTCTGAATGTTTATGCAGTGTTCTACACAACAGAAGCTTGGATTAAGACTGAAAAATGTTTAGTATGTCTGTATCAATTGTTTAAACTAAAGAAGGTATTTGTTTCTTAAAAATTCTTAGTTCTTCACCATTGAATTCAATCTTCCTTCAAACTTCTGAACATCCACATCTACAATTCAATTGTCTCTCTTATAGCACAGAATCGGAGGTCATACTTGAAGCCCTGTTAAGCTTCTCAAAACTCCTGCGCTCAATGGAAGGTCAGAGGCTCAGTTCCTTTCAGATAACGGCAGCTGTCAGAATAAAACCTTTGCTAAGTCAGGAGGACGTGGAACTTAGGAGAGGGGCCTTCAAACTCTTGGGGGACCTTCCTCTGTCTCTGCATAACGACAGTAATACTGAAGCTTTTAAGGAACAAATCCAGGGGAACCTGATCACTTTGCTTTTACATCTGTGTGATCCCGATGTACAGGTTGTAAAGGTAGGAGAGATTTTTGATTGTCATTGAAACCTTTTATTTTAATTCTCTTCATACTTTAAACAGTTATTAAAGTCAGACTTGTAAGATTCGTGCGCCTGTATTTCCAGTCATGTAAATACACCCTCCGGAAAGTGGGGCCCTTCCTGGACAGCCCCAGGGTCAACTCTATGCTCCAAGAGCACCTGGTTGACGAGGGCAACCTCCACTATGACAATTTCATCACGGACTTCGTCAAAATCATGGTAAGCTCTCGATAAATTGCGGAAACGTCTATACTAAAGTTCGTTTCTAGGCAGAGGAACTACAAGACCTATTTCCGTTGTTCATCATGACCTGCCTGTCATACTTTAAGAGCCCCTGGGTGGAGATACGCAGCCATGCCGCCCTTTTCGCAGGTTTGCTCTATTCGAACTTGAGGGGGGACGGTAGACCTCACGTTTCCATGGATACTGTTTGCGATCGACTGTTGAAGCTCACGAAAGATGAGAACGCTGAGGTTAGGGTGATGGCTGTACAGGCGACAGCTTATTTGTTTGTTAATTGAACGGGATTGTTTTATTTGATTTTATGATGAATCTATTGTTTCGTGCAATTTGGTACCTTAATGATTTTATGAAATATTCGTTACATGCTTTTTTTGTAAGTTTGTTCTTTGTTTGAAATACAACTGATGAAGGATTTTATGACTTTGGTTCCATTTATGGGCTTTAGATACAGCTTTCTAAGATTGTTTAATTATTGGACGAAATCACATTTGGTGCAATTTTTCAAATTTTGTTTCGGTTGTCAAAAGTATAATAAAGTGTTTATTGAAGCTTGAAAAATTTTAAAAGTATAAGAAGTACTTTACACCATAAACAACATAGTGAAGGCTTCTTTAAAAAGTAGCAACAATAGAAAGTTTTTTGACAAGTTAAAATATTTCATCTGTTTTGTTTAATTAAGGATGTGGTTCCAGCAAGACGCGAACCTGTGCATAATTGTTAGACTGTTAAAAAATTACTTAAATCAGCATTCCAATGGTAAAATTATAACAACATGGGAAATATTCGTTGCCCTCATAGATTACCGGATCTAACTCCCGTAGACTTTTTTCTCTAGGGATATATAAGTTATATGGCATAACAAACTACAAAAATGAGGTAGAATTACAACAGCTCCACTAAATGTAATAAACAACACTGACAGGACATTAAAGAAAATAACAAAAACGTAAAACAAATATGTGAAGAATGTATTGAAACAAATGGCAAATTATTTGAGCATAATTTGCAACTGTTTGAACATATTCCTCTTGCATTAATTATTAATGTAATTATTTTAACTGTTTTAAATTTGATTTGTCTCTCAAGGTTTTCAAATCTCTTCTTTAATATTCATTAATTCTATTTATTGTTCATTTTGTGTTTGTGTATGATTGTCCCATCGGTAAAGGTTATTTAGTTAGCTTTGTTGTCTTGTTCCTACAACTTAATATAATTGCATAAATAAAAATTTGTATATCCAATCCACAAAATTAATTAGGTAAACAGGCAACTGGTTTTCCAAAGTACACTATTCTTAGATGAATGTTTAAAACAATAAATGTGAATTAATTCTAAGCTATGTCATGTGGCCCATCAAATTAATCACAAAAAATAGCTGAATCTGAAAAAATCCTATATGGTGTCCATAAGAAAAATCGATTTTTATGCAAATTATTATGTTTGCTGAAACAATTTTTCCCAAAATTTAAAGAGTAAAGCAAAATTATGAAAATGGAAAAAAGTACAATTTTTTTTTACAGGTTTATTGTTCACCGCAAATTTGGACCGCCTCTCTTTCATCTATCTTTTAATCAATGTTTTCACAGTGCGCTTCTTTTCTGCCCTAATTTTATCCAGTTCCTTTTCATATTGCCGATCCTCGTCGTACCTCACAGTGGTGGCTTGCGCTACAGAAAGATACGGATGCTGAACCGAGAAATCTGTTCTCTCCAGAGCAACACCCCTCGTCAACTGCGGCCTGTACCCGGTGTACGCCGGAGTTAATCTGTCGTGCGGCATCCGCAATCGTTCCTTTTCGACCAGATCAGCGATTTGGTCTTTGATTTCTTGCGGCACCAGTCCCTTATAAGGGTTGGTACAAGCTCCGCACTTCACCCTTTCACCGTAATCCAACCAGAAGGTCTTCGTTGGATCAACGCAGGCCCTGGTTTGGACGTAGTCCCAAGGTTTGGCCTTTTCGACCCATCCAGGAGGCAGGGGAGGGTAAATTTCGACTTCCAGGGATACCTAAGGTGAAGGGAGTTGTTTTTGGCACAGAAATCTGTATTTACTCGAAGAAACATTTAGTTAAAAGTCATAGTTAACACTTTAATGATGGTGCTTCGTAGGCTGGTTTTAGATAACTCAGTCGCGTGCACAAAAGAACTACTTCAAAACATTGTAACTAAATTGGGTGATATGAATATACCCCTACCGGTTTATTGCTCCATTCCACTGTCGTATCCGGAGCCTCGCATTCAGTAACAGGCATGGCAGCTTCTTTTGCAGCCTTTTCCCAGTCCGTGGTGTATAATGCTTCAATCAGGAATTGTCTCATCTTCGGATCTGGTACGTCGTCTAAACTAACTCCCGGTGACGTAAAATTACGGGGACGTGTTTTTATGGCTTCTTCTTTTCCCATATCGACGGGCTTTTCCTATGTAACTGGGCATTTACAACAGTTCTTGATTCAGTCTATTTCTTACCGGCATAGTGAACCTTTCCATAGGATTTGTCTGTATAATGGGCTTCCTATCCCACAATAAATTAAAGGGTATTTTGGCCCCTTCTCTTAGAGGCACGTACGTTTCCTCATCTATTGCTATATGTTTAGCTGATGGTTTTTCTGGTGATTCAGTTCTGTTTTTGGGCCAGTTGTGCCGTTCCCTGCGTGTTTTCGGAAAAACTCTGTAGTCATTTTGATAAGTTGTACTTGCTTGGAAAATGTCGTGTCTAATTCTCGGTTCAAAATCCATTTGATTATTAAAAAAACGTCAGTTTGACAATAAGAATTTGTGTTTTACCGAGCATGAGCACCTGCTATTAATTATCCGTTGGTGGGTTGGTAACATATCTGGTGACTGTCTGACATATAGTGTGGTACGCCTGGTAGCTGAAAGCTCGAGATTCGTTATTCGAAGCGCGTTTTGTCGGTTTGGTGTGTTTTTGTTTTCGCAAATAAAGAATCAACAGGTGACGTTTGAATTACAAAATATCCAAAGTTGTTTATAATTATATTTTCTGTTCTGTTCGTTAGTAATGGCAGGGTATACAATCCCATATACTATAATCGAGGAAAACAGAATACTACGGTACATCATCGAAAAGGAAGGATATTTTTTTTTGAGGGGAGATGCATTTTGGAAAGCCATGGAAACCAGCAAGATCACCAACAGGACTTGGCAGTCCCTTAAACAGCACTTTAAAAAACAAATGGCTCCGCGGTTGACTACCATCTATTATAACATCCCCCGCAAACAGTTAAAGAAGATCCACAGAGCTTATATGGCTACGGCCTGTATAAAGCCAAAACTTTATGATAGTAAGGAACCTAGAGACGAGCCAACAGCATCTGAAGATTCTGAAGATAGTGCTTAAGAGATTTGTTTGTAAAAGATAAGCTGAATTTAAAAATAATTTATTTTATGTTATGATGTCAAAGAATTTATTTGATTAAAGTTACTTGAGCAAAACATTAAAACACTTCGTTAATCATTCTCCCACCCCAAAAAAAAATTCCAAATGTGCAAAGTCAACTAAAGCTACAAACAAAAAGGAATTTTATGAAAAGCACTCACCTGGCCAAAATACTGCATCATTCAGTCTTCCTGCAACAAAAGAGAACAGTTGTTAATAGTGGGAAGCTACTTTTTTTTGTGAAACTTACAGTACTTGGCCACAAAACGCAGCTCTAATCCTCTTGTCCCTCGTTGCACACACACAAATAATGTCCATCACCATGAATAAAATCAAATGACACGGTATGAATTTAAGATGGAACTAACTCACTTATTTTTGAGAGCTACAGCATCTGCTGATAATAACACTACCGACCTAACAACACAAACAGACCCCGTAGTCTGTTACCTAAGCTGGAAGAAAAATAATTAAAGTATTCAGTGTTATATTTAAGTAGAATGGCCATACTTTCCTATAATTTTATGTCAACCACTTGTTTCACTGTACCCCCGCCAAAGTTCAATCTCACCTTAGTTTTTGACGTGGCGAAAACTTTGCACATTTGGAATGTGACGAGAAAAGATAGAAAACTTTTTCTAGCATGTAGCACTCACCCAGACAAAATGCTGTATCATGCAGTCTTCCCTCCACGATAAGACCACCTATAACAGATAAAATTTTGTTTAATAACATGTTCAGTAAAGGAGCAAGGCATTTTCAACAGTCAAATATATTATTAACTGTATCTTTAAGAAACAATCCAGCTAGTCAGCTTTAGTTCTAACTAGTTATTTGAAAAGAATAAACAAAGAGAACAAAATTAAACTTACTTCTAATCAGTCAAACATAGATCAATCACATATTTAAACGCTTACTGTACCCATTGATTGATATATTCAATCAACGCTATACCTCATTTCACAATAAATGATCCAAAAATGTTGTACCTATTATTATAAAAAAATATATACATAATTTAATATTATTTAGGCCACATAATTAGCTTTTATCCTAATGATAATACTGCATTAGTGTTTGAGATTTGATAACTTTATGTAATCTAAATTGTTATCTTTCCCAATTAGGTGTGGTCATTCATTTTCTAAATTTCAGTTAAATTGGGAGAACTTAGTAACTAAACACTAAATAACTAACTAACTCACTAAACATACATACAGACACTTATCAGGTAACACTTCCGTTAACTTCCTGTAAACAAAATTGAACTACTCAATATACAGACAAATATTTGTGAAATAATTTAACAGATATTTTAATGCATATATACTGTAGAGTGCAACTACTTCCGAATAACTTCGCCTTCTATCTCCATAACCAATCATTATCAAAATTTCAATGCGTCCATGTTCAGTTAACTGAGTCTGTGTAATTGCAAATAACAAAGTGAATGAGAATAGTCACCAGTCACGTGAAAATGGAGACACCTGGAGTTTTTGTTGTTACTTAGCGATAACAAATATAGTTTTGCAAGACCCAAGTTTGTTAACACACTTTTCTCCACTCAGAAGCAATAAATAGTACAAGTGTGATACGTTTTTCAAATAAGAAAAATATATCCATATACCCCCTTCCCATTAAAAAAAAATGCAACTTATGCCCATATCTAGGAAACGACAGCTGACATGGAGTTGAAAAAATTTCAAGAAATGCAGTTTAATTACTCATAGGCCCATGCACAATTTCAGAAAAATCGATCAAAGAACCTGAAATACCCTGGAGGTTCCATACCTTGTAGCGATCCTGTATATACCTGACATAAATGAAGATAAATAGTAATAATTTTTTTCTTAAAATTTTCTTTCTATTTTGTTCCCTTTTTTATTATTAATATAATATTTATGTGGGTGCGATTCATGGTTTTCAAGTTTTATTTAATACCTACAAGGCGGTTACTAGCTACCAATAAATTGTGGGCTCTATTCAGTAATTATTTAGAGTTAATTTTCGGTTGAATATTTAGTTTGTGTATGCAAATGTCAATGACCACAAGACAAATTTTAGATTTCCAAGTTATWTTGCAATTTTTAATGATAACCCTGCTCTTCTATTAATTAAAGCAAAAAAATTGAACTAAAACACAGACATATTTTATTCTATAACGTCATAACGCTTTTTTATAGATATTTGATTTGTTTTTGCTACAGTTATCATTTTTAAAAGGACATGACATCATGGAAACAAAATTACCATTCCAGATAGTCTTTATTATGACTTTTTTTAATAACAGTACATTTCTAACATCTACGATTTATATTTACACTCCCTAGTGGCTGTGATCTAAGAAAAACCTCAATCCGCAGTAACCACACGTATGGTTGCCTGGTTTATCCTAAAAACCCTACCGTTAGTAATCGACAACTCTAAACCAACCTCTCAACGTTTACCAAATTAATGTAAACCTTCGGGTGCCCGATGGGGCCCCCGCCACCATCACACCACACCACCCTCTCCTTGCAAGCCTTCGGTGGCACTTCAGCTATCAAATCGATCGCAAAATTTGGGTTGACATGCTTCGTTCTGTCTATGAACCTGACTAGTCTGTAATCATTCTCCTCCCATTTCTAAACAATAATAAGTGTCTCAAATTGGTTACGGTAGTGGTTATGTAAGCATCTAACCTGTCCGGTGTGCGTAACTTTTTCTTTTGGCACCCAATCAGAAGCTGATCTGATAGAGGATAAGCTGGAGACTGCAGTTTTTAACTTGGTACACTGTTTTTGGAGATTTAATGCGCTTAATCTAGACATTCTTGTTAATTTAACATCTAAATGACAATTCAGTCACGAACTGTCATTACCGACAAGAAGTTCGCTACCTTACCGACTAACACCGATGACGCTACCTTACCGACCATTACCGGCAGAAGTGACAACCATTTCATAGGTTATGTTGACGTTTTCCCAACAAAACTGATAAGAATGTTGATAAAGAGGCTATTAGTGGTAATTTTAATCACGGTAACTCGAGTTTTAAGCGAGACGGATATAGACCCTCTCGGTTACGTAGCTTATTGTCCCTGCATGGGTAAGTAAACATCGCACATAACCTAACAATGTTTTGACAAGTGCTCCTTCCAGGACGTTTTGGTAATCAAGCCGATCATTTTCTGGGTGCTTTGAGTTTTGCCCACGGTCTGAACAGAACTTTAATCTTGCCTCCCTGGGTAGAATACCGTTATGGGCAGGCAAAGTCGATTCAAGTCCCTTTCAATACGTATTTTGAGGTTAGACCGCTTTTGGCATATCACAAAGTTGTTTTGATGGAAGAATTCATGGAGAAAATAGCTCCGATTGAATGGCCCCCCGATAAGAGGGTGTCTTTCTGTTATATGAGTCGTGGGAGTGATGATAGTTGTAATGCGAAGGAGGGAAACCCATTTGGACCATTTTGGGACACATTCGGTATAGATTTCGTCGGTTCCGAGTTCTACGGGCCCCTACACTACGACACCTACCACCCAGACATGGCGAAGAAGTGGAACACCAAATATCGACCCCTCGATTGGCCTGTCCTGGCATTCACAGGAGCTCCCGCTAGTTTTCCCGTACAAGAACAAAACCGAGCGTTACAGAGGTATTTACTTTGGTCCAGTAACATTTCAAAAAGAGCTGACGATTTTATTAAAAACGTACTGCCGAAAGGTGCGTTCGTGGGACTGCACCTCCGCAATGGGATGGACTGGGTCAGGGCGTGCGAACACATTCCGCAGAGTCCGAACCTGTTCGCGGCTCCCCAGTGCGTCGGATATCTTAACGAGAGGGGTCACGCCACGAAAGACATGTGTCTTCCCTCCAAGGAGACCATAATAAGACAACTGAAACGTGCGATCAAAAATTACAACGCCAAGATGACCGAGGGCGTTATAAAGTCTGTTTTTGTGGCTTCCGACAGTAATCACATGATAGATGAGCTGAATGAAGCGCTGAAACGTTTGAAAGTCAAGGCGTTTATGAACGAGGAGCGGGAACCTCATGTTGATCTCGCAATTTTGGGCAGGGCGAATTATTTCATAGGTAACTGCATTTCTTCGTATAGTGCATTCGTTAAACGTGAGAGGGATGTTAACGGGTTTCCTTCGGGGTTTTGGGCGTTTCCTAGTGATAGGAGGAACACAGATAGTGATGTGATGCATGATGAACTTTAATGATGTCCGATAGGTTTTGTAAAGACGTTTGCAATCAACACTTAAAAGAATACAGTATTATTTAAGGGAACTAATTACATTTTTCCAAGAAATTTTACAAAAGGATGAAATTTTCACTTAGTTGTCTTTTTTGTATCTCTATTACAATTTTACTTGATTTTGCAGTTTTAATTTTTTAGTCTGATATTGAATCTAGTCTTAGACAATGTCTTGTAAACACATTTGATAGTTTACACAAAGGTAACAAAATGCATAGTGTCTTTTTGTGGAAAATCAGAAAGCTGAATGTCACACTTATGTATGGTTTAGTACAATGAAAAGTAAAGGTTATTTGTTAATTTAGACATATTTACACATGTTGAGTGTTTTCAAAATGCATCAAGTAATAGAATTTTTGAATTTCGAGGGATGATACTTTGCAAAATAAACACACCAATTATTGTTAAAATGTGATATATCTCAGAGTAATCTCTACAGGAGTGGTAGGGATAAGCCAAATGTTTTGTTATGACTTTTTTTTAAGTAAATTGTATTCATTCCTATAATGATTGAAGATTTTCAAAAATAAACCGAACAAACCTAAAAAAAGTTCTGCTCATACTAGACTTTACTGATTAGACTGTACTTTAAGAAACTCATGGGGGAATGGGTAAAAACCATGGTAATTTTATTACGCAATCTGAATGTTTAGTGCCTTTGTGGACAATTAAAAGACGCCTTTGTATCATCACAGTGAAGCTTTGCAAGTATACTCAAAATAGTTGCACTTGAATTACTTTTTTATGTATTATAAACATAGCTCTATTATGTTATAGCCAAGTAAGCTGTTTGAAGAGCATTTGTTTTGTAAAACTGCAGGGGTAAATTGTAGAAATATGTTGTGCATACATGAAAGTATAAAAAAATGTACATCAGACGACATTGCAATTAATTTAGTTCTGTTCCTCAATAAGCTTGAAAATTTCTTGTCATCGTTTGGAAACTTCAGTTTACTTGGAACTCTTGTTACAGGTTTATTGCATTGCACCCTACTTTAGTATTAAGGGCCGATAAAAGCATTACCTGTCCGAATTTGACTGTAATTTTACTAAGCTAGTCAAGATTTTATTTAGAAACAACATACAATATGATGTGCTATTTACCCCTGAAGTTTGTCTAAAAATAACTTTGAAAAAGAATGTCCATAATAGAATTTGTTGATTGCTACCCCTAGAAGTAATTTGTTGCAATTGATATGCCCATTACAACGTTTAAACATATGTCAAATCATTTAGTAGCTTAGAAATCGTTGTGAAATTACGTTTTTTGTAAAGTGGGGGTATAATAATAATTGGGGGTTTTCTCTATGAGAACAAAACAGACTTAGTTGTGTATTAAAACTTCCTAGTTGCATTTGGAGCAACATTTCGTTTTGGTCTTTTTCAAGGTTTTCTTAGCCAAACTAAACATAAGTTAATAAAACATGTCATACGTTTAGTACAATTAAGAGCGTACTTGACAAGCATTATACCAAGTAATGGCGCAATAAGCGTCTTGCGCAATTTTGTACCATTTTTTTTTAAATAAACGACGATCCAAACCCCGTCGTTTTTTTCCCTCCCGACCGTTGCCACAAATGAATGAAACACAAAATCCCATCGAACAAAGAAAATCCATACAACTTCCGGTTGTGACCCTTACTCGTAGAGGCGACAACGTCGCTGCCACGCAAACACAAATGGACCTTAATCGTTCGGCGTGAGCCGAACGTACGTCGGCAAGGACGATCCGAAAGTAGGTTGGTGACGTCACTGGCCGAAGCTATAAGTATAAGCCGTGGGGCTGACGCTCGCATTCTAGTAGAAAGTGTCGTGGTGGTGACGATAAAGATGGCCAGCGAAGCCCAACGTTTGATTGGCATCTCCCTGACGAAGATAGCGCAGAGCAGGTCGCACAGGGGAGGAGTGAGCCTCCACAAGAACCTCCTGGTGGCGACGGTGCTCCAGAAGGCGAGGTACATCTTCATGGAGGAGGCCTACAACTTCGTCCATTACCAAGCGCCGGTTCCGACCCCGTCGAGACAAGAACAGCCCGAAGAAGAGCTGGTCGGACTGACCGCCGAGGAAGCGGGTTTAGATCCGGTCGGCCTCCCAGAGGAAGACCCCCAACCGAGTTGCGTGAAGTGCCAGGAGCACCAGGACAAGGAGAACCACCCCCCTTACCACTCGTCCGGAGAACTGACCTACCTGGACCTGGACAAGAACCCCAGCGTCTTGAGGGAGCGTTCCAATTCTCCCTGTTTGAAGAGGAGAAGAGCCGTGGCCGAATGGGAGACGGAAGAGGCCGTCCAGTCGATTTTACCCAAGAGGAGTCGAGCCGAAGAAGACGATTCCGTGTTTACGGACGACGCTGCCGCCCACCTCTCGGAGACCGTCAGCAAGGAAGTCGAGGAACGAGCAAGTTCGGCGATGGAGATCGACCGCATCACCTCGCTAGTGTCAATTTTCAGTTTCGGTGTTGGTGACAAACTAAACAGGTCCGTCTCGACGCCTGATTTGTGTTCGGCGCAGGCCAAAGACACCGGTGACACTATACAACAACGACCTTTTCTTGCCATGACGGTTTAGGACACGTGTTGTGTGCTATAAAACTATTTGTGATATATAAGCTTAAGGAGACTGAGTATACCGACTGCGTTCTAGCAGCCACAGTTTTATTTTTCATGTACATATTCGATTGTATCAAATAAATTTTTAAGCTTATTCCAGTCTTTTTTTTTTAATCGAGGTGGTGGTGATGATGATATCAGTGATGGAAATAGCGCAGCTTATCAACCTTGTCGTGACGTCAGTGAAGCAGTTGAACGGCCACGCGCTCATCGAGTGAGACTTGCCAACGCCTTCTCAACATATTAAGGATATTAAGAAGGCGCTGGACTTGCTCAATTGTACGCAGGTTGCCTTGGAGTTGCGAAAGCATACTCGTGGTTCAACTGTTTCATGCTTGACTCACAAAAAAACGATGGAATAATGGCAACATAAACGCCAATGGGATGATCTTGATTGTTCTTTGATTTATTGTTAACAAAAAATTTAGCTACCTAGTCATTAAAGTAGATAAGTTCATTGAACTCGACAAAATTTTTTGATTGTAACAGGTAAGTAAAGCATTCAATATTTATAAGAAACTGTTTATACTATTATCACTCAAATGTGCATTATCTGTTATCTAATTCTATAAATTCAGCAGTAAAGCTAAAGTCTACTAAAAATTTACCAGCAAAAAACTGAAATAATCTCATTCAAAAGTACCATATACGCAATTTAGAAATAATTCTACCAAGCTATAAAAGAATACACACTACATGAACAAAATTTTTCAACATGACTTCCTTCTACATTAAAGCATTCTCCCAGCGTTTCTTCAACTATGTCATTTCGTCAAAGAGTAACTTCTTGTAACGGCTGCAAAATGACTGTCTTTTTTGTTTCTATTGTTCGTAAGAATCAGGAAGTTTTCATTTTCATGAACCCACAGCATAGACTTCCTTTTCCTGATCTGCAGAGAAAAAGTCAATCTCATCTCAAATTTCAAAGTTTTTTTAGCAATAGAAGAGACAACCGTCAATCTTGTTGAATATTTAAAATAAATTAGTGCATCTTGGTCATGCACTGCGACCTTCTTTTCTTGAATCTTTTGTTTCGTGCCTAGTAAATTTCTTTCTAATTGCTTTGAAAATGGAAAAATCAATCTTTGTCTGCTAAACCTAGACCTTCTTGGATATTAACAACGAACCTCTCAAAATTGTTGAGACTTTATTGGATTAAATAACAAGAGATGAATGACCCAAATGTTGAGCAAAAAAGATAAACAAGTCAGATTTTCGCCGAGTAGCAGATTGCAATTCAAAAGGGGAAAAATACATAATAATTAAATAAGGACACCTAAATTTCAACACGACATCAAAACCTGGGTGAGAAATTAGTAAACAATGAAGACTGATTATAAATTATTTTCTGTTTATACCTTGATCATGGGCGTACCGAAGGGGACATTTTAACATGCGTTTCTTTGCAATATTGAGCCATATTTTGCAAATCAATGACAGCCAGCAAGATGAATATAATACATGAAAGGATTTTTGTAGCTTGAGAAAAATAACAAATTGCGTTTTAAAATTATGCAGAAATTAGAGTAAAATTAACTGTATGAGTAAAAATTGTTAGATAAAACGACCATCAATTCAATTTTGAAGATCAGTATATATAATAACATAAAAAACTTGTGTCTTCACAGAAGATGTTTTAATTCACCTTACAGAAAATCAACGAAGATTGTTCATGAAATAAATACTTCGTTAATTACTCAGATACATAATCCGATAAAGGCACATCTTTATTTATACTGAATTATTCAGTAAGGGAAATTCCTGCTTTGCCCCCCTTAGACCAAAAGCTGGGTACGTCCATGACCTTGATAATGAGTTTTTACTGTTTCCTGTACTGTTCGATAATTAAAAGCAATTTTATTTTATAAAAATGTTTACCCATAGATTTCTTTAATACCAATCTAGTAATTTTTTTGGCATTCCCCTAACATTTTACTACCATTGAACGTTAAGCTCAGTAGCATTTTCAACAATCAATGAAATACACCTACAACATATGCTTTCTTTTTAACCGTTCCAAGCAAGCCAAGATGCAAACTATAGTGGCGACCCAGTCGTGGTGTAACAATGAAAAAATCGCACAGGTTGTATCCGCTTTCACAAGCTCTCTGCTGGTGACTGCCCCGTTATTACGTAAAGCACAAGTGCGCACATGCTTGCGAATGCATTTGTTTTTATCTCATAAATGCCCATGCCACCAAAGGATCATTGCATAACACAGGACCACACCTAATAACGGGAAGACAATAAAGATTAGAGGCGTGTGCCATTGTCCAGAGCCATTAAACGAGCCATAATATTGATTTGACTTCTATTAAAAATAAAAAGTTATAATTATAATAGTAAAATAACTTCAATTCCAACTTATTTCAACTCATTACGCACAAAAAGATTACTCTGTTAAACTACAAGATCTATTGTATGGATGTGTAAACAAAAAATCCGTACAAATGCAATAAGTTTACTCTTTAAACTACTATTGGTTAGGAAACTGATTAAAAATAGCATTTACAAAAGGATTAATTATTTTAAAACATAATCCCGTAATCAGCTGCTAATCTCACTTTCGTAAAAATTCTAGCTATTAATGCTTCAAAATGTTAATTTTTTTAATGACGTAGATTGCTACGAACTCTTTGCCGTAGTTATTAATTTGTCTGTGCTTCCCATTCTCCGTCGTATATTTTTTGTTTTAGTAGATAAGGAAACTAGTCTTTTTCTAACGCATTCATTGGCATACAGATTTTGAGTGATACTTAGTCTTGAAGGCACTAGATGGAGTGGACCTTCCCTTTGTGCTGAATGGTAACCATACCAAAACCTCCTTCTGAAACTTAACATGACGTTTGAATTTTCTTCATTGGGCACTTCATTGCATTCCTTAAAATAGTAGGTATTGTTTCCCTCTGCATCACTGCCGCCTACTATGAAGTAAGTCTCATCGTCGATGATAACAATATTATCAATAGAAGGTTTCAGGATGAGTTTCACGCAATTTTCGCAGTTTACTTCTTTGCTCTTCTAACTGCTTTTGGCCATATTTGGGTGCAGATTTTCGTTTTCTAGGAGTCACGTATTTTGCTTTAATCACATATGAATGTGATATTTTAAATTTTCGACCTAGTTTTCTTAATGACTGTCTGACCTTACCAACAGCTTCTTTTTTCTATTTTCAATCACTTTTGGAGGTTTTCTTCCACTTCCCGGCGGTCTATACAGCGATTTTCATTCGCATACTCTTCTAATAATACGAGGCATGTTTTTTAAGTAAGTACCGTTTTGCAATTCCGCCGCCGCAGCGGTACGGTCGGCGTTCCGCGCATGCGCGCTGGTTACCTACATCTCTTGTCTACGCACTGACCCCATTACAGTTTGATTCTTCATTGTAGACGTTGTTTACTGAGTGTTTAAGATGCCTCCGACAATCGTGAATCCCTCCGATTGCGAAGTACGGGCTGTTATACGATTTCTTAGTGCTAAAGGCGTAAAACCGATCGATATTCATCGTGAGATCTGTGAAGTTTACGGACAAAACATTATGAGTGATGGAATCGTAAGGAAATGGGTGAGAGCATTTAAAGATGGCCGCACAAATGTGCATGATGAAGAACGGAGTGGGCGTCCTTCGGTCGTTAATGAAGATTTGGTGCAGAAAGTGAACGAAAAGGTGAGAGAAAACAGACGCTTTACAATTTCATCATTGTGCGACTGCTTTCCTCAATATTCTCGTAGTGTTTTGTATCGCATTGTGACCGAGAACTTGAATTACCGGAAATTGTGTTCACGTTGGGTTCCGAAAATGTTGACGGATTTGCACAAAACCCAACGTTTAGGCAGTGCATTGACTTTCCTTGAGCGATACGAAACATCGGTGGCCTACGTCACACCAAAATCGAAATAACAATCCATGGAATGGCGACATTCATCATCACCCAAAAAAGTGAAGTTTAAGCAAACAATTTCTGCCCGGAAAATCATGTGCACAGTTTTTTGGGACAGAAAAGGAGTATTGCTAGTGGAGTTTCTGCCTCGTAATGAGACAATCAATGCAGCGTCTTATTGTAAGACATCGAACAATCTGCGTCGTGCAATGCAGAACAGAAGACGTGGTAAGTTGAGTAAGGGTATCGTTTTGCTGCATGACAATGCCCGTCCACATGTGGCTAATCGGACCAAAGATCTCATCAAATCTTTTAAATGGGAAACTCTAGATCATCCTCCATACAGCCCTGATCTGGCGCCCAGCGACTACCATTTGTTCCTGCACTTGAAGAAACACCTGGGTGGTCAGCGTCTTCAAGACGATAACGAAGTCGAAACATTTGTGATACAGTGGTTAACAAGTCAGGCGGCAGAATTTTATGAGGAGGGTATTCAAAAACTKGTGCCACGTTATGACAAGTRCCTCAATATTCACGGAAATTATGTAGAAAAGTAGATTAAGGTACAGGCTTTCATGTAAGATAAAATTATTGCGATATCTTTGCACGTCTTTTTTTTAATTCCAAAACGGTACTTACTTAAAAAACATGCCTCGCATCATACACTGATTGCTATGCGATCATCATTTCACAAAAATGTTTTAGAGTGAAAAATATTCCTTGTAAAATATGTGCCATGTAAAGTTCGCCAATTGCTCGACATCGATCAATTTCCTTCAACTGGTTCATTGTACTTCAAGAATTTATGTGAGTTTTGAAATTGCTCGAACTAACACGAGAAATGTCCCAACTTTCAAATCATAATGACAGTCTATTATGTTTTAATAAAAAAGCATAAAAATATACGCACGGATTTTTTTGTTTGCACACCCACATGTGTATCTACGCTTTCCCATGTTCAAACACAATACATAATAAGTATAAAAATTTAACAATAGTAGGAAAATATGATGGCTTTGGACAATGTGTTCAAAAACGTTTAGAGGTATCGACACTTAGTATAGTATAGTTTTCCTCTGCCATTTTTTATATAATAATAAATTTGAGGGCTTGCAGAAAATATAAACACTTTATTAGTACGGGCGCTTCGCCCAAACATCAAGTTAGGCATTTTAAAAAAATTAAAAAAAATATATAAACGCAAAGCCTTGTTATTCCCATTTATCTGGTCCAAGGAGGCAAAAAGTACTTCCATAAAGCAGGGTTGGCAAAAAACATGTTTTTTTTAATTAAACAAAACAAACAGCTTTTTTAAATTAATCATGTTCAAATTGTTTTAAACATGTTTTTTCTTACTTAGTTAAAAACATGTTTAAAACGTTTCAAACACTGTTTTAAACATGCACTCTCATGCAAATTACTATGTCTATTAGTGAAAATAAATACGAGTAGATGACGCAAAACGTAGCAGTTGTCTAAAAATCCCTAGGTGACTACGATTGCCTGTAGTTGTCATTTGTCATTTGTATTCGATGTGTACGGCGTTTACGCGACAATTTTTGTTATTATGAGCCGGTTTTTCTTTCTTTTCTTTTCTTTTTAAGCGAAAATCAACTCTGTTCTTAAAATCCAGACCAATCACATACTGGTTACTGGTTTGATTTTAGCTAATATCAACTTTAACAAAGAGAACAGGAACCGACCTTGTATGTTTAAAGTTTAAAGTTCAACAATTACAATGACCAGTAGGAGGAATATTGCAGTGTGGAATTACTTAGACAAAATTAAGGTGCAAAATAGTACAATGCGAGCTCGATGCAAGAAGTGCAAAAAAGATATGCTTGCACTAGTAAAAAATATTTTATTTCTTGTTTATTGTTTTTTATATTCCCAAGTTCTGATAACTATTTGTTCTATTATGCTAAATATATAATTATCTAGTAAGTGCTGAATGAACGTCTTATTTATTTTGTTGTATTGTACCAGAAATACAAATTTTTATGTTATGATAAGCTTAAGATTTTTATTTGTTGTTTTAAAATGTTTGTAATATATAGCTACAGAAAAAGTATTAAGTTTATTATTAATTTATATAAATGTTATATCGATAAAAACTGGGCCTGGTTTTGAATTCGATTTATTTTTATGCAAATGTAAGGTGACATTATGTAGATATGTAATTACTAATAATCCTGTTTATCTATTTGTGGAGGGTAAATGAGCATAATAGTAATAATTAATGAATATCATACAATAGTCGTAAAAACACTGTTTAAAACATAAGTAAAAAAACACTGTTTAG
Source organism: Rhyzopertha dominica (assembly GCA_025024175.1). Classification (NCBI taxonomy): domain Eukaryota; kingdom Metazoa; phylum Arthropoda; class Insecta; order Coleoptera; family Bostrichidae; genus Rhyzopertha; species Rhyzopertha dominica. The sequence goes on along the minus strand of QCXZ01000001.1, from coordinate 6,129,669 downwards.
AACAAATGATTTAAACATTTGTTTAAAACAAAGTTTTAAACAGAAGTGTTTTAAACAAAAGCGTTGTTTTAAACAAGTTTAAAACATTCTGTTTCAAACAAGTTTAAAACATTCATTTTGTTTTAATCATGCCAACCCTGCCATAAAGTTGCCACAAGAACACAAATGGAGGTTTTCCTTTCATTTCAAAAGACATTTTGGTTTAATTACTTCCACATCCAACGGATGGGAAGTATTGTATCGCGAATTTTTTTTCAAAAATGTTTATTTGCTCGTTCGCTTTAAAATGGTCAAAAACGTAAAAAAACAAAATTTCTTGTCTGTGTGTCTGTGGTTTTGTTTGTGGACACGATAACTTTCGAAAGACTTAATATTTGAACTTGAAATTTGGCAAACGTATAAATCTCAACTACCCAAAGCGACCTATTGTTTATGGTGTAAGTAGGGTATCGGGAGGGAGCGAAATTAGGGAGTAACTACCCTTTTTGCAAATTTTTATTTTTTTATATTTTTTCGTTTTAGTATGTGATTAGTAGTATAACTGCGAGTATTATTCGCTTTTATAAATTTTCGGTGCACAAACTGTTTAGAAGATATTACCAAAAAAGCGTCACTTAAGGAAAACGGTTTTTCCTAAATATCTCCGAATATATTTAATAGATTCAAAAAATGAAAATACCATCAGATAGGAAATAAAATTACTCAAATTTATCCAAAATTTGGACATTTTCGAAATATTTCTAAAAAACGTATTTTGGTCCCTGTTCGCACGATTTTTTTTAAATTTTGGTATTATATAGGAAATTTCTGATCGGAAAGCACTCTTGTATTTTTTTGTTAAGATAATACTTTTCGAGTTTTTTGGAATAACAGATTTTAAAAATTTATTTATTTTTGCTAACATCACGAGGACCGTTTGTCTTAGAAAAAATGTGTGGAAAGAAAAAATGCTCAACACCTGATTACTAATCGTATAGTATAAGAAATAAAAAACGTAAATGTCATTTTGACAATTGGATGTGGAAGTATATTGATTGAATTTGCAGCGGTTTTTTACGTAAAAATAAGAATGATCTTATGATAGCAATCTTCCAGATTTTGACGTACAGCAACATGAGAAGTCAAAGAAACAATAAATCCTAAGTTAGCTCACGGAAAACAATCAATTGTTCGGTCTTTTGTCTAATGCTGGTAACCAATTAGAATGCGAGGGGTTAAGATACAAGGGGGACCGAATCGCGTTGAAAGTGCACCAATGATCGACTGTTTGCCTGAATCATCATATCCGTGATTCATCGCTTGCTCATAGAACAGCTGGGACGATTTTACATGCAGGTACCCGACAAATACCCGATAATTTCACATTAGATCTTTAAAAATGTCGCTCCGTAACTTTGGAATTACCTATATTTCGTCTCGAACGTCATCTGGGGTTAAATCGAGCGACCTCGCAGGGTTCAAAAGCGACTTCATCCCGCAGACGAGCATTTAAACGCGACAAAAGGCGTCTTCTTGCCATCGCACATGGGTGACCCGATCGAGAGGCACACGCAGAGCCCAGGGTCATCGACCATGGACACGAGATCGCTGAACCGGGATTCACCTCTGCATCTGTCAATCCGCACGGGAGCGAGGAGGACGTGGATCGTCCTTGCACGATCATGTCTTTTTTTCCGTCTTTATCGAAACTTTGCGCAGAACAAACATAAATCACGCAGTATGAACATGAGCGTTATCGACAGATAGCTTATCTGTGGGTTAAACGGTGCTGGATACCGCGATAATACGCATCAGCCACGGGAATAATTGAATTACGAAGATTTGTGCAATAAAATTAACGTAAGGAGTTATCCTGGATTTTGACAGTTCGAATGATTTAGAAACCGTGGGGCCGAATAACAAAGGTGTCATCTACATACCTATAGCAATTTTTTGGGTGTTAATCGCTACTTCTTCAAGGTTTTCCATGAACAAATTAGCCACTATAGTACTTTTCAATCAGTAAAACGTACTACAGCAACAAGGTACAGCTTAAATTAATTTCTTAATAAATACATTCTTATACTACTTACGAAATTTGAGATTATATTTTTAAACAGCAAAACCAATTTAACATACGTTAAAATGTCAATTTCTATGGTGTCAGATGTACCAGACCATACTAGATTAAAATAGTATATTATGTTATGAGGAGATAAAGTCACTTTAGCTCCAAATAACATATGCTATTTTTTTTAAACGTCGACAAAGAATCTAGCACTAATTAAAAATTTGAGTAATTTTAAATTTGCGTATCGTGCTTCAGTGATTATTTTAGTTTACTCTGGGAAAGGTTTCTCTAGTGACGAAATGTAAACAACCAGAAAAATAATTTGATGTGTCACAAAACCTGGCTGCATTTTGTAAGTTTTACCGAATATTCTAAAAATATTTCCCATTGGAACTAATCATTTTGCAGTTTTCGCCATGTCAGACATCGAATGCACGCCCCCTGAAGTGGCTGAGGCCGCTTCAGAAGTTGTAAATAATTTGCTACCGACGAAGTCCAGGAAACTGTACCACAACAGTTATGAAAAATTCATGCGATGGTGTAGTGAGAAAAATGTAAAGAACTACTCTGAAAACGTGCTGTTGGCGTATTTTTCTTATTTGTCAACTGAGGTCAAGATGAAGAGTTCGACCATGTGGTCACACTACTCCATGATCAAATCGCTTTTAAATATTAAGCATGGAGTGGATATCGGAAGATTTATGAAACTACGTGCTTACTTAAAAAAACAAAATGAGGGCTATTTTCCTAAAAAATCGCAAGTTCTAACAAAGGAAGAAATTGAGCGTTTCTTGTCTGATGCTCCAGATGAAATTTATTTGGCAATCAAGGTATGTTATTCTGACAGTATTAATATAGGTAATATTAAAGTAATCCCTTTTTGTAGGTTGTGTTGGTAGTCGGTGTATCAGGAGCATGTCGCTGTGATGAACTCGTAAATATGAAAATTCAAGACATTGAAGATATGAAGACTTTGTTGCACATCAAAATTCCATATTCTAAAACATATAAGAGCCGATCCTTTACAATTGTGAACGAGAAGTTTCTTCAAATCTACAGAAAATATGCTTCTTTGCGTCCAAAAGAGATGAAGGATTCACGATTCTTTGTAAAATACGGAAATAGAAAATGCCAGAAAGCGGTGATGGGAATTCACAAGATTGGTAGTGTCCCAAAAGAAGTAGCGAAATTTTTTTAATTGCCCAATCCAAATTTATATACGGGACACTGCTTGAGGCGAACCTCCGCGACACTGCTGGTAGACGGAGGTGCTGATCTAACATGTTTAGAGGCATGGCGGATGGAAATCTGGTACAGTAGCTGAGGGCTATATTGAAGAGTATATGGCAAACAAAAACCACACAGCGAGGAAGATATTTTCATCATGTACATGCATCTATTGACACTGCTTCTGACGATGTCAAAAATGTCTCACCCAGTCCAAGCATTGAAATTACCACAACAAACCAGAATGAGACCTATACCATAGAAGCTTCGGCTGGCGATATCCCAAACATGCCTGGCACAAGCAGCGGCTTTAACTTTCAAAACGCTAGTATCGATAATTGTACTTTTAATTTAACTTTTAATAACGTTAATAAAACTTCATAATTTTAATCAAGTTTCCTTAATATTTGCCGCCGTGGCTGCAAATGATTTTTGCTGCGTATATGCAGCAAAAGTGAGTGTCATTGTTGCTAAGATATAATTTGACACTTTGACTCCTATGCTAGCTGCAGAAAATTGCCACTTTAATAACGTTTGAAAAAAAATCCTATTTTTATAGACACACAACAAAACAACCTATTAATTATTAGAGCCATGCTGTACTTCCTGTGATAGTAATTACGTGTATATATTACTTAAATTTTGGGTGTCTGTTTTTTTTTTATTGATTACATTATAAATTTTTTGTATATGATACATTTCTAATATCAACCTTTTGTTGGTATGACTTTCCATATCTAGAATTCTGATATGGTCCCAATTTATTCGATGTGAATCATTTAATACGTGTAAACCTAATGCGCATCTATCTTTTTTTGTTGCTATATCGCTCTTATATAAACTAATTCTATTTTGAATCCATTGTTTTGTTTGTCCCACGTATTTACTACCCCAATCTGTACAACTTAAACTATATATTACATTTGATTTCATTTAACTGGAACATTAGATTTAAGTTTGCTAAAAAGGTTTCTACCAGTTTTTATGTTTCTTGTTCAATTTTGATGTTTAAATTATGTAACGATTTTATTATATTATTCGTGAGCACAGAGATCCATACATTTGTACTTCATTATTTATAGGTAAGTTTTGTTGTGTTGTTTGCTCTACCAAACTAACAGTACCTTCAGATGTCATGCTTCGAGGATCAATCACTGTAGTGACTGACTCAGCCGTGGAGTACAATATTTTATTAACTAAACTTTTTTGATAAGAATTTCTTAAAAATTTCAATTTTTTTTTACTAAAGTGACATGGAATATTCTCTTGATTCTGTATTTCATTTGTTTAATGAAGTTAATTTTGATTTTCATGGTATGATCTGACAAAAAAATGAATGTATCTACATGACGAAGTTGGTTTCATGTGCCAATCTAGTATTATTTTGTTGTTTTTTCGAATAACTTTTGTGTCCAGAAAGGGTACTTCACCGTTAATTTCTCTTTCTATTATAAATATAATGTTTTGGTCGTATGAGCTAAAATTTTGTATAATTTCTTCTATTCCAGTTGAAGGCAGGACTAATATAAGATCATCAACATATTTTTTTTTAATTGGTAGGGTGAAAGATAGCTTGGGAACACAAGTATCCAATAAATGGTCCATTACGTATTGTGCCAAGATAGGGCTTAGTTTCGAGCACAATGCACATCCAAAAATCTGTTTATATACCTTGTCGTCATATATGAAGTAATTATTGTCCAAAACAAATGATACCATTTTCAAAAATTAGTTTTTTCTATTATTACTTGATGTCATCTTGGACATACAAAGTTTGGATCTATATGTTCTCATCCCTCATTTATAACCCTTGTAACTAAATCTTATGAAATATTACCACACAAATTCACAACATCAAGAGATATCACTTCATGGCTTAGTGGTGTCTCCATGTCATTAACTATTCAGCAAAGGTGAATGAATCTTTAATGTAATAAATGTTATGTTTGTTGTAAGCTGCACTTAATATTTTACTGATTAAGAAATTAATTTAAGCTGTACCTTGTTGTTGTTGTGAGCCCTGATGATGTATTAAAAAGATACGAAAGCTTGGCAAAAAGAGTGTGATAATTTCTACTCCAAGGCCGAAATCCTCCTAAATCCGTTTTACTGGTTTCACAAATAACGACCGCCACTTCCCTAAGGATTCATCGTACGTATCAATCTATAAGACTTAGGAGCAATTACATGAACATTAATAACTGTAGACGTCAAATAAATGTGAAACAAACCAAGTCAAATAACTTGAGTCATCAGTGCTTATCTGATAGAATATCTTCAGGTTAAATGAGATTAGTCATTATACAAATTCCTGTTAGTCATATTATATGCAAGAGGATTGGTTAAATTTACAAAAAAATAATCGCACATAAACGTAAAATGATATGAATTTCCCACCTTTCTTTTAGCAACATTTAAGCAAAAAAAATGACAACATTGTCAAAATATCACATCACTTCAACAGAAAAGCTAGTATTGACTCATCAACTTACGCCATTAACTGCAGACAAAAGGTGCAACTGTAAAAACTCTTTTTATAAGCTAGTGAAATGACGTCAGAACAGATGCAATAAACATACCCTCGATTTCAGCCTTAAGAATTTGTTAGTCATTTGATCCCTAAATCTTCTATAATTAGGTATTTGCCATGTATTTATATTTTATTAAATTGCATATTAATAGGTAGCATCTAATCCACAAAACAGCTGTGACAGCTTATAAATCCGAAAAAATGGATCGTAAGGTGTATTTTTAATATTAAAAATGTGAATATTTAAAGGGACCGCGACGTCAGGTGTCTTGTAAATGGTCGCTTGTTTACATCTGGGATCAGCGCGTCACGTGTCAGCCTCAGCCCGTCAATTTATCAGTTTGTTGTTTGCGTTCATTTTGTGACAAGCGAATTAAAATACGCCAAGAAAAAGTGAAATACTTATGAGTTATGACTTCTGAAGCCATGTTCATTGTTATGGAATTTGTGTACAGCGACGAGCGGTTCAACGCGGCGGAGATGAGGAACGTAAAAGCAAAAAGTAACAGCATAAGTGAACTTTTTATCAAATTAACGTAGCATTGATAATTTGATCACAATGGGTTGTTGGAAACATACTATTTGTAAACATAAAAATGTAAGAATCAAAAATGTACCCTAAACTTGACATTTATTTTAGAGGTCAGAATAAATATAAATTGCCATTTATTTTCGGGGCTCTTGCGGCTCGTATCCGGTCTGGCTAACAGTTGAATATATGGAGAACAACGTCGTTCTTTATTATAACATTTCCCTCTATGAACTTAAAACGCATATAATTTTTCATATCCTCTTCAAGCTATAACAAAATGGAAACTGAATGGTAAACACTTATAAACCCAAAAAGAATAATAAAACTTACAGTAAGAATTAAGATAATCTTCACAGCAGAAAAACAAACTGCGATTTTTTAAACAACTTTTTCACACGCTGATAATCTAGAGGAACGGTTACAAAAATTTTGTTAGCTGTACTGACTAAAGTACTTTTATAACCATGTACAAAACAACACTTGTTTTGTTTTCCATACATAATAGATGCTTGTAAAACTAAACAAATTACTTTTTGGTTCTATCTCTTACACCGTCCTTTCAATAAACACCACACAAAAGCTTTTCCAATACAAGACATACTACAGTATTAAACAGCACGCTCCTCGGTAATGTTTACATGACACTTGACGTCACGAGTTGAATAACCTTGGGTAGAAGCGTTTTGGCGGTGATTCCTTAGATTCGAATTTCAGGCCTGAAATTGTCTACCTACAATTTTTTTTTGTTTTATTAACATGGCGTACGATATATATGCACTTCAAGTGAAGTGATAATATCCAATTGCAGGAATATATTAGTGAAATTTGGACTGTCACAAAGAAAAATTTGATTGAATATAGAAGCATTGAAAAAACTGCTCCAAATTCAAGAAAGCCGGATTCATATTTATAGCAAAAAGGTGTGTCTACAGTTAGCTTGATATACAGATAACGAGAAGAACAATGTGTCACGCTGTGGAAAAATTTTCAACATTGTTATGTATGTACAAGAAATCAAATAATATGGAGAAGAAAATAGACTAATATTTTGTTTAAACGAGACTTGGTTTTATACGCCTGAAACGGTCCAAAATGGATGGACTGACGATTCTAGGAAATATTCTTTATTAATTACACCTTCTAAAGGTAAAAGAATTTCAATTTGTGTCTAGTGCATTACATCTGGGGTTTAAAAAGTCGGTTTCGTAAATCTTTTCCTACAACTGTATTCCATCTATTCATCGAATTAACAATACATCCACTGCCTTTAGTGAAAGTGGACTGCCACTTTCACAATAACGATTCTCTGGTTAGGGTGGGGCGACTTGATAATTAGAAGCTCAGATGCATTTCTTCTAAGAGAAATGTGTGCTCTCCTAGTAACGAATCTATTGTGACATTATATTTTAAGTAAAACCGCTCAAACCAAATCGTAAATATCACAAAACTCGATACGTCTATCAAAATCATCTTCTTTTAAATCATAAAGACCATATTTGTATTAACTGGAACGCACGCAGGGAACAAAAATTATTGCAGAATCACCTTAAACAATAATAACATAAGTATTCGAAACAAACTGTTATCACTCAAATCCATAGTAGTTGTCCAATTCAAATTCAAATCGCAGGCCTACGCACATTTCATAACACGGACACCTGCCGGTTGCATTCGTAAGAGAAAACTCTTTACGCAACGACTTCTATAATTAGCTTTTCAATTACTAAGAACAATGCCACTGCGGCAACTTGGTTTCAATTTGTTGAGAAGCAATAGAAGCGATTGAATTCTAAAGCGGGATCATACTTATCTAATAGAATATTCATTAAATGTTGCCGTGGTAATGAAATTGTTGCATAATGAACGATGTTTTCTGAAATAAAAGTAAAAGCTAAATCTTGGAATGTATATTAATTGTGAAGTGTGTAAGAATCAATTAAAATGCAGATCTTGTCAATAGCATTCTTTTTTCGAGATGGAATACAATACATCAATGCTTGAATTTGCGAGCTGAGACGATCTAAGCATAGAACAGTGAACTTGGTGCTTATCTGTTGATAAAAATTAAAGCTTGTTTTATTGTCTAATGCGTCTTGTTAAATCTGCTCAAAATAGCAGGTGAATCAGAAGGATTGCACCGAACTTTAGGAGTGCATTCTGCACATCAAAATACAGAAGTGTACAAAGTTAAAGTGAATAGTCAAGAGGCACTAATTCAACAAATAATTAATACTGGCGCAGTTCTTCACGAAAAAGAACAGTAAATAGGACTGTTCGCAGACGTAGCAGAGCATTTTTCTAAACACCTTATAAAAAATCATAACTATTAAACAAATATGAGGGTGAAGATAATATTTTCTCGGAAAGATCGCATTGCAATGGGTTCTGTAGTCCTGTAGTAGCCAATTTGTTTATGGAGAATTTTGAACAGGTAGCAATAAACAGTTTTCAGTTTAAACCAAAATGTTGGTATAGGTACGTAGATGACACTTTTGTTATTTGGCCCCACGGTATAGAAGAGTTGGGTAGGTTTCTAAATCATTTGAACAGTCAAAATCCTGACATAAAATTTACTATGGAATTAGAAAGCAATGGTAGTTTACCTTTCTTGGATATCCAAATTTACAGAATAAACACTGGACAGTTAGGATACAAGGTTTACAGAAAACCAACACACACAGACAGATATTTACATGCCACATCTCACCACCCTCCCTCTCAAAAGAATAATCGTATAAGGATCTTATTTGTTAGAGCACAAAGGATGTCAGACGAAAGTTCTTTACAAAAAGAAATATATCATCTTCTTAAATCAGCGCTAGTAAAAAATGGTTATAGTAATAAGAATATTTGGTCAGTTTTTAATAAAAGTGCTCATTTAAATCAAGTAAATTCTCAGCCAGGACAAAGTAAATTGAAGTTGAGTTTGCCTTATGTACAAGGCCTTTCGGAAAAATTAAAGAGGATGCTTAGAAAACACGATATTTTAGTTGTTGATAGTATATAAAATAATTTAGATAAAACTTCAAGTTCTACTAAAGATAAAGTACATTTAGAGAGTGAAGGTGTTTACAAATTTACTTGTTCTTGTGGCAAGTGTTACATAGGTCAAACTAAAAGAAAAGTAGGTACGCGTTTGAAAGAACACATACGTGCTACTAGGCTGCAACAGATAGATAAATCTTCCGTAACTGAACACTCATATTTAACTAAGATTGACTTTGATAAAACAAAAATTTTACATAGAGAAAAATACTATCACAAACGTCTAATAAAAGAAGCTATAGAAATTTGTAGAAATACTAATAATTTTAATAAGGATTGTGGAAGCTATGAGTTAGGTGACATTTGGAAGGCTATTTTGTAGTTATCTTTTACCAAGTAGTTCGTGTATATCTAGTAAGCAGATAATTCCTTTTTCGTCGTTAGGTTCTTTTTTATCAGGTTGGCACGTTGTTTCTATGACGTGTCGCTTCCTTGGTGATTTGTTTATTTATTTTCAAAATTTTGTTTGAACTTGTGTCAGGCAAATTTTGAGGTTCTTCGTCTTTGACAAAGATTACAGGTGTAATCGAAACATCAGACTAATAACTTTTTGTCGTTGTTTTCAAGAGACAGCGATCTCTCCGAGAAAATATTATCTTCTATTAAACAAATGTTACCGTTATATTGCCTTACATTATATTATCCTAAAACTCCTTGAATAACCCTATTGACCGCCCAGACTTGATCTTGAATTTGTGATGGACGATGTAAAACCCGAACATACCATTTAAACGTATTATTAGCGTTGGTTCGTCACCAGCGACAGGTAAGAACGAAAATAAACCGTGAATTCCCATTCACTGAAGTCATCCTCATTGTAAACGGGGTCTGCAGCAGGGGTCCGACCCCAAATAAGTGACGTCACTATACAACCCATCTGTCAACGCACGTGGCTTTGACTCAGCCGTGTAGCCCGCCTCAAAAGGCATTAGAACTTTATCAACAGGGGATGATCTCATAATACAGAAGTTCGGTGATTCTTCCTACGAGAAGGAATATTTTAAACACGCGTTTAAAGGCGTCTACCCAGATGAGGCCAATAACTGGCTCTAAAAGTGAAAGCGATTCCGTGCCATATTTTAAACTATCCAAATGCGGAACGTGCATGTTGCAATGCGAGTCGGCAAGTAGTTGTTTGCATACGGGGTGGTTCACAGGTCATTAGATACCTGTGAATGTAATATAACTGATGATTCAATCTCAGGCTAGATATTTTACAAACCCTGCAAGAATACGGGAGGTGGACACAATTCTGCTCATTGCAGTTCAGAAGACAAACTTATACAACAAAACACAATCAGCCTGTTTCGAAACGATTTAATGATTCAAAACGTCACATCTTCCAAAACTTTCAACTTATTCGAAGAAGAATTCACTGAAACAGAGAAAAATTATAGTCAGCAATGTTTGTCGTCAAAACGAGCCATTTTTATTATGTATTTCTGGAGCATTTTAAGGCCAAAAAGCATTTGAAAAAATCCTAATAATTCGGACTATTTAAAAAATGGAAGTACTGCATTTGATGGACTCAATTTACTCAAATTTCTAGACTCACACTGTATTCGAATATGCAAACCGATTTTTATCAAAGCATAACGTGGAAAGGGTCAGTTATGAATTGCTGAACAGAGGGATTGCGACATGATTGAATCAGCCCCCTATTAACGTGACGACATCTGTGAGTCACTGCGTAGTTACATCAGAACGTAGAGAGCTGGTGTCAAGGTTTTTCCTTATCATTTGTTTCGTCTGAATGTTATCACGCAGCTAGTAGCGATGCAGTTGCTTGTGACACTAGACAAATCCAATTCGTACGTTTGCAAACTACTAACTCTACTACTTTATAGACTGAATTTCAGTTTATTTGCCAAAACGCTATAGATAGAGCCTCAGACAGCACTTCTAGCAAATGTCAGACTTATTTTATGAATGTATCTTACGGTTCAAAGTGTGTTTTCCCTAATTTAGAACAACTCGTGGAAACGTAGGGTAATCTTTGAACTGTTGATAACACACGCATATCGGGTGATAACAACAAATCCTTCGATCAAGTACAGTTTTTTAGCCTCTGCCAATTGTAGAGAGGACATGACGTCAATTCTTATGACTAAAGGAGTTTAGAAGCAACTTTAGACAACAAATGAGAATTTTATCGTCAAGGGCCGCAAGTAAGAGCCCTGAGGACCCCCAGATGACGTATTAAAGGAAGAAGAACCAGTCAAGTTAGAAAACGTCTCGTGGTGTTTAAACGCGACTTTTAATTTAAAGCTGGCAAAGCCGAATGAGTATCCGTATCTATTATTGGCCCCCCAACACCGGATGTAGACGGAAGAGGCCGGAAATACGACGGGCAACAAGAATAAAGGCGGTGTAACCGTCGTTTACCTGGCAAAATTGTTACGCTTCGCGATCACATCGGGTTTTCGAGCAATTGGCTCGACAAAATCCTTTCTAGGAACGTAGGTGGCGAAAAGGTCGCAATTCTTGAAATTTTAAGGTAGGTGCGGTCAACAGAAGGAATTTGCTCTAAAGCAGATGTCTCCTTACTATTACTTATGCACACTGTCGCTTTAGAAAGTTACTACTAAATTAAAGAAGACTAAACATGCAAACAAGTTACAAAAATCACTCAAAATATAGCTCATCAGTTTAGTTTGAATGAATGAATTACTGATCTGTAGCTAGACGTGCAATATTAACATCACTAATAGTACTATAACTCTCGATATTATACATCCAGCACTATGGTACGTAAGCATCAGTCCTTGGACTTTGTTGGTTCCACATGACGTGAGCATTTCTCTATTCCACGAAAGATAATACGCACAACAGTTGTGGATTTACAGTTTGTGGTAATCCCAGCTTGTCAGATCCCTTTTTAGCAAAGCTACACATGATGTAATGAAGAAAGCAGTAGACATGCTGTCTACTGCTTTCAAAAACTGGGTACTGCAATTTTCTGTAACCATATGTAATGAATTTTAACATTTTCTGGCAGCCTAAATATAAAATGCTGTCAGTATTAATAAAGTGGAGAGCATAACTATACCTCCACCTTGAATTATCAGTTTTTCTTGGCCAAATGCAAACGTAATTTAATGTAAATTACAAGAAGGATAAAATAAATAAAAATAATATAATAATATTAATAATTTCCATAATTTAACGGGATAATTTCTAAAGTTTGCGTGGCGCCACTTAAAAAGCTTCTAGGTGGCTGTGATCGAACGTGAAAAACATGTTTATATTTTGTTATTATTAACTGTCACTGTGTTGTTACAATAGTGTTAAAAATGCCTCGTGGAAAGTGTCTGAGTGACACGGAAATGGGATGCAGGCTTTAGTGGCCGAAAAACTGCTCAAAGAATTAACCGGTCTCGTGAACTTGTCGCCAGTTATTTGCGAAACCCTGAACAGTATGGCACAAACAAGAAAAGTGGCCCCAAGAACACAATTCGCCCAGAGCGCTTGATGTTTCAAAATGGACTATAGGGAGGGTTCTGAAGAAAAGTGAACTCACTGTGCGCCGAAAACTAAGAAAATGTCCCAGACTTCTTCCTCATCATAAAATAGCCCGTTTGGAATATGCTCGTGAGAATACGAATCGAAATTGGGAAAATGTAAACCAAAACTTTACAATTAAACACCGAATTAAAATCTTTTCTGATGAAAAAAAATCTTGATGATCCAGCTGGTTTCAATTGTTATTGGCGAGATTTTAAAGAGAACCTGAGTATTTTTCAAAACGAATCTTTGCAGGTAATACGTTAATGGTATATGGGGTGCCTTTACAAAAGTAGGCGTTTTAACATTGATTTACCCATCAACATGAATGAACAGTAGATAATACATTCCTGAGATAAATTTAATGCCTTTTTTAAATAACAATTACGAAGGAAATTTAATTTTCCAACAAACTAATGCGAGGATTCATGTCAATAGAGAGTCGATAGCTTGGTTTACCAATCAAATTGTCGAATTGTTAGAGTGCCCCTCTTGTTCACCTGACATGAACCCTATTGAAAACCTTTGGGGCATCCTAGTTCAACGAGTATATGCGGAATGGACTAAAAACTTCATCAGAAGAGGTTTGGGCCACTTGGAATCAAGAATAATAAATTATTTGCTTGGAAGCATGAATTTTTGAGCTAACTAGGAAGAATGGGAGCCAAATCACTCTCTGTATATCAGCCTACTGTGCACTCGGTTCCTGAACATCTGGCTGACCTTTATGAAATTAATGAATATTTTTGCAAAAATTTTCAAGATAACGAATTGATTGAATATTATCAACATAATTATTTGAAATACAATCTTAACTTTGATTTTGCTCTGGTGTCGATGGATGATGTTCATAGTGCTTTGTGTTTAACCACGTCTRAGGCATCTGGGGATGACGGCATGACTCTGGCTATGTTGAGATACTGCAGTCCTCACATTGATATCTATATTATGCATATAATTAATTGTTGCATTGAGAAGTCCTATTTTCCACTTGCTTGGAAAACTGCAGTAGGATTGCCGTTGCCTAAAAAACCAAACCCTGCTAGTTTATCAGACCTGCGTATTATAAGCATATTATCCGTTGTCTCTAAAATTTTCGAAAAAATCTTTTATAAAGAAATTTATGAATTTGCCCTTAATAATGACCACATCCCCGATAATCAGTGTGGCTTTAGAAAGGGCTTCTCTACAGCTACAGCTTTAACTTGTGTTGTTGATGACATCATTAGACCAAATGAAGAGGGTCTAGCGTCGATTTTGGTATTGTTTCGACACTATTAATCGCAGATTGATGTGTGCTAAGTTGAGATACTGTGGATTTTCTTCATCGTCAGTTTCTTTGGTGTCATCTTATTTGAGCAATAGATGTCAAAAAATATTTTCCAGCAACCGTTATTCCAATACTTCAAACATATTAACTGGAGTTCCTCAGGGGTCAATCCTAGGCCCATTATTGTTTATTATATATACTGCTGATATAATTAAATCTGCGAGTAGGTGTAAGGTACAAGCATATGCTGATGACACCCAGATTTATCATCATTTCAGACTTGAGGACTGCTTAGCTTCATCTACGCTTATTAATGAGGAACTAGATAGAATCAGAACTTTGTCTGAGAAGCATAACTTAAAATTAAACCCTTCTAAATCACTGGTTATGTGTTTTGGCAATAAAAATGTCAGAAAATATGTATGCGATTATATGTCGGTAACTCTAGCAGGTGTTGATGTTCCGTTTGTTGATCACACTCGAAATTTGGGTGTCATTATAGATAGTGCACTTCGGTTTAGGGAACATGTCACAAAGCTAATACAACGGGCATTCTCTGCTTTAAAATTGTTATATTCGAGTAGATATCTTTTAAATTTCTTACTAAGGAAACAATTATGTGAAAGTCTTGTATTATCGCACTTTAACTATTGTGACTTTATTTATGGGTTTTGTTTGGATGCTAACCAGAAAAGTTGTGTGCAGAAAGTACAGAATGCATGTTGCCGATGCGTAGACGTGATCATATCACGTCGTTTATAAATGACTTAAATTGGTTGAACATGGATAATCGTAAGAAGTGTTATCTTAACTGTTTTGTTCCTAAAATACTTACCATTCCATCTCCTAAATCTAACTTGAAAGGTCGATTAACATATCACTCAGATATTCACTCTAGAAACACTCGATTTAGGGACAGTTTTGTTGTGCCCCGCCACCGTACAGCTCTATTTCGCAGAGGTTTCTGTTTTAATGCTCCTAATTGTACAATGCCTTACCACGTCAGTTCAGACTGTATAATATTAATAAGTTTAAATATAAATTAAAGGAGTACATTTTTGTTATTCAAACTAAATGAAATCTTCTTGTTAACTGGACTTGCTCTTAATTCTGAGCCTTTTTTTCATTGTGTTTTTTTCTTGCATTTGTTGATTTCTATCCCTCTTTCCGCATTTACGCCCTCTTATAGCTTGGGATGCGTGGTTAAGTAGAATAGCATTTTGCTAGACTTCGCCATGCTTCCCAGTTTACAAAAAAAGATTTTTGTTTTGTTTGTATAATTGGGTAGGTTAATACAGTATATATATTTTATATTTTTTTTCTTCTTTCTATTACGTTCAAAATAATAGTTTTGATTGTATTTAACTGTGCCTAATAAAGTCGTTTATTATTATTATTAAATCCATTATTAATTTACGAATGTTTTGTTAAAATTTGTTCCATTCTGTATGAAATTTAGATGAGGCTATCGTTGTGCACCAGTCCAATTTAAAAAATTATTTTATTAAATTATTAATAAATGATTCTGAATGGTCTACTTCTTATTATTTTCGTTTCTTTTATCCCTCTTGATAGTTACATTAATTTACGTTTAATTTCACGAAAAAAAAACTTAAAATTGGGATAGGGCTATAGTTATGCTCCCCAGTGTAGTAATGTGTACTTCTTTACTTTTGTTGAAGACACCTGTATTATCAACGTGCGTACCTCATACCATCATGTCCACATGAATCATTTATTAAAATTAAAACTGTTACATCCTCTAAGCAACCTTGTATTATAATAGTCACATGATCGAATGACATAACGTTTCTATCTGGTCGATTTATTTTATCAACAAGTGCTTCGTTAGAATTGGTAGTACACGTGGTGGTATCCATGGTACTCCAGTAGGTACACAATTTTTTTGTGATAAGACGCAGTTTTATAAAACCATGACTTGTTTATGTACTGCTGTGCCTTGAAAACCTATTATTCATCAATTAAATGGCGGGAAATACATAGATCGTTGGCAGACCTTGAAACACATAAACATTTTTTGTCACTGTTCGGTAACTCCGTGAAGGTTCTATGAGCACAGGACATGGAAAAATGTGTGGGATTCCCACAGTAAGACGATTCTACGCCAGGACATCTATGTTGACTGTTTTGTAGTATATTGGATAATACTTAGTTATCTTTTTCCTGGGCACTATTAAGACAGATGTAAATAAAATTAAATTTTTTAACCCCACATACGATGGCAACTCCACGTTTCTGTTTTCACATCCAACACCAAGCGACAATAGCAATTGTCGCTCTTTGATGTCGCCCATAGTATCGAAGAATGTACCCCATAAGTTATATATTGGTCACTGACTCGGTTGGCCGAGGTTGAAATGGTTATCACGTGATTTTGACGGCCTTGCAGTGGCTCTCACCTGTAAGTGCGTCATCAGAAGTCTTTAGAAACCGGTCGCAACGGTGTTGCCTCATTCACACCAGGTTTTTCCCCAAAAGCTTTTCGAGAGATTTCATGGCAGCAGAACGATGAAAATGCCTTCTATAGCATCGGAGTATATCAGAATGAACCATTAGGCACCAGAATAGTACTATGAAAATGACTATTCAACGGTTGCTTCAGTCTGAATCGAGTAAGAACGAGATTCTTCTGGGACGAGACGAAGAAAACGTGAAATGTGTCAACGCTGTCCACAAAATGAATTTCTAATTCTCGAGGCACGATACAGAAACAGGTAACTCCAGCATTATGGTCGACTGTACAAATAAAGGTGAGCCAGCAAGATCGGGATCACTCGTTGGAGATAATCGCTGTTGATTTTGAGATAACACTGGATGAAGCATCATCGTAACGTGTTTAGTCGACACCTACTTTGCAATATTATACTAATACTCTAATTAAAATACGTGCGTGTTTTATACGAGACTGTAATTTTAAAGCCATTGAGAAGATTGAGTAATAGGTTTTTGTTTCGGTGAAAAAAAAAAACGCGAAACATGCGATAAAACTATACTATATACATGAATGAACCGTGGTCCACACATACAAGTATTTGTGGAGCAAATAAAAATTCATAATCACAAAAGCTTCAGTGCAGTTTTCATAAAGTTAGGAATCAGTATTTAGTCAGTTTTAAAAACACGATATATTAAAAAATAATGGTTTCAGCTCACCTACACCTCTGATTGCTGTTGATACTTTCGCTGGACAGTTGGGAAAATTCCTGAAAAAAAAATCGGTTTTTAAAAATTAATTATGATAGGTACATGGATGCATTGTTGTAGTTACTCAAGATTGACTAATATACTAAGACTATATAGCCCAAATGATGCCAAAACTAGTCTTTTTCGCTCACAAAAATATGCCACTAATGAAATTAGAAATTCCACATCATGTTAAAAAAGAATTATTATTTTGAGGCCATAAGTTAATACCAGTTGTAATAATTTTGTGTAATCGACAACTACAAAGGTCTTTTAATTACTTTGAGCTTTGTTCTAGACCAACTACTATTAAAATTTGAATCCTTTCTGTCTCTGTTAACTGGACCATTTTTCACAAAGAAAACAAAACATCTGTACAGAGTGCTTTTAAAAAGTTGTTGTCAACATTTTGGACTTCATGATATTGAGACGAGGAACACTTCTCAGATGATATTAATAAGTTCAGTGCTTTATAATTTACGATACACCAGTATCTTCAGAAATTTTAGGTATTATTGTAGCAGGCGCTCTTCCAAAGGTGCATATTTTTTTCTAACAAGGCCGGCACGGCCCACGATAGCGTCGACTTCCGGATATGTCGAAGAACCTTCTGACGTCACGTGGTGAAAGTGGTACAAACGCAGCAACTCGTTTAGTGTAATTTTTCTAAGCACACAGGACGACCAGCCAGCGTTACATAAAGCAACCAGCTTCGTATCACGAACAAAAATCATCGGAGTAACAGTAAAATAGCGGCCTTGATATTTCCGATTGCTGTAACAAAGTTGCACAACATGACTACGTGTTTCGGTATTGTTACATGGGAGGAGTTCGAAATTGATGGAAAAATGAGCGGTTCAGGTAGCCAAAAAAAAACCACTATAAAGAAGAAAATCGTTAGAAAGTACAAGAGACACAATTTATTCTTCTTTCTTTCGATCAAATTTAAGTTAATATGGTTTTTCCATATTATTATTATTAAAACATCACTCCTTATTGTAGGAAAACTTAATACAAAGCCATGGAACTAGATCAAATTAGAGTTGTTTACGAGCTGTAAACAAAACTTGGTACATGTTAGTATGTTTTCTATATAGAGGGTTTCGATAAATGATTCATGCAACGCGGGTGGCGTTGGTTTCTGAATTCTTTGTGTCGTCTTTTTGTAACTACTGCCAAGCTAAAATATGTACGGCGATAGTAGTTGAAGGCTGCAGATCCATGTCACCCCGCAGCTCCGAAATGTGAGCTTTCTGCAACCTTAAAATTAATTATCCCACGAATCACTACTGAATATGTTGAAAATACACACTCCCAGGCGTTTTCTCATATTAAAATATATCAAATAATTCAAAAATCGACAGCTGTAAGTGTGGCAGTAGCAATCATTTACGATTTACCTTTTGCAAGATATCAAACTAAAGAGATCAACCAAAAAACTATGCCAAATATTATTGCAAGACTATATCATCTCTGTAATTAATGAGGACAGCGTCGGAGATTAGTTTTTATTTCTAATAGATGTAATTTACTACTTAAAAAAACTTAGTAAGAAGAAAGCTATCTTAATAAAATAAACTGAAAATGTAAAGAATGAAAAATATAAATAATTTATATTCAAATGTCACTAAGCAACAAAAGCTGCTTTAACACTGTTCTTTTGACGCTATTTCCAAAAAAAAATCTTTGTTGTTTTTGGGTGTCTTATAAATAAAACTTAAAATCTCATTTCTCTCATTATTTTCTAATTCCTTATTACAAAAATTATTAAAAATGTAAATAGATCAAAATAGTACTTATATATATATTTATTGAAATTAAAAATAATCGCAAGGTATAAAATATATACGTATATATATTATAATCACGAGCATTGAAAAAACAGCTAAAACTGTTATTTTCGTAATTTTTAAATTATTATACCGTGCCTAATTAAAAAAAAACAGCTGAAAACGGCAAAAATAACGGTTATGATTTTTTTTGATAAAGTTACCGGTAACGTAAAAATCTGAAAAAAATCATGATAATCAATTTTGTTAACGCACATCACATATGTTATTTTTAGCCTTGCTTCTGACATAGCAAACAAATTAAATTTAAAATTTTTAAACGCTTCCAGTAATCAAAATTTTTGCTCTTCACTTTTTTCTTAATGCTGTCTCATAACGCTCGAAAAAACTACAATTTAAAGAAAAAACGAAATATTTAGGTCAAAAATTGACCGAGTTATGATTAAAAAACCGATATCACAAAATAATTTTTTGAAGTTATGTTCTCGTATTTTGAGCTGAAACTTTGCAAATAGTCATCATTTTTCATGCTAAATATGCTGGTATTTTTTTCATCCTGATGCCTTCTAAGGCACTTGTGACCCCCCTTAATCGGCTAAGCCCTTTCTATGATTTTTTTTTTCATTTCTCCACCTTCCTCGGTCGTCACTTCGGACGATAACGAATCCAACTGCGGATTATTACAATATCTCCGTGGAATATTACTCTTAACCTTCGGATAATCAGACATGTCCTGTGTAATGCGTCATCGCGTTGAACAAAGACGAACAAACGTTGTTACCAGCAACGCGTTAAATTAGTTGGATTTCTAAACGCTTTCTAGGTCGGACTACTTTCATTACTGGATTCCGATTGTTCGACGCACATGAAATGTTAGATTGGATAACCAGAGTGGGCGATGTGTCCTCTCAACAAATGTTTTCTGATTTATTAATATTAATGAATGATGGGGCCACACCTTGATATAACTGTTTCGTAAGTTGTTAAATAGCTGCTCACTAAATTTTTTACTTCTGCCACTCATGTTCAGCGTCGATACAAAAATGCAAGAATGCACACACACAAAAAATCGAATTTTTTGGCAATTACTTGCTTGCTCCTTCGTGATAACGCGATTTATTTATTGCGGCTACCCTTTGACTTTTTTCTGCACGCTGTAATAACCTCGTAAAATCTACGGTGCTGTCAACATTTATATTATTGCGTTTGAACAAAAATGGCATTTAAGCTTTTCTGCGCGCTGCAATTGCACCGTTTATCAATGCAGCTGTCAGCACCTATTATGTCGTTTGAAAAGAAGGTACTTAACGATTTTTCTGCGCGCATTTTTTAGTCCGACTTTGAGAGGTGATTTGGAGACCACGATAAAGAATTTTTTTAAGGGTTTAAAGCAGATCGTATTGAGTAAATTATTTTGTCTTAAAATATTCTGGCGTTTTATATGGTAGCCGCACTAGACGCATGTGTAAGACAAACAGATTTTAATGCATTAGAATTAATTTATAAGCACGCCCTTAACTGCATCGTGGTTTAAAGATGAAATGTACGTTTGTATTCTTATTTCTCCTTGCGGCCAATCGCCCAAAAAACGCCCGCCTGTTGCCTTGTTCACCTGTTCGATGTGCAGGTGCATTGCAATCACCTGTCTGGGTGTCTGGGCACCCAGCGGGATGTTAACTTGGTGTAACGTTCTAGAAATGGGCACCCGCATAGTTAAAGCAAAAACGCAAGGTCACCACTGACCGAGTTTATAAATTTCAGACGACAGACGTCGATTTACAGGTTTTTTCGAGAAAATATTACTAATTTTGCCTAACGAGTTATGGCTAAAATGACTAGAAAATCTAAAGGGCAGTTCCATTTTCAATAAAAAATGCACTCTTGTTTATCTCGTGTAACTCTATCAGTTTTTGAGTTATTTGCATTTTAAACATTCAGTGTAAAGACTCCTAAGCCACCGTTATTATACTTTGACTTTTTTTCAAATAGGCTTGTGTCAACACTTATGAATTTTTCGTGTAAAGAAATATTTGACAATTTTACTCTCACTAATTAAGAGCCACGAGCTAATGATTTTTTAACAGTGAAATGCCTAATATGATTTGTGTTTTTGCTCAGCCAAATTATAGTGGACTTGGTGCAGCCAGAAGGTAATTAGAATTATATCCAAATCGAAGACAACCCAATCGCAAACTGTTCAGACGTATTTACATCCGCCTAGGTGAAACAGGGTGTTTTCGTCCTAAAAGCTAAGGTGCTAGAAAAACTATCAACGTCGATGTTGAAGACGAGGTTTTAGTTCGCATTTCGGAAAATCCCGATATCAGTACTCATCGGTTAAGTGCGGCAACAGGAATAAGCCAATCGTCTATCTGGAGAATTTTAAAGAAAGATAAACATATCACTATACTCCTGTCCAAAATTTGTGACTTCAAGATTTACTAGTTCCCCTACAGTTTGCACAATTTATCCTAGGTAAACAAACCTAAAACCATAATTTTCTTAATAACCTCCTTTTCACCGATAATGCGACGTTTACTAGACGAGGTGTTTTTAATTGGAAAAACAATCATTTGTGGCACTCCGAAAATCTATTCTATTCTATTCTATTTAAACTTCCTTGAATAAAATTTAAACACACTACTAGAAGATGTACCACTAGCCATAAGGCGGAACATGTGATTTATGCAAGTCGGGGCACCGCCACATTTTTTTCTGCCAGTAAACCAATACCTGAATGAACATTTCCATACCGGTGGATTGAGCGTGGCAGTGAATTTGTTTGCCCACCTAGAAGTCCATATTTCAACCCTCTAGACTTCTCAATATGGTCACAAATGAAGGACATGGTTTACAAAGAAACAATTAATTCCATCGAARAAYTACGACAGAAAATTCAAGAAGCTGYTAATATTACTAACAATAATCGACAAATGTTAATTAATATTCAAAGATCTTTAAAGATACGCCTTACAAAGTGTATTGAAATGGAAGGCGGTCATTTCGAGCATTTACTTCGAACTTTTCTTTTATTACTGATTTTGTAATTTACTTAAGTAACAGGGTGTAACTAGCATTAAATTCGCAATTCTCTTGCCAAAAAACAAAGGTTAGGTGCATTCTTATTACTGATGATTATTTTGATTTCTATTAAAGTATACTTTTACTACAAATAAGCTGAAGTTTGGAAGAGTCAAATTAAAGTAGCATAAGTACTTTTAGTACACTACTTCAGCGTTTACTGATTCCAAATTTCTTTTGCGAGGACCTGGTGTATTCCTCCATGATTCATTCACGTATTAACTGAAATGTTTACACTAGGCGATTTTTGTTTACATTCTGCCCCGGTCACGCCAAGGAGTACGTGTTATTCCACATGTAAATTTAAAAATCATCGGAACATGTAAACATATTACCGTTTCGCGGAAACCAGCCTTGTGAAAACGCGAAAATCCATGCACGAAAACTAATTTGGTATACGTCGTGGATCTATATCGAATATATGTCTTCAGGGCTCGCTACGTTGACGTCAATAACAAATAACGTCACAACTGTTGAAGAATGAACGTAAATGGCAAACATGATCCATTGCGGGGCCGTACGGGGGCAAGATGTTAAAACGAAATTGAATTTTTGGGCTTCGAGAATAACTGGCGGTTCTAAATAGTTTTTTTGCGATGCAATTTACGACTTGTAGGGGCATTATATTGCAAAGTAGAGCACACTTTCGGCAAGTTTTTCCACAATGCTTTCGAGTAATTTCTTCATCAACTCACTATGTACATACATGCTCCCTTGACAGTTCTACATTGCCCCAAGAAATCTAACAGAATTATCCTATCAGAAACTTCTAGGAGTCTTTAAAACGACAGCAGCTTCGTTCGTGGTTGTCTACTCCTCTTATTACCCCATGAATCTATGGAAAAATGCATTGGTCTGGTCTTTGAAGATTCAGGAATAGGCTTCACAAGTTGGATACCTACGATAGTTCGACAACCGAACTAATAGAGCGGTGAAAGCCCATTATAGCAAGATACAAGTGAGTTGCCATATAAGGCAGCAGATGTCAGAATTATTAATAGCACGGGCACTTCTTTAAATAAAATCATCGTACGCACGTGGTACAAGTGTATCTGATTTAGTTGCTTTGAATAATTGGGCAAAATGGTGTCGCTACCAATTTGTGACGTGGACACTACACATGAAATCCTGAAATCCGAAAAACTGGTCGCGATGGAACAAGAAAATTAAAAAAATGGTCATGTTGAGACGTGTTCAGATACAATACTATGGCACACGTTGACGCAGGATCGAACGCGATTTCATTTGTTGGTACAGCGACACCGTCTACGTACTTCATCGGTGAGCTCATTCAAGGTGAACTGGTGTAACAAACGTATTCAACACACTATGGTGAGCAAGAATTAACCTGGGTGCCTTGGACAAACGAATTCCTAAAGATGTTTGCGCAACTCAAGGCGGAAAATGACGGACAGATTTTGGTCGTTGCAAGAGAGCAACTTACCAAAAAGTAAGAAGCAAATACGTAATGAAAAACCGCTGCAAATTGAACCAATTCTTCCACATCCAATTGTCAAAATGACATTTACGTTTTTATTTCTCATACTATACGGTTAGTATGAGGTTTTGAGCATTTCTTCTCTCTACACATTTTTTCTAAGACAAACAGTCCTCGTGATATTAGCAAAAATATATACATTTTTTAAATCGGTTTTTTTCCAAATAACTCGWAAATTATTAAGTTAACAAAAAWAATACAAGAGCGCTTTCTGATCAGAAATTTGATTTTTTATATAATACCAAAATTTTGGATAAATTTTTTAAGACACTCTTTGTGAGAAATTTTATTTCCTATCTGATGGTATTTTCATTTTTTGAATATATTAAATATATTCGGAGACATTTAGGAAAAACCGTTTTCTTTAAGTGACGCTTTTTGCTAATATCTTCTAAACAGTTTGCTGTACCGAAAATTTATAAGAGCTAATAATACTCGCAGTTATCTACTAAATGACATACTAAAACGAAAAAAATATGAAAAAAAAATAAAAATTTGCAAAAAGAATATGTCGCTTTGGGTAGTTGAGATTTATACGTTTGCCAAATTTCAAGTTCATATATTAAGTCTTTCGAAAGTTATCGTGTCCACAAACAATACCACAGACACACAGACACCAGACCTAGCTTCCAGCGATTACTTCTTATTTCCGAAATTTAAAGAATATCTACGTGGGACCAGATATGACGATGATTACACAGGTCAACACGAAATTTGACATTGATGTGAAAGTATAAAAGTTTGATAGATTAGATCATAGTTGAACGAAAAAAAAATATATGGCATGAAAAAGTTTGCTTTTGTGTCCAGGGGAACGTTTAAAAGATATTTAAAAAATCTAACTTTGATTTTTTAAATTAATTTCCTTTTAATTTCTCTATTATTTTTATTAATTTTTACTATCAAAGTAGTTTCAAAAAAAGTTAAGAATAATTTAAAAGTGCACAGTGCTACTTTTTCTTTTATGTTCATAAGTACTCTCTATCAATAAACTCCAAATATAGTCTCCCTTCATATTTTCATGGTATTGGCCTTCATAACGTTCGAAGTTCATAGTATCTTGATGGAAGCGTTCTCCTTCCTTTTTTGAATACGCTCCCATGTTATTTTTTAATTTATCTAAATGAGCATGCAGTATATGCATTTTTAAAGACATCCTACAACGCATGGACTTGAAATTTTTTAGCATATTTTCAACCAGTTTTTGGTAATTTTCAGCTTTGTCATTTCCTAAAAATCCAGAGACTACTGCTTTAAAACTGTTCCAACTTACTTTTTATCTTTATTAAGCCAGTTTGAAAATTCTTCATCAACAATTTTTTTTTTAATTTACGGAACAACAAAAACTCCAACTTTAACCTTTGCTTCTGACAACTTAGGAAAAAACTTTCTTAAAAATACAAAAGCTTTGGACTTTTCATCCAGTTGTTTCACCAATTGTTTCATTAGGCATCAGTCAAGGTACAAATGCATGAGTAAATTTAGATAGTTTATGTAATACATTAGTTCATATTAACTTTTCGCAAAAAATTAAACATAGCTCCATTGACTAATTATATCTAAACGAATTCCCAAAATTTCAACAAAATATTCCTGTTAATAAACGAGTATAATTGATAATAGGCACCTCTTGGAAAAACTATGTTACACATTTATTTACAGGAAAAATTTGTTGAAATTTTTGCAACACGTTTAGATATAATTATTAGTCTATGGAGCTACGTTTAATTTTTTTTTCGAGAAGTAAATATGAACAAAAATATTACATAAAACATCTAAATTTACTGAAGATAACATGGACATTATTATTATAACTATCACAAAAGCAAATTTTATTCTAAATAAAGGAATTTCTTTTTGCACATAACAAACAGCAAAATCATAAAATGAACTTCAGGACAAAAAAAAAGAAGTTTTTTTTCTAGACTTGTAACAAAACACCTGACTGTTGTTTATCACTCAAGTGCCATCTAGAGGCACTGTGTGGATGAAAAGCCCCACTTTTATATCGCGGGATTTTTTAATGTAACAAAATGAATTAAAATTCTTATAAAACTTGAAATGAGTATTACCTACTATTATAACTATAACAAAAGCAAACTTTATAAGAAAAAAGTTGTTTTTGTTCATTTTTTCACATAACAAACGGGAAAATCATTAAATAAACTTTAGGACAAAAAATTATTTTTTTGTAGAGCAGTGTTATCAAGTGATGACAACAATGCACGACTGGTTAGTGGACTAACCACAAGAATTCTTTTCTAGAGGAATCAGAGTGTTGGAACATCGTTGGACCAAATGCATCGAAGCTCAAGGAGACTATGTCGAAAAATAAACATAATTATTTTCAAGTTTTGTGTTTTTCTATGTCAGGGACCGTAATTATTATAGATTTCTCTTTCCTGCTTTCAACCTCTCTTGTGTATTTGTGTATGTCTTTATGTTGGTATAAATAATATTCAAATACAATATTTCCAGATAGATGGAACACTTTTGATGGACATACTCGAAAATATGCACCACTATACTTTTGACTCGTCCAATTAGATTCGCCAGCTGCACATTCCACAGAAAACTTCCAGTTTATTTGTTTTTCTCCCCCGGTTTTCCGTCCCAAAATATTCCATTCAACACAGAATCCAATAGCGGGCCGAGATGATTAACCCGTTTAAAAATAAAACTGCTCCTCTTTTCCAGATAGACTTGGCATCCATCCAATCAATCTACGTTATTGTTGGAACTTTGAACTCGTCGTGTAACTGGCCAGATTAGGCTGGAAGTTCTGTGTTTATGTTTACACGGAGTTATTCTACTTGGGGATAGTAATTAACAACGCATTGTGATGAATTGAATGAAGTAATCCAGTAGTTGAAGTAAATCGGTCATAATCTAAAGAAATTTATGAGTGGAAAATCTGGAGAAATAATGACAGCAATTTTTAAACAGTTGAACATCCAAAAGAACAAGTTTATAATGGAAAATTAATATAGTGGTTAGTACAAATTCATGTCAGGCGATTTTTTTAAGTTCTCTTCGTTATTTCTAAATAGACCACTAGCTATCGTCAGCTACCTGAGCTCAAATAAAAACTTGATAAATTTCTTATACATTTCATTCCGAAGACTCAGAACACGACAAAAACTGAATCCATTTAATGTAGGCTCCATGTAAAGCCTGCCTGTTCTATAGTTCCTTTTAACTAAGAACTGGTGCGATAGATTCTAAGGTCGGCTATCTCACGTCACGTTGGCGTCCCGACGCTATACATACCGTAGACCAATTTAGCTTTTCTCCAGGCATTCAATGCGTCACTTTAACATATCTGTCGCGTGCTGCATACCAATACAAGGACGGTAAACTTTTCCTACGTTACAAATATATTTAGAATGGATTATTCATTTGGATGAATCAGGAAATTTAATGACTTCAGCAGGGCGAAGATTTGGTGTTTCACTGTTATAAAATTGCACTGGTACTTGGATATGAAAAAACAACATCTAGGTGACTAGGTGACAAAGAAAAGAATCGATCTGATTTGATATTGACAGGGAATGTTCTCGCCGAAAAATCTTTGGAGTCTGTCCAGAAATAACTGCGTTTTAAAAATGCTTGGGCTCGAGAATATCTATTTTAAGGATTGTTGAATATTTAGTCGGTTATGTAAATGTGATGTATTCAATAACGCCTTTTGGAACGGTGTACTGTTTTTATTCCAGATATCCACTTAATTCATCTGAGCTATAGCAGACAACTCAACGTTTCATCGGTAGAAATTTCATCAGCCTAACTAGGCCGATGGGTCATTTTCTAATTTCATTTTTGCTTTTTATCGCAACTACGCTTTTCTACGGGTGAAAGTTGATGGTACGATGCCCCGGGCAAATTAGTTCTTACCGCGGTACTGCTCGATCGAACTTGATGTGTATGTTTGGGCTATTTTTACGGTTTACGTTAACTCCAACAACGTGTAGCTGGTTTGTACTAATTTTATAGCCAATTAACGCTGAGTAGCAATTAAAAAACGGAGCGCAGCCGTTGAAAATGTGATGATGATTGTATTCTGAAGTCTACGACAGCAGAAGGATTTTTAGGAATAAATTCTAAAAGATTGATTATTTAAAACAATAAAACAACGCATAGAAAATGATTTTGTTATGTCAAAGTGGGTGCATAAACGAGAAAAATATATGAAGTGTTATCAAAGCCATAGTTTCTGATATTCATCCTCTACACAGATAAAACTGTTTGTTTGGATTTATAAAATCAATTTGTTTGACTTACATTTCTTTAGGTCCAACAAATTTATTTTCAAACAAACAAATTTTATTTGTAAGAAGCATATCACTTTGTTTGTAACTATATTATATACTATATTACCATTTATTTGAGATCGAACAAAACTTGCGAGTTCAAGTAATCTAATAATTATTTGAGCGAATAAAATATTATTTTTCACGGTCAAACAATTTATTCCAATAAGTTAAAATTTCAAATATTTAAATTAAATGCTTTGAAGAATTATATCAACAAAAGTAAATGCATGTTTCTAATAAATATATCTTTCGTTAAATCAATGTTTCTTTTTGTTATTCAACTATTTAAATGTTCAACTCAAACACACCTGTTGTTACAGCAAGCAACATGTATTTAAACAGAATAAATGATGCTTTAATGCAACAATCTGTTTTTGGATACAAAGAAATAATTGTTTGAATTTGCGCGTGCCACTAGCAAAGTAGAAGTTTGGTATTCCGCTTCTTTAGCCATGGTTGGACACTGGACAGAATGTATCAAGGTAAATCGGGAAAAGCCGCCGTTATTTGTTTCTTATTATTGTCATTTCATTAAATTTCATTAAATTTCATTAAATTGTGAAACAAAAGAGGAAGATGGTCACAGATTTTAAAAGTAAGTATGAAGCCTAAATAAAGTATTTGCTTAATATGATGTGAAAAATAAGGCATTCAGACAAGCACATGATCGTTAAATAAGCTCTGTTACAAAATGACCATCTATGATTCGTAAGGATGTTAATTACGGCGTTGTTTCTCTACATCTTGAAGTAGGTATATGTTAGTAAAGTCTGCTCAATGAAGTGCCCTATTTGTACCAAACTACTATTACAAGTAATGCGTTATTTATTCAGTATATTTGTAATACTAAAATGGAACACATTTATCACGCTATAGAAACCAGTAGATTTGTGATTGTCCTTTAAATTAAAATAAATATCATACTTTCCGTCTGCATTATATTCGTACATATAAGTAGCAAAATTTACCTAGTCAATGGACTTGTCTAGGTTAGGCTGATTTAAATGAGATGTTTTTTACTAAACCAATTACAGTTTTGCGGTAATGAATTGAGTGACATATTGCATTTTTAATTACAAGAAACAACTTTTATACGCTCTATAAAAAACAGGAAGCCACATGAATACACTTGCATAAAATACATAGACATGTGGAAGTGGGTAAATCAATATTTATTTCTTTAACTTAAAAACAATTTATTTATATGTTTAAAGGGCTTGTTTGAATGCAATAATTATACAATCTAATTAAAAAATATATAATTCATTAAAATTCACATGCAGTTTGCTGCAATAACAGAGATAATGAATTGAGCATATGAATTCTTTCAATCAAACAATTGTTTGATACCAGGAAATAGCTGTTTCATTGGATTAAATTAGTGATATCTTTACTACAAAGAAATATTTATTTGGTATGCAGAGAATCACTTACCTCTTCTCTGATTCCAAACAAATATTTGTTTCAGTCAAATTTAATCATATGTTTATTCCAAACATCTTCATGGTTTAGTGAAACAAATACTTTGTCCTACAAAGGAAATGATTATTCTTGATTCAATACTTTCAAAAGTTAATTTAAACCTTTGTATATATTATGTTAAATAAATGTTAGTTTAGCCGCTTCAAGAATTTTGAGGGTTTGAAATTTACTTCGCCATATACAAACAAATAATTTGTTTGCCGCAAATATTTTTTTTCTTCCAAACAAATTGTTCTCTCTGTGTATCTTTATTATTACTTGCTGTACAGATTTTTTCCAAGCGTCATCATAGTCAATGTTTCATTGCTGAAGTTTCCCCCAGTCTTTCATTTCCTTAATTTTTCCTTAAGATTGGCCCCATATCATTCCGATAAGGTTAAAAATACAATGATAAAGCGGTAAGCGCAGAACAATTAAATAGCATTTTTTTTCATAGGTTTTTGTGCAATAATTCCTTCTTTGTATAATGGTTTTCAAAGTATGACACCTTTTTAATTAAGAATTCTTGAACATTCCGTATTATAATGAGTTTCATAGACATTTTCCCGTAACTATACAAAATCTGAGACATTTACTATTGTTTCATAAATATTTGTTTACTATTTTACTAATTGAAAATATATCTACTACACTTGTTTCTGCTTTTTAAGACTCGCAACAAATTAGCTACATTTTCATGCTAAATGCACTGTATGATTGTAGGAGAACTACAATCTACGATGCTCTGAATAAGCCACCTCCGACGAATCACAGCTAGGGTCGCAAGATAATAGTGTCACTAGGTCGGCCAAGTCCAAGTCGCGCCTGAACTATACCCGTTTAGAAGCAAATCACAATAACGGTATTGTTTTAAAATACAATGATTGCACAACACATAAAACAAATAGAAGAAAGTGTAGTGAGCTGAGAGAAATCATCACTTGGCGAGATTGCTCATGGGTTATAAATAGAATGCATCACGGACAATTTTTCCTAATTATGGTGTGTTTAAGAGAATGACGTGTGTCGGGAAATTTGAATGGAATGGCAACTGAACAAAGGGAAATGTGATGCGATTAGCCTTGTAGCCACTAAAGTTCCGTAAAAGAACGCATAAAATAAAGTCTTAAAAGTACGAAATTTAAGATTTATCCTTTGGATATCTAATAATTAGGCTTTCGTATATCTAAATTATGTACTGCATTACGTGGAATTAACTTATTATGTAGATATCTAGGCAAAGAAGTGCTGAGTACTTTTGGTATGAACAAAAAAAAGTGATACTTGAACAAGTCTTTCAATTTAAGCTGTGGTAACCGTATAAAAAAAACTCGATATGTGATCGTACTTTCTCAAGTTATTAATAAATCTGCATCACACAACCTTTTCCTCATTGAATGATTTAAGACTCTTTTGTTTTTATATAACACTTTCAGCTAAAAGAAACATTGCTTGCTTGCTTACCTCAGAAACATGTTCAGTAAACCTTAAATTTTCATCAACAGTCAAACCAAGGACCTTGACAAAGCGGGTGGTTTTACCATTAACAATTTTGACAGATTTGACTTCAAAAAATCTTTATACTTTTTCTAACAAACGAGTAGCAGTTTAGATTTATCTGGATTTAGGACTAAGCTATGATTTTCTACATATTTATATTTATATACATGATATTATTCATAGCTGTTCTGTGATCACTTGGATAAAAATGCTTATACATTTGTGTCGGCAAAGCTCTGTATCTTTGAGTGTGTGACAATGTTAGGCACATCAGCAGTATATAGTAAAAATAATAGTGGTCCAAGTACGGAATCCTGTGGCACTCCCGACTGTATTAAGTCTGTTCATGTCGTATTCTCTCCTTGGATAACTTATAATTGATCAATATGTCTTTCAAGCTCTAGTGACAAGATAGCAAAACAATACTCAAGTTTGGTTAAAGATGTAAAAAGAACAATTGCAGGGAAATGGTATAGGTAGAAATCGAGATAGGGGTAGGTAGTAATAATTCAGAATTTTGTACTCAAAAAAATACTAAAAACGTGTCCCGAATTTGCTACTATGGAAAAAAAATTAGCGTGCGAAACAAGTTGATACGTCTAGCAAAGATTTAGTTAGTGTGTTTCAGCACCTTTCACACTGAAAAAAGGCCTTAGACCCTTTATCCAAATATTAATAAGTTAAATAAAAAGATGTTTTAAAATAGAAAATTTCTACGCACTGCGGAAATGTATAGAGTTCGTCGTTATTTCAGCTAATACGATTTTGGTTACGCTTGACCTGTTACCATATAACGCTTGTTCGTAGAGAGGCCACTTAGATGGTACCGTTATGCTGCAGCATATCTATTATTGCCAGAGCACAGTACTGTTAAACGGAAGCCCACAAGTGCTCTGAATTCGTCTGGGCAACATAATATAATCGCGGTAGACACCTATGGAACATTTCTATCTCAGTCTGCGACATTATTACGATGTAATCTATAATTTTCACGAATAAATACACTCCAGAGGTTAAAAAGAAACCAAATTGGAGTAACAAAGTAAAGTAAATAAAAATCAATTCTTTTATAAAATAATATCGAAGCGATCAAAATTTAGCTTTTTCTCAGACATGTCATTTTCACAGTTTTGTCATAACTGAACTAATAGAAATTGTGCCAATGTTCTAGAATTAGTGCAAAAAGTTACAGACGAATTAAGTAAGACTTTCATGACGAAATAATGAGAAACCATCCAGTGAGACAATAATATTTGCGACCATACGACGAATATCAAGTCGTCGTACCTCTTTTGTCCAATGGAATCGTAAAACGGTACAAATATGGTGTGTATACCAGGTACACCTACTCGAGAAATGAATTCTAGACGTTGCCGATCTGTATGCTCAACTCATACATCGTTTTAAACAAAAAATACAAGCCAAATCGTTTTCTTTTGTTCGTAACATAGTCAAAAATACCTCTATCTGATCGAATAATTGATATCCCTCAAGTTTCCCCATAGAAATCGACGTTTTTTTCAAGATCTCCCCGAATCTAGGGAAATTCTGGCAACGCCGCATTCCCTCCCCGGCCTTCCCCGCGCTCCAGATCGCGCTAGAAAGGTGAGACGCAGGTGAGGCACGGAGAAATACGACCCGTGCGTTGTTAAAAGTCTTATGCAAATTAATATACCGACCGCTTCCGGTCATATTGGGAGCAGATGTCATGAAAATGTTCTGATTTGGAGGTGGACTTACAAATACCAGCATTTTCCCGTCTGCTTGGACACTTTGAACGCCTGCCAAAGAAATAGTCGAGTTTGTTGATCCCTTCCCATTGGGAAACGTCGGCGCACAATTATGTCACCGGGTATTCACCGACGGTGCGAATTTTCGCGATCGGGATTACCCAAGGGTCAACCGGGGCTACATCCGACGATCTGAGTTGGTCACTTTCAAAGCGTCGTTTTAGACGATGCAGTGAAGGAAAAAGTAACGGATGGAAGCTGTTAGAGAGTGGATGAAGAGTTATGTGAGCAACGAATCAAAAAAGACAAAGAGTATCAGGTATTTTATACGAATCTGGAGAAGTTACTTTGGTAAGGAACTGGAAACTGTAACATTTGAACCAAAAAATGTAACTGAATAATCTCAAAACCGTTTGTGTATAAACGTAAAATTTTGTTCTTTTATTTAGTGCCTTGAGTTTGAATATTATAGGGCTGGAATATGTACCGAAACAGTCTTTATCCGTTCAAAAGTTACCGGGTCCGGTACATAAATAATAAATTGTGTTATATTTCATGATGTAAAAACGACAAAAGCGTTTCCTTGCATTTTGTATAAGTTTTACAGGCGTGAGACCTCGCTGCAGCGCCACCTTATGACGTTAAACGTTGCTACTGACGAAGGTTACAACTTCTACGTCACAGACTAATTTTAGCCATCGACTTTTAAACAAATCCGCTCGAAGACGCTGGAATGGCTAAGAATGACTCAGAATTGACGCCTTCCGTGATAACATGCCGCTGACATTGCAAAGATCTGCAAAGAACTCAGTTTACGTAAGCAACACCGGAACAATTTAAAACTCCGGTATTTTCCCTAGATCTAATAACAAAAATAGCATCAAATCGATAATGGCTGCGCCTTTGGAACCCAACGGGGACGCCCACAATTAATGGGGGCGCTAGTACTACCCCGTGTCACGTGGGTGGTGGCTATGAATGGGGTTCGTTTTGGAGGGAACGTCGTTATTGATCCGCCAGTGCGAATTATGAAGGGAAAAGCTAGGTTTTTCACGTAGGACGATAATCGCAGAAACGGTATGTGCTATAGCCTCGAGTTTCCATAAACTGACGTAGCACGTTCTGACGTCAGAGGGACATGGAAAATGAAGCACCTACGCTTGATTTCGGGAAATGTGTGGGCGGTCCCTGTTTAATCAGGAAAATTTGATATAGATTCAATCATTCCGCTACAGTTCAGAGAGATCAGAAGTTGAGAGGTTGAATACCTTTAGGGTTTTCTCTGAATGGGATTTTATTTTGATATTTACATGTCTTTGGATTACTTTCTAGAAGATAAAGTTATTTAAACATAGCAACCGCTCCTGGGGAACGGAAAACCTTGTTTATCTCCTTCAGATTTATAAAACTGGTAGTAATTTAGACTTTTCCACTGTGATGGTGCGTCAGATATGTCAAAATTTGTTCGTTACGAGTCCTGAAATAATGTTTTAAGCTAGAAATTGTAATAAAGCAAACTTCCTTGTTGAGGACACGATTTAAATTCGTTTACAGTGCTAGAACTAACACAATCAATAAAATGCTTGCAATCTAATCGGATTCTAGAGGCGATGACGCAAGAACGCGTAAAACGTAGTAAGTATACCGTTCACTAAAAGGTAAATGACCATCCAACCCAGTCTGGAGCATGCCATCCAAGTGTACCAACGCACAACGATAGTTATCAAAGAAAGTATATTGTGCTACTTTCTCTCGCGTTTACCCAAACCAAACACAAGTTAAACGCGCTTATTAGATACGAAATAATAAAGAACGTTGAGATTATCACAGAAAAAGGCCAATTCGTTGTTGATGCAACATGTAGTTAAATAATTAGCACTGGCGCCATCTATCCACAGCTATTTGCACTCTATAACTTATTGATTGCAGTGCGCTACGCTGGTTGATGATCCATTCCCCTCGCTAGATGGCTCTTACACAGCTTCACCACTTCTTTAAGGGTTTATATACCTTTTTTATGAATATGACTACATAAAATTGTTTTTAATGTCGACATTTTTATGACGAAATTTATTGAAGGAAATATATCAACTTAAATGATGTTAAAAGATTATATTTAGGGCATGTGCTAGTAAATATTCGATTTATCTCTCGCGATAGGGTGATTGTTTGGTATTCATATGGGGTAGAGGATGAGACAGAATCGTCAGCTTTGCGCAGTGGCGATATCGTAACCAATGAGGTTTATCCGAGGTGCGATTATTGCTAGTTGAAAACTTTAACCAATACCCCGCCATGTGCACGTGAAATACCGTGCGCTAAGGCAATTTTTGGAAGCCTCTACGGGGGCTCTTATTAAACATTGAAACATAGTAATTTTATTTAATAATCCTCATTATAATCTGTATTTATTGGTAACACTTTATGGAAGCCTCTACGGGGGCTCTTATTAAACATTGCAACATAGTAATTTTATTTAATAATCCTCATTATAATCTGTATTTATTGGTAACACTTTATGGCTTTTTAGCGAGATTTATCATCTCTTATGGTGGTGTTTATGGTATACTGTTGTAATTTTCAAAGCCTAGGGCTGTTCATATTTATACGTTTTGGGTCAAATAAAATTATTAGTCCACGTGGACGTAACAAAACCTGTCAATATATTGCAGCTGCACTACTGATCTGCAACATAAGTTATGACCCCTAACCTGTCGCTCTAGTATTGACAGCATATTGCACACAGACCAACCGTTTGAGCACGGTAATTTACCATTTGGACAAAAGTTACTTTTTCTGGCGAAACTCTTTTTTTAATTCAATTAAATTGCGTGTAATTAATTTTACACCAAGTAGGTTTATTACATTGTTACTTACAACTCTGACTTGTAGCCTTTACCCCCAAGTGAAACTTTTTTGACGAATAAATACTTTTATCAAAATTTAAAAAAAGTAAAGTAAGTAATAGTATGTTTTATGATAAAATACAATCAAGAGAGATTTTGTTTGTGAATATATTTGAAAAACTCAGAAACGAGAATTTTTACTATTAATAATACTAATCGCCGATTTTTATGTACATAAAGAGAGAAGCCCGTTAAAATTTAAACTCAAAATCACAAAAAAAAATTTTTGTTTCTGTAAAGTAATGTAGACAAATGACGATTACTGTTAATATATTTTGGTGATTGCAGTGCACAAAACAACCACAGTTTTTAATTTTAAATAATAATAATCAAGTTAAAGTTTCAATTTTTTTTGACAAGTCTTCATTATCACTGCCCCAACGCATATATTTATTGCCTTTGAAGGGAGAATGAACAAAACTTTTAGCAAGAACGTCATAGATATTGGGATTCCGGCGAAATACAACACGACCAACATTGGAAGCAGTTAATCCATATGATCGTTCTTGTAACCACCTCAGATTAGCAGATTGACATTATGCTATCTTTATCTATTTCATCAAGTCCTGTTGAAGTTTTTGAAAGCAGTTCCCCATTTGCTGCTCTTTATTGTCATCATCGATAACATCTTCTTCATCTGATTCACTGTTGACTTGGCCATGATCTAAATCGGAACCAACAGAATTGTTTTTCTTTTTTTGTGGTTGATCATCTGCGAAAAGTCTTCTACAAGCTTTATCTCGTTTCCGCTTAGAAATAGGGCTCATATCTTTTTTGTAAATTTTTCGGGGGTTCGTTAGGCAATTTTTCGATGAATTATTTGTCTCTGTTGCGTTGCTAGTCATGTTTAATAAAAGGTTTGAACATTTTGCACTAATCTTTTAGAGCATGTCAGTTAATCGCCAAGCAAACCACATTCGTCCATCTCAGAAATGAAGTTCTCTTCGGCTGGTTTTGGTTCTGTGCAA
This sequence comes from Rhyzopertha dominica, assembly GCA_025024175.1. Classification (NCBI taxonomy): domain Eukaryota; kingdom Metazoa; phylum Arthropoda; class Insecta; order Coleoptera; family Bostrichidae; genus Rhyzopertha; species Rhyzopertha dominica. The sequence continues at coordinate 6,093,060 of QCXZ01000001.1, read as the reverse complement.
AAGTAATTTTCAAAATCATTATGATCACCAAATACATGCCTTGGGCAATTTCAGTGTCCTGCCAATTGTTCATCAAACGAAACATCCTCTGTTTTCCTGAAATTTAGGGCTTTGTTTATCGCTCCTCTCATTCGTCCTATGTTAGATTTCAAACTTTTCCGCAGCTTCACAGGTAAACCTTATTTTTTGCCGAACTTAAACGACTTTTTTGCCATTTGGTGCAATTCTGAGACAGTTTCTCAGCAGATGGTTTGTGCATTTGGCGAACTAGTTGTGGTCCGTAAGGTTTTGCGGTCAGAAGTCTGTCGCCGTCACGTATCAGTTTTACATACTTCAGTCCGTGCATATCAATACTTTGAAACTTTCAGCAATTATATCGGATTCCGTTTAAGTAGATATTCCTTTCCAATTTTTTGTGCATCTCTGCTCTGCACTGGGATTGTTCTCTGCCTTTGTACAATTGATGCAAAAAGCAATTTTCCCGTTTTAACCCCCAAAAGTACTGTTTCCGCGCGTGTATTCTAAACTAAAACCTTCGAGTAGCATTTAAGATTTCCCTAGTGGTAAAAACAAAAAGAAGACACAATAAATACAGATAATTTACGAGCACAATGATCCATCTGCAAATTATAAAAGGATTGCAACAAGGGGTACATCTGCATAGTTTACGAGCGCGAAGCTCCGCCCCGCAAAGCATTAAAGGTTAAACTCGTCGGTGCTAAAATTGTTGAAATTTGATACAACAAAAATTCATTATGTTAGCTGCGATAAAGAAAAGAACAAATGTTTTGCGTATCAATATTAAATTTTCTCTAGTGCTCTCGTCTTATTTTTTGTTTGTTTTAAACTTAATTTCTTTTCTTGCACCTTTTTTTCCTGCAAAAGTCAGTGTGAATTTCGAAAAAGTACGATGACAACTCCCGAGAGAAATAATTTAAGCGCTCAGATAAAAAATCTCACATCGATATGATGAAAAATACGGATTTTATCCTGCATAAACCATGTAGAGTAGTACATATAAACAGCCTTAAGATGCATAATTGTGTATTATATATCGAAGTATGTTAATATGTGATATATGTGAAAGAATCAGTTAATTTAACAATATATTTCTGTACCTCACAAGTCAATTGTGTTAAGTAACAAATTTTCATGTTTTTGTACCTTCATAATATGTCAGGCGTATGTGCCCGATGTGTTTTTTAAAAAGACATAAAAGGAAAGATTGTGAAAGCACCACAGCTAGACAAAGTTTGTAAAAAGACAGGTAAACTGAAATGTTTTCAAAAACATTCATAAGACACAAGAACGTTATGCAGTCTTTTTTCTGCAAACCTCGAGCATCTATCCTTTTCAACAACCGCTTTAACAAAAAGGTAACTTAGTGGCCTTTGTCCAAAGACCAGAGAGGAAAAACAACCCCTCTAATAAAATTTCTGATGATGTAAAAATGCAGTAAGAAATCATTTTTTGTGTCGAATGTGTTCTCTTTATAAGGAATAGTGCCCTGAACGTATATAGAATCCCTCTAAAAGATACAGCCAAAGAGTGGTTATACTCTGATATTTTTAATACAGAATTTAATAATTCTTTCAAGTCACCTGACAGGTGATGACTGAGATAGAATTCATAACGTAAATAAAAGATTGCTGATACAATCTGATTACTAACGAAGCTAATAAAACGTATAAATTAAATCAACCAATCCTGAAAGACTTCTACAAGTTCAACTTCGACGACAACTTTGAAGAAGGTGATTTCAACAAAAGCACTAGGCAATTTTACAGAAGTGATGCCGGTGCTCAGAGATGGTCAAAAACCAATTCACCAATCATTTTTATGATACCTAAAGCCATGAATAGTCCCTGCATGATGGACTATGAACTATAATCAGCAGAGTGTGAGTATGTATACAAGCCTTCTAGACATTGGTCGATTATACGTCATGTTTGGTTGTTAAACATGATTATTTACAAAAACAGACGGTGTTGATAACCATCTTTTTATTATCTGTTATCAAGCCCCTTCAAAAGCGTTGATAGTGGAGTTGTATTCGTCGTATGCGAGTTTTGTTATTCCCCATGTGAAAAAATCCCGTACGAGATAATGCACTTAGATTTTTATCGAAATTAATATTTATTTTAAGCAATGTCGCGTGTTGTTTGGCATAAAATGATATTTAGACGTTTCGGAATTCGCAAAATATTCGTTCTGCTTTAAAGAGACCTAATTCGTAAGATAAAAAAATAAATTTAAATCTGAAGATCTGCAGTAGTACTCCACCCATACGTCTTAGGTACTCTCATGGGCGTACCCAGCTTTTGGTCTAGGGGGCGGGCAAAGCAGGAACGTCCTGTAGAGTATAATTCAACATAAATAAAAATAATAAATGTTTATAAGATATAGGTACTCAAGTAATTAATGGAAGTATTTATTCCATGAATAATCTTCGTGGATTTTCTGCAAGGCGACCTAAAACATCTTCTGTGAAATAAAGACCCAAATTATTTATGTTTTTTATGTACACTGATCATACAAAGCCCCTTTATTACTAATTCCGTTATTGATGAACTCAGTCAGGTGAGGCGCATTCAGTTGCATCGCTCTCGCGTTTAACAAAAAATGAGTTTATTTGGGAGAATAAAGATCCATGATGTATAATGATATCATACGAAGTACCAAAGGAACATAAATTTCACCTTAAAAGTTCTATTAATAAGAGCACGAATTCTGATTCAGAATTAACACATATCAAAGACTAATGCATTAACCGATGCGCTTTTAGTACAGTTCCAACTTCTCACACCAGAAGCTTTAGAAATTTAAGCTGGGAGTTCATATGTATAGGTGCTAAAGATACAATTGTAGTAATTTTTACTCCCCAGGGAAAGAGACTCGATTAACATTATTAAAACTAAGAATGACAAATGCCTCAGCATTATGCGTCAAGCCAACCTTCTTAGATGGCCAGTGCATTGCTCTCAAAAATTAACCGACTACTTAATATTTTAACCAAATTAAGCTTCATTTAAATAAACTGAAATATATTTATTTGCATTTTTAACAACTCACCGGGCTTTAATTCGTGCTGATAATGCTTTTACTGGATTCCTAAAACTAATATTAATAAATTGACTTTCCTAAACGTGAATTCGGATGGTTTTTAGTTTTTTTTTTGTATTAATTGTTAAAATGTAATGTGAATTTAAAAATTTGGTACAAAAGTTAGAGTTATCACCGAATATATGACAGATTCTGATGTGATTCCATATAACAGCAGTTAGTTGAACAATCTTTATCGGAAAAGATAGAAGAGCTGAACTAAGCAGAAATCGTGTTATAACTCATCCTGACCAAGATAGTCTTTTAAAGCTATATCGGCCCTAAGACAACTATTCGTAACAACAATGTTGCAGTCACAGCTTCAAAACGCACATGGCATCAATTAAGCTTGGAAACCATTTGACACCGACTTATTAGAGAAGGTCATTTGCAAGKGTCAAATATGAGTTCTAGATGAAAATTGTGAAATACACTCGCCTATAAATTTTACTGTATTTACAATTTTGTAAATAAGACAATTTTTAGGTGTACACACATAACCAGCTAAATGTATGGGAAATTGGAAGAGCCCAGTGTTGGCAACCCAGGTCCAGGGAGGGACAGCTGCCCCCTTGCCCCCCCTTCGGTACGCCCATGGGTACCCTATACATAAAGGACCTTTACTAATGCCTGCAATGAGCTGTAAAAGACAAAAGATTGTCTGAACTAGACGAGACTATACCCAAAAACTTCCTTGTACCAAATATCAATCGCTCGTACGCTTTCATAGAAATACAAAACAAATACTTGATCCGGTGCGTCAACACTTGATAAGTGATTCCCCAATGACGATCGGCGCGGTAAAGAACCGTGGATCGGGACGGTCCTTTAAAATCGGCGAGTTTCTAGGTCGGTGCCACACAACTATCGACAGCGATGCTCCAGCAGCATCAGAACTACACGGGCAACGGTCTGTCCGTCGAGAAGAACGAAAACAACAAAGTCCTCAGGGTAATCGGGAACGACTGCAATGTGAAAGTGTCTCAAAACAACGGAACTGTTGAGGTGATCGGGAACTGCTGCCGAGTCGTCATCGAAMATGGAAAAGGAAAGATCAAATACGTGGGGAACAGTGGAAGAATAGAGACTGGTGGAGATGTGGCGAAAGAGAGCATCAGCTACGTCGGAAACGGGGGTAGCATCAACAAAAAACCGCACAAGGGTGTTATCGACACCCCTATCGGTGGTTGTTTCGTCCAAGTTACGAATGTGATCTCCAACAAGGTGACAGGAAATGCTAGGATGAAAGTGACCCAAGTGAATGCCTCTTATTTTTCGAATACGTGTCCCGGATTATTCGTCCAATCGAACAAAATTGGTGTGAACGCTGCAGGGTTCACCAATAAGGTTTTTGCTTAACTGATTAGGGGGAAATAATTAGAAACGCGGCCTCGATATGTATTATGTTCCTTAATTTATTTTATTGTGTATTAAAACTTTATACATAGTGTGTTTTTTGCATCTTCAAAAACCCTTTTCGATGATACAGAAATAACAACACTAAAAATTAAGCTACCCATTGTTAGCTACAGGTTTTGTCGATGTTTTTTGACACTTTCTATGTGTCCTCTTTCATTGTAAAGTAAAATTATTTTAGATATATACATATTAATATTGTGCAGATGTACAATCAGATTTCTCTCACAATATTTTTTTTCAAAATTACCTTGTTCGTAGCCTCCTTTTTGCACATTACAATATATTATTAATGTATTACTAGTAACCTAAGTTTGTTCTTGAAATATAGCTAGCAACCACGAAACAACTTTATTTCCACACATTGATCTTTTAGATTACATAGAAGAAACGTTATTTCTAACAAAACGATAGAGCAAACAGAATGAACGCTACCATTTGCACAGATTCCCAAATTAAGAGAGATATATACTATGTAGAAACCTTCAGAGTTATTTTTTTGTGTAAAGGAACGTATTTTCCGTTTGTTAATAGCAAATTATAATGGCAACCATAAGCAACAGCACCTTTCATAAATCTGATAGATCTCTTGTTAAATAGTTTTGCGCTCCCATTCAGAAGATTGTACGACAAAAGAACTCCTTCGGAGATTTAACATGCTTATGCAATTCGTTTGCCTGGGTTATTCCGTACTTGAACACTAAATACCATTTAGKTTTATACCTTAAAAAGTACCTAKTCATGGTCAAAGAACAACAGGAAACGAAGAAAACAATTTAAGTTCGTTACAAATGATCATTACAACGCAAAACTATCTTCTTTTTATGTGAGGAACGAGCAAATAAAGTTTAATGTCGTTTTAATTTGTAGTTGCGAAATTATAATTCTTATATTTCTACAGATTAGTAACTTTTTCATTATGTGTACGTACATTTTTCAGTTTTGTTATTTATCAACGATTTACCGAAGCTGTTTATCTAATTATCTGAATATGAATCTTATCATTTCACAATATCGTTATTAATTAATTGAACGAATTTACGCCAGCCGCCCTCTTACGGTTAAATGCTGGAACTATCCCGTAGTAGTTCAAGCGTCCCGGCACATGGAAGTGTCTATGACCACGCCACCGTGAATCTACACGATACAGTTATTATTTCTTGTTTCAATAGTACCATTATTTCTCCAACACTAAAAGCATTAATCGTAAATAAAATTAATTATGTTAAAATCCTTACGTTCGAGAATAATTCCAATATATAGAGAAAACTTAAAATGACAACGTACACGTCCAGCCGTGTCTATACCGCAACCAAAACAAAAGCGAATAAATGTCAAACATTTGAGGTTATTTTATTAGTTGTTCGTCCGGAAAAATGTTCTACCATTCGCCGCAAAGAGTAAAAAACACTATAGCAAACTGCGTCGGTATGTAATTACAATACTATAGATTTAAATCGTTTCAACCAACCCAAAATTTCAGTTGACGAAGACCATAACTATGTGACGCCGATAAAGTTGATAAAATCACCGGCAGACATGCCTCTATGGGAAAAATCAGAAGCATACTTCGTAAGCTTTACCCCCAAGCCGCATATTCACGAGTTAACTTGCTCGAATCGTTACAGGAATATCTAGGTTTCGTGCTGGCGTTGAACGAAGCTGTCAAAGGCAAAAACAACTCGTTGGCGGGCGTCGAACTGTCCGAAGTGGTCGTTAAACTGATCAAATTGTTGGGTCGCTTGGACGAAATGATTAACGAGACCCCACCCATCAAACAACCGCAGAGGTTCGGCAACAAGGCGTTCCGAGCGTGGCTCGACAAGGTTCAAGGGGTAAGTTAGGTTTTTAAGTACGGAAAAATGAATTTATGACTTATTCCGTCAACAGCAAGGACTGGAGCTTCTTCAGGGTGTTCTGCCGCCGAAACTGCACCGTGCCATACCCGAGATCGTACTGTATTTCACAGAATCTTTCGGCAACTCAACACGTATAGATTACGGCACGGGGCATGAAATTTCGTTCGTCATGTTCCTTTGCTGTTTGTTCAAGATTGGCGCGTTGGGGGAAAATGACAAAGCCGCCGTACCATGCAAGGTGTTCACCAGGTATGATTGTTAACATCAACCATACTGATGAGATGTAATGACAATGAAACAGCACTCTCCACGAATTTAATTGTCAAGACACGTTTGTGGTTGGCTTGTTTTAATTCGTGCCGCAAGTATATGTGTCTTTGTGTCGAATATTTAACGAAATCCGCGAGAGTATTCCATTTTTTTCAGATATTTGGACGTCGTGCGCAAACTACAACAAACGTACAGGATGGAGCCGGCCGGCAGTCACGGAGTGTGGTCACTGGACGATTACCAGTTCGTCCCATTCATCTGGGGTAGTTCCCAATTGATTGGTATGTCGGGTAATGATACAGAATGTTTTTCTTTTGGCTCTGTCGTTTGAATCAGCCAAAAGTGATCAACCTTGAGGATGTAAAGTTTGTTTTTTTCAGCCCACCCGAGAATCGAACCCGCCTCATTTCTACAGCAGGACATAGTCGAAATGTACGCCGAGGAGTATATGTTTCTCAGTTGCATCCAGTACATCAACAAAGTGAAGACGGGACCTTTTGCTGAGCACTCAAACCAGCTGTGGGGTATCAGTGGAGTAGCGRATTGGTCCAAAATTAACGGAGGGTTGATCAAAATGTATAAAGTGGAGGTGAGTATTAAATATCCTCTGATTATAGACCAAAATATTTTTGTATATTCGTTGAGGAAACCATTAATTACATTGCTTAGTGTTTGGAAATATTACATTTTTTAAACGAGCTTCCCCTTTAACTCTTTCATTAACTGATGGTTATTTATTGCCAAAAGGTTTGAGCTACAATGAAAATTCAAAGACTAGATAGATCATTTTCATCACTTACATCGCTAGTCCATCTTCAATAATAAAAAAGTTACCTTAATGCATATTATTGGGACATCAGTGTGGTGTAAAGAAAAGACAAGGAATCCAATGATATTTCACACTTATTCTGTAACATTTTGTTCTTAATTTATTTAAATGTTACTTAAAATTTTGGAGTTTTGTGCACACTGTAATAAGTTATTAAAACCCACACAATTATTTGGCTGTGACCATTAGTCAAAATGTTTCTATTTGACATTTATTCAGTTTTTTGCTGTTTTTACTCATTTAATTCTGTGCTGCTTACACTATGAACCAGTAATTGGTTTGCCTGTGGATATCAGTTGTCTGTTTGTTCTAACAGGTGTAGGCACTTTCCCCATGGTCCAGCACAACCTCGACTTTGACAATTGAGATTATTTTTTGTTGTCGCAGGTTCTGGGTAAATTCCCCGTCGTTCAACACATAGTATTCGGTTCCCTGCTGCCTCTGAAGGCGGCTGACACGAACGCGAGCGTCCGAAAAACACGCATGAGCCTCACCCCGCCTCCCTCTTTCATGTCGGCGGAGTTGGGTAAACAACCAACGAACAATGCCCCCGATCCTGTCCTCGGGAAAATAAAGGTCACTCCTGCGCACACACAAATCAACGATGGGAACAAAGAAGAGGGAGCAAAGGTCGAGGAAGAAGCGAAGCTCGAAGAAGGCGCGGAGGTTCAGAACGGTTAACGTGTATTATATTTGATGGTATTAAATGTATATATAAAGATTGTCTTGCTTTTTCGCTCTTTATATGTAAAACAAAACAGAAATTAAAAAAATACTAATTATCTCTATTGGTTTTGGAACTATTAAGCAAAAACCGAAAAAATATCAGTTATTTTTCAATTATTCACTCATACCCTTGTGTATACATATTAATAATAATAATAATATAATAATAATAATAATAATAATATGTATACACAAGGCTCATACATTTGCAACCAAACCAACACAAAATATTTCTTTGATACCTACAAATGCTGAATTTTAAGCTCTGTTAAAAAATACAAAAAAGTACTGAACATCTTTGTTGGTTTTAAAACTATTGAGTAAAAACGAATAATTATTGGTTACTTCTAATTATTCACTCATAAATTTTAAACCAAACCACAAAACAATAAGTGTTACACACCAACAAATGTAGAATTTCAAGTTCTATTAGAAAATGCAAATAAATATTGAATATCTCTGTTGGTTTTCGAACTATCAAGCAAAATTCGAAAGAGTATCAGTTTTTGCAGATATTCACTCAGGTTTAAAAATGAACCACAAAAAAAATAAGTGTGAAAATAACTGGTGGTGCTCTCTATCGGAATTAGCATTTTGGCACTGCATGGTCAACAATCTTGCCAAAAACAGACAGACAGTATCCCTAATATTTATGCCGTTAACAGTTACGTCTTACACAAAAAAAAATCACAAATATATTTGTTTTCAGAAATATAAAGAAAAAATATTTTGACCCTATATAATACCTAATTTTCCACGAAAATAATGATGTACCATTTATTCACATCTCAATCAACATATAAATATATATAAACACGCACTAAATAATTTACTTACATCTTCATTATACACAAACAATCGGAATGTGAACCCACTTTAATCTTACCTGAAGTAAACAACAACCAACGCCATAACGCACAAAGTTATCACGACACCCAACCCGAAAACAACCTTGTCCTCTTTAACCCGCCGTTCGATCAGTCTCATCGTGTGATTGCTCAGCCCCAGGGTGTTCGCCATATCGATAATCCGTCTATGTGCACTTTTTAACGTCATTCTTTGTGAGCGCAACGACTCCAACGTGTTCGCTCCCGTACTGAGCATCTCGTCGACACCGCGATTAGCGTTCATCAGTGAATTCTGGTGCTGAATCGAGTAATCAATGTTTATAAGCGTCGCGTCTGGGTTAGGAGCGAACTTCCGACTTAACAACTCCTCTCTTTCGCTCTGCATGGCCTGCCTTCGCAGCCTACGCTGTTGCGCCAACTTGAGACCAGCTTGCAAGTGTTTGCTATCGTATTTGAGCTGCTCGCATCGCATTTTCGAGTCGTACCTGTTCGCCCATGGCACTTTTAATACATAAACGTCGAGTTTTTCGCAATTACTGCAAGGGAATTAGTCAGAAAGGAGATGAGATGCGGTACGATGGGTTACCTGTTGATTTGGTTTATCTTTTCTTGGATATCCCGTTCAATGTCAGCGTAATTATTAACGCTGTTTTCCAAAGACTTGAATAATTCTTGAGTATGTTGTACTAATAAATTAGTTTGGTGGTATAGTTGGTCCATTATTTACGAAAATTGTATATAATTTGACGTTTAAATTATAGGTTAGGTTGACGTGTAAAATTTACCGACCGAGCAGTTCGTTGCCAACCTTACAACACGTTTCGTATTAAATGTTATTAAAAATTGATGACTAACTCATCAATTATGGCTATATTTGCAAGGGAAATTATTGGATTTGAGTATATTATCAATTTAATACACAAAAACAGAGAAAATTGCGGCCACTAACCCAAAAACCTATAAATAAAGTACATACATAGTGACTTTTAACCATGATCAGTTGGTGTAAACACCAAACGTCATTCTTGTCAACACTGACAATTGACAGTTGGTTTGATTTGTTGTTTATTCCTGTATTTACAGTTCGTGTTATTAAATAATCGAATAATTTGCGTGTAATAATGCGCATAACACTAATAAACAACTTCCGCAAAGACCGTACCCTCTGATTTAATTCATCAACTGATGTTATGGGGGCCCGTTGTCGTCTTTGCGCTGACTTTAGCGAGGACCTGGTGAATTTAATCGGTCAATCCGACCTATTGACCAAAATTGGGCAACTGTTCCAACTGAAAATCTCCGAGGATGACCAGCTCCCCACCGGTGTCTGTACTTTGTGCCTCGAAACCGTCAACAAGATTTGGGAGTACAACGAGAAGGTGCAGAGGGCGCAGGAGCTGTTGCTGGAGGTCAGCGTGCTACGATTGGACTCTGCGGAGCCCCTGCTCGACAACGACATGGTCGAATATGAAGACATGCTGGTGGAAGAGCCCCTGAAGGATAGCGCAGCCAAACGGGAGCGTTCGACTAGAATAAAGGTACATCAGAGATTGTTTGGGACATTTCAGACTGAATTTTTGTTTTAGAATCGCCGTGCCAAGAAGAAGGACACCCAAAACGACTCGGATTGTCTTTCCGGAGCGAGCGACGCGGAAATGAACGAGGACGGTAGTGTTTGCCTTGATCCGGAACCGGAGGGCTGGGCCAGCTACCCGTGGGTCTGCTGCAACTGTCAGGCTTCGCTACCGAACGCGGATGATTTACGAGACCATCATGCGACAGTCCATGGACAGGCGGTTCGGTACAGTTGCGCCGATTGCCCGAAAGTTTACACAAAATACAGCACTTTCCTAAGCCACGCGAGAACGCACCACCCCAAGCTGAAATTTTGCTGCGACATCTGCGGGAAGTGGTTTGCTAATGTTAAAATGCAGGTAGGATGTCGATTTTTTTAAAACAGTTATCTTCCTCCTTAAATACGCGTAGTGACTAACAAGTTACTGACTGATATTGAGCAAATAGAATTTATTCAAAAAATCAATGATTTCCATTTTATTAAATACTAATTGACAGAGTATTCTTGGCCTTAAATGGCCATCGTCGGTACCTAATACAATTATTATAAAAAATACAAACTATAGGGAAAAAGAAATTAATTTTTGTTTCCACATAGTTTGTATTTTTTCATAATAATTGTTTAAGACAATGATGATGGCCATTTAAAACTGAAAGTGCTCTGCCAATTAATTTTTAATAATGTAGAAAAGACATTGATATCTGAATAATGTCTGATAAGACTTATCAGTCTAAGTTAGAAATATCATTTTTATATCCAGCTTTATGAATCCTTGAAAGGTATATAATTTAAGACCTTTATAAAATTGGTCAGAAATGGTCAACCCGTGTAAAATTGTCAAAAGTTTCGAACGGAATCTGAAATTTAAAAAAAGAATCTTTACAGGAACGCCACAGGGCCTCGCACACCGACGAAAAACCCCACGTTTGTGCCACTTGCGGCAAACGCTTCCGGATGCAATCCGCGCTACTGGTCCACGCCAGATCCCACCTGCCGGCCGAGCTGAAGAACCGTCACCAGTGCGACCAGTGTCCGAAGAGGTTCGGCACGAAACCCAACCTCTTGGCACACAAAAGGATCCACGCCGGCGTGAGGGAGTACACGTGCGACCAGTGCGGAAAAAGCTTCGTGCAGAAGGGCAACCTCGACAACCATTTGCTGACGCACACAGCAGCGAGACCGTACGTTTGTACGACGTGCGGGAAAGCGTTCAAAACGCTGGTTAGGCTGAGAAAGCACGGGTCTGTGCATTCAGGTGAGAGGATGTTGTGTGGGGGAACATTTAGAAAAGGGCATGTGTCGAAAAGTCAGAAATAGTAATAGAAAACGAACGAGACTGGATATTTTGAAGGGAGAGAGCTCTCGAATTTTCATATGCAATCTTTTCGTCCTACAGTTTCCAAAGAAATTAAAAATGTTAACTCACTCATTTTAAATAGTATTGTATACCAGATTGTTCAATAAGTATTGTCGTTCGATAAGAAAAACACAATTTTATGGTTCAAAATACACTTTATTATTCAGTATAATCTTCCTGAACATTAATACACTTGCTCCAACGATCCTCCAATCTGTGGATCCCTTCCCTGAAGTGAGAATCCGGAAGGTCTGCAAATTACGCTTCAACAGCCGTTATGACCTCTTCATTTGATGAAAAACGCTTGCCACGCATAAATTTTTTGAGTTCTGGAAAACAAATGGAACTCGCTGGGGGCAAAATCTGGTGAATACGGTGGATGCTCCAACAATTCGAACTTTAATTCATGGATTTCAGCCATTGTCAAAGTGCTCTTGTGACACGGTGCATTGTCCTGATGAAAAAGGATTTTTTTCTTCTGCAAACCAGCTCTTTTTTCACGAATTTTTCCTTCCAACTGGTCCAAAAGGTTGCAATAATATTCAGAATTACTTGTTTTCTCAGTTTGCAAGTAATCTACAAACAAAATTCCTTTCACATCCCAAAAAACTGATGCCATAACCTTCTTGGCCGATTTCCGGACACAAACTCGTTTCGAAGCCGAACACCCAGGTTCACACCACTCTTTAGCCTCTAGTTTTGATTCAGGATCATGGTGATAGACCCAAGTCTCATCTATAGTGATGAATCGACGCACAAAATCCACTTTATCTTTTTTTAAACTCTCCAAATGTTGCTGAGAAAGTCGCATTCGAATGTGTTTTTGTTCCATTGTTAGCGAATGCGGCACCCATTGTGCACACAGCTTTCTAAAACCCAAAATTTCACTTAAAATATGGCTAACACTGCCTAATGAGATGTGTAGAGCCTCAACTAAATCTCTCTCAGTCAATCGACGACCTTCCAAAACCATATCCTGTATTTTGGCTATGATTTCTGGTGTTGATGCGCTTTTTGGACGTCCTTTTCGTGGATCGTCTTCAAGGCTTGTACGACCACGTTTAAAATCAGCAACTCATCTTTCTACTGTTCTAATTGTAGGTGAATAATCATTATACACTTTTAACATTTGTTCGTGAATTTCTTTTGGTGCTACACCTTCCAAAAATAAGAATTTTATCACTGCACGATATTCAATTTTTTCCATCGTAAAGAAATACTGTGACACGGCGACACTAAATGGCTTGTAAACAAAGAATGAATTGACAGATTGAAATGAAACTTCACATCCGTGTACCAACAAAACAAAAAAAATTTTGGGCTAGTAGCAACCCCCTCTCTTATCGAACGACAAAACTTATTGAACAACCTAGTATATTGTATTATTGTACTACTACTAATATTAATGGCAAGTAATTAAATTTTTTCACACTGAAAAATACTATCTTATAATGCAATCAAATAAAAAACTAATTTTTTTCCTACAGTTTTTGTAAAATTTGTATCTGGCACTGAAGATGGAAATGAAAGGGCTTTGCCATGTTAATAATATTTGATAAAATTGGGAAGACATTTAAAGGTTTTTAAGCATTTGACATCTCTAACTGTGTGAGAAAGTAAATAGTAAAATTTTGGCCCGCAATAACCTTTCTCCAATTTTTTGGTTTGTTGTTTCACAAAATCAATAGCGTTTATGGCTGGCGGCTTATACAGGATGTCCTGAAATTAGTGTGCAATAATTTAACTTAAATTTAATTTAATTCTATGACTAAAAATAAGATTTTTTCATATCAACATAGCTAAGATAGGGATTTGTGGAAATATATTAAGTTGGTTTAGGTCTTATTTATGCAGTAGGTCACAAAATGTTAGATATGAAAACTTTATAAGTCAGCGAACATTATTAATGACTTTGGTGTTCCTCAGGTAACAGTGCTCGGTCCTCTTTTGTTTTGTGTTATATATAAATGATGTGGTCCGTTCAATTAATCAAAACTTGCAAAATATTTACTGTTGGTTGTGTGGTAGTAGTTTATGCGTCAACATAAAAAAATCGTAATATATAATTTTTGCAACAAAGCATAAATTGAACCAATTGAGCAATATCAATATAAAAGTAAAAATTAATATTAATGAATTAGATAGGGTAACTAAAATTATATATTTGGGAGTAATTCTTAACCAAAATTTAAGTTTTAAGAATCATGTTGATTATATTATGAACAAAATGTCAAAAAATGTGTTTTTCTTAAGGAGAATTGGCAAAAATTTAAGTATGCTTTTGTATAATTCAATAGTAATGCCACATTTGGATTTTTGTTTCACAATACTATTCACTGCTAACCAAAATCAATTGCAACTGTTTCAAAAAATATAAAACTAGACAATGAGGGTTATATTGAACTGTAATAAATAAACACCAATCTGGATTATGTTTAACCACTTTGCATTTTATGTCCGTTAAGCAAAAGATAATTTATAGAACTTGGGAATTTGTATACAAAGCTAAATTTAACCTGTTACCTGAATATTTGAATCAAAATGTTATTTGTGCTTATAATACCAGACAGAGTTCATTTCTACATTCAGCAATTTAATAGGGTTAGTACTTATAAGACTATTTTATAAGGGATGTCAGTGTTACAACGAATTGCTTACTATATACAACAGCGTACTTCTTTCAGGATGTTTAAAAGTTATTGTAAGCAGTTTGTACATAATGTAGCATTATGGAGGTGAACTAGATGTACCTACGATGCAAATACTAAATAAAGTACTATTCATTCATTCGTTCATACAACACCAAACAACATTTCAGAACCTATAACGTTTGCAGGTCTGAAACCCCACCAATGCGACGTGTGCGGACGGCAGTTCCGCGAACGCGGCACCCTCAAAGAACACCACCGCATCCACACGGGCGCGATGCCCTTCACCTGCGAGTTCTGCGGCAAGAGCTTCCGGTTCAAGGGCGTATTGACCACACACCGTCGCCAGCACACCGGAGAACGTCCGTACTCGTGTCTGGAGTGCCAGCATCACTTCACGAACTGGCCCAACTACAACAAGCACATGAAACGGCGGCACGGCATAAACACGAGCGTCACCGTCAGGAAACCGCAGACGATACCCCCGACGGGCATGCCGCAGAGGAACCCGCCAGGATCGGTGCTGGCGCCACCTCAGCAGCCCGTCATAATCGCGGCGGAAAGTTACGGCGAGCCCCCTACTTCGTTTTATCCCGTGCTGAATTTGTATAACTTGCCAGAGGAGCTGCTGCAGCAGAGGGTGTGATTTTGGGGGTGGTGAATTCGACTTTTGGGGTGGCAAGCTGTTTGTGCTTCGGGGAGGTGTGAAGGTTTGGTTTAATGGTGATTTTTATAAATCGAAAGTATTAATTTTTCCAGTTTTTTTGTTATTAAATCTGTACACATTATAGATTTCACAAAGTACATAAATAGATCAGAATTGAAGTGGATTTGTTATAATAATTAAAAATCTTCTCTAAAAAGTTCAAAATGATTTCAAGTGAACCTTGTGACGGAGGAAAACGATACATTTTTTTCAGCTATTAGTAAAAAATAACATTTGGTATGTTTCAAATTGTATATTGAGTAAAATACTCTTACACATACATGTCTCGGCCTTCTAGGCCTTTATGAAAGAGTATTTGTAGACAAAATTGATGCTTATCATAAATGGTGACCATTTTTACTTGTGGTTAGGGGTAATTTGTAGCCACATTTATAAAGGTATTTGAAAATTCCAACTGATCATTGTACATTCATCTCATCGTTTAATACTTTGGTTAAAAGCATGTAAGTCTAACTTTATTGCTACTGACAATGCATCAAATAACTTTACACATGTATTCTCTCCCCAAATTAAAAATACATATGACATACATTAAGAAGTTCATACAGAAGAACACAATGTAAATTGCATAAAAACACTGATACTAACAAGTCAGATTTGAAGGCAATTAAAATTAAAAATAAATAATGCAGTACTATGTAAAGCAGGTAAGGGTAATACAATAACAATACTTAATAAATCTGAGTATATCAAAAAAAAACTGAAAATATTTTAAACCCAGATCAATTTTTAATAATCATCAAGGACCTAACAAACAGGTACTAAACAAATATCATAACATTATTAAAAACAAGCAACACTCAATCATATCATTTCAACAAGCTTAAGTTACCTTAACAAAGAATGAATTGACTACGTTATTAAACAAATACTTAAATCAACATTATTTCCATTTTAATAACAAGTATTACACACAAAAGATTTTGTAGCTATGGGTTTCCCACTATCTCCTTTTTTGGACAATTTTGAGACCAACATATTAAATTCAAAAAATAAATTAGTTTGACTTTTGGGGAAGATATATAGACGACATTTTTTATATTTGGTGGTGCAGACAGAACCTTAGACCGATTTCTAAATTATATAAACAAACAAAAGCAGATTTTGACATCGAATTAAATATTATAAAACAATTAGAGTTCAGCAATAGCTTTGATCCCACTATGATACATAAAATGCTAAAGAAAAACAATCAAAAATGATTCTACATGGCATACAAAAAGGCATACGTTTAGAACATATAACCAAAGTATTAAACGACCCCATTTACGAATATCCAACGACCAGTTGAAATTTCCTAATACCTTCATAAATGCAACCATAAAATACAAAATACCCCTTTGTCCCTTGTCTACAAGCTCTTTGATAAAGGCCTAGGAGACCGAAGCATGTGAAAGTATTTCACTCAATATATATATTTTGAAGCATACCAAGTATAATTTTCTACTGATAGCTTAAAGTTAAATCCACTTCATTAATCATATGGTAAAGCGTTTTTGACTAATTATAACGATCATCAGTACCAGAACCAATAAATGAAAAAGGAACTGTTACAAATATATAGAAATAAAATTGACTTCAAATCAAATCAAGAAGCAACCTACATGCCAGCAACACAAACATAATATTAATTTAGATCAATCATGAATGAAAATATGGTTATTCATTTCTATTTCATAACTGAAATTTACATTGAAGCATGTTAGGAATTTATAAAAGTGAGAAAATTACCTATTTAGATAATATAATTTTACTGTAAAAAAATAAAATGTTATCTATTTAACATGAGAAGAGAAACAAGTGTTTTTTAAAACATCTTTTTCTAAATTAGCCCAGAAGAGTTCAGCTAACAATGGACTAAGGGATGAACCCATAGCTAAACGTGACTTTTGCATAAAATTTTTATTATTAAAGCAAAAAAAGTTTATTGCAATTAAAAAATTTTAAAGTTCAACCTTTAACTTGTTAAATTTAATTATTTTGTCAATTCAAACACTTCAGAATCTACATTTTCAAAAAATTAAAAACTATTCAAATGTAATCCATGTCAGCTTTTGAAATTAATTCTCATGGAATCAATGCTGTTAAGTAATTTGTTGTATGTACAGAAAACTTTATGTTTGACCCCTAAAATTTTATAATTTCCCGTCAGTTCTACAAATATAAATTATAGCATGGCAAATGTGAAATGGCAATATTTAGTGTTAGGAAAAGAGCAACATGAACACTTATAGGACAAATGAAATACAATAATCTGCCATTAAAAAAAATAAGTAGCCTGCAACCACAAAATCCCATCTGATATAAAAGAAAATTACAAATTAAAAAAAATGCTGCAACTGAAGGCACTTTTGACCAAAATGATTACAAAAAAATGACTATACGATTTATACGAAGCGCTAAAACAGCTTGCCACAATTTGCAATACTGAGAATGTATTAGTGTGATACGAAATACGATTTACGTACAATTGTATATCAAACAGCCATACTCGTAAACGTAATCATTTGGTTAAGGCACGTACTATGTGATGTATTATTTTATTTACTTTGAGAAGTGTATCCAGTTTTTAAGGATAAGAATAAATATTCACCGCTATTGTTTTATTTTTTCAATGCCTACTTCTAGAAATACTATTTTTTGTGTGTTAAAGCAAAATCCTTGTTTGGTGAACAGTAACTGATAAGTATTAAAAAGTTCAGTACCTAAAGCAAATCAAGATAAAAATATACATATGAAACCAACAGAACGCTTCACAATTGTCCTTATCTACTTAATAATCAAGAAAACTTACCTCAGCAGCACTGCCAGTCAACCTGCAAATAAGAAACAAAAGCAACCCATTAGATTCTGCATACAAACGCAAATCGTGTATACTTACATCAAAGTGCAGCATTTTGAACCTTTCACCGTTCACTAGGGTCACTTTATAGCACTAAACACATTCACAAAATAGTTTTTCACATAAGAAAACGTCGAAATTACGCTTTGAAAACTGTCGCGTTACCGGCCGTGCAACCAACTCAAATTAAATTAAACGCTAGCATAAATAACACTTGTGACCACAAAAAACAAAGCGTCTTGCGTTTTTTGCGGCGTTAAAAAACTGTTGTTCAACTGTTTAAATGCAAAAAAAAAAGTCGTTTTTTGAGACTGAAATCGGAATGCGACCGTTTTTATCGGCATCCCAGGCGATTGCGTTGTTGTCAGATCGCTACAGCAACAGGTTTGATCGACAACCTTTACTTTGTTAAAATTCGTGCAGCAGATTGTACTATTCATAATTTTTTATAACACACTGGATGATTTACAACACTTTTAGTGTATTATCAAGGTGTATTTATTAATTTTACAAATTTTAACAATAATAGACAGCAGATACGGCAACTCAGCCAGCTGAAACGGACACATAACCTCACATTTTCCGATCTGTCAAACCAACACCATGGCCAGTGCTGTTGCCGCGCAAAATGAGAACAAATTCTATTCAAATGCTAAACAGTACTGGTCCCAGGTGCCCCCAACTATCGAGGGTATGTTGGGGGGCTTCAGTTTCGTATCTCAAACTGATATCAACGGATCTCGACAGCTTCTGAAACAACTGTTGCACAGCAAGAGCGCTCCTGGCAGGCAGTACGCACTGGATTGTGGAGCAGGTATTGGACGTATCAGCAAGTTCTTGTTGACCGATTTCTTTGCCAAAGTTGATTTGGTCGAACAGAATGAAATGTTTTTGGAGAAAGCGAAGACGTATTTGGGTCCACGCGCCTTGAGTAAAGTGGGCAACTTTTACGGAGTCGGTTTGCAAGATTTTCAGCCGGAGAAAGGGAAATACGACGTCATATGGGTCCAGTGGGTGATTGGTCATTTAACTGATGAAGATCTAGTCGATTTCATGAAGTCGTGTAAGAGTGGTTTGAAGAAAAACGGTATGATCGTTGTCAAAGAGAATGTAACATCTTCGGGAGAAGTGGAAGTTGACACGGAGGATTCGTCTGTTACCCGCCCCATGGGTTTGTATCAGGAACTGTTCACGAAGGCGGGTTTAGATTGTTATAGGATGATGAAACAGCATAAAATGCCCAAGTGCATCTACAATGTTTATATGTTCGCCTTAAAACCTGTACACATAGAATTTTGTGATGAAATTAGCAATAAATGTGAAGAATCCAAAGAATTTTGTAGTGATGCCACTGAAAAAAGTTTAGATATTTGTCAAACTGAGGACTTTGTTTTAAAAAATGTACCTGATTAATAAATTACTGATTTAATTTCTAATATATTAATTTTTGTAGTCCTGACTTGCCAATTCAATTTAAGAAACGCCATCCATCTACACTACATGTTCTTTAAAGGGGCAATAAAAATTTTTGGAATAAGAGAAAATTCAGTTTTAAGAACAATTTATTACTCTTATGTAATAGAAACATCTGTTTACTGTGGCAAATATGAAAATTGAACTCTACTGATTATTTGGAAATTGTAATCTATCAATAAGAAATTTTGTGTTAGCAGCAGTGATTGAACTTGTAGATACTGTGTTGTATCAATCACCGGTAAAAACACAAAAAATTACATTTTAACGGACGCAAATAAAAGCCATGATTTTTTATACAACATTTTATTTACCAATTACAAAACACATGTCAAGCCTTAAGAGCAAATTTCCTCGGGGGGAAGGCGGACCTCTTCCTAATCTCCTTCTGTGTCTTGATGCGTTTCTCGTGCTTCGACAACGCCCTCCTGAGAGCGCGGGTCTTTTTCGGTCTCAAATCAAGGGGCTTGTACTTTTTGTTTTTGTACAGCTTCCTGAGATTTTCCTTCTGTTTCTGGTGCATCACGATGTAAACACGGGCGATGGCCTTGCGTACTACGCGACTGAAACGGTAAAATTCAATGCACGGTCCCCTTACGACATCAAGAATCCACTTACATTTTTGACAGCTTCGAAGGAGCTCCCCCAGTGACTTTGGCCACCCTAAGGCTGGTGAGTTCCGTTTTGAGCTCATCTAGCTGCTTAGTGAGCTCCTTTTTGTCTTTGTTTCTCAACTCTGAACACTTTACTTTGCCCTGGAATACGGAAAAATATAATCATAACCTCAAATTTTTAATCTGGTGAATTTGCATCTGCAAGATCATATACGAATAAAATATACTCAAATATAGGCTTGTGAGGCATAATCTATCGATCTTCATTGATTTTGAGCTATGGATGGTACGTATTATAGCAGATAATTATAAATTTCTGTACTCACCATGTTTAGTTCAGATTATCCGTCAAGCCCTAGACGTGTAGAAGGTTCAACTATCTTAGGTTGGTACTGTGGTAATTACATCCAAATCAATTTTTTGCGCTAAAATTAAAAGAAACTGAAGCTTTACTTTTTATCTTTTGCAAAATTACAAATTTACGCTTTTAATCCCGTGTTTAATTCTTTTTTAACCGTTTAAATTTGATAACCCGTTTGACAGTAATCTAGTGACTAAAAATAACGGTTGGTACGACACGTCACCCAGTGATGACTAAATCGTAACCTCAAACTGGGCGTATATGTGTTTTCGAAAATAATCGTACCAAAAAATGGCAAAAAATACCTCCAGTTCAGCGTTTCGCAAAATCGACGTCGACCAATACTGTGAAGACAATTTTAAAGAAGAAGAAATAGAGCAGAGTGGTCCCGCAGGTCCCGATGAAAACGAAGTGGTTTCATTGTTAAACAAATATCCTTTTATTTTATCCAAGACGATTCATTACTAAATTATACTGTCCTTAACTTAGAAATACAGGTAAACACGTCGAGGCACTCAAAACTGTACTGCAAAACGCCCCTTTAGGTTGTCGAAACCAACAGATAAAAGTATGTACCATTATGAGCCTTTCCTTAACATAATAGTGTCGCTTTGCAGGATAATGCAGTAAATCTGACATTGAGGGTGCTGCTAGCTATTAAGGGATCACAAATTGAAGAGGCTGTCAACGCTTTAGATCCCACTCTAATAGACGTGTTGATGAAATATGTGTACAAGGGTTTTGAGTACCCATCTGAAGGCCGCAGCGGACACCTACTGATGTGGCACGAGAAGGTTTACAGTGTGGGTGGGGTTGGGTGCATCGTAAGAGTGCTGTCGGACACTAAAAGAGCTTGAAAACTGTTAATTTTAAGGTGAACCATAGGTCGTAAGGAATAAAGTGATTTTTATGGATGAGCTGTTTTTTATTTGTAAAAGGGTCAGGAATTTTTGTTTATAACAATGTAGTTATGAAGATTTTAATTTTCCGCTTTTTTTTGAGATGACTTTTGGTGTGACATTTGATGTTTCTTCGAGACGTGGCGTTTGTCATGTGACAGTGACAATTGTCGCGTTGTCCAACAATAATAATAATAATGTCTGACTCAACAAAAGAGCAAAAACTGGCAGCTGCCAGGAAAAAGGTGAGGATTTAAACATTTACAAGCCAACGTGAATCTTAAATCATTTTGTAACAGCTTTTACAAATATTGTTATTTATCTAACCTCAAAACTAGTCGACGTCATCAACGTTTTTCACTTCCAGCTGAAGGAATTTCAAAAGAAGGCGAAGCAAACCAAGAAGGAAGACACTAGTGCTGCTAGTTCCATCTCAGATCATGTCGAAAAGCAGGACGACCTGACTAGTTCAACACACAGTTCTTTGAATGGTCAAACGGTACCAGATACTAACTCCAACCTACCCATTCACAACTATTTCAGCAACGTGGGATATGACAGTGCCTATAACAATCGTAGCAACTTCTTCGATAATTTTAGTAAGAGTGATAGTGCCCAAGTGAATGAATCGAACAGTAATTTGTTTAATACTGCTGTGTACTTGGACAATAAATTGTACAGCATGCAAGTAGGTTTCGACACAGATTCGGTTGCCATGGAGGATCCAGAAATTAAACCCATTAATGAACTGTATGAGAATCGGCACAAGTCATTGATGACTCAGGATGACGCTGATGAAATCAAAGATTATATCGACCGTCGAGACCAGGAAAAGCAAAATGAATTTTTTGAAAAAGCAGATGACAAGCAAGATTCTGACTTGTTAGACGCTATATCAAACATGAAGCAAGAGGAACTGGCTAAAGATAACCCAAGCGA
Source organism: Rhyzopertha dominica (assembly GCA_025024175.1). Lineage (NCBI taxonomy): Eukaryota > Metazoa > Arthropoda > Insecta > Coleoptera > Bostrichidae > Rhyzopertha > Rhyzopertha dominica. Next base: position 6,070,574 of record QCXZ01000001.1, on the reverse strand, counting down.
GCTAGTGAAGCTGTCAAATCAACTCGCGCAGATTATAGAACCAAAATTAGAAGAACCAGAACCAGACGCTGATTTGAATGAGCGCAACCGGCAGTTACAAGACCTCTTGGATCAAGAACGCATCAGATCGGAACAACTAAACACCCAGCTGGAGATATCCCAAGATAGAACTGCCCTTTTAGAACAGGAACTGGAAAATGTGAAGTTAGAATGCGCCACTTACAAAGCTGTTAAAGATGAGCTTCAGTACCACGTGCAGACAGTCAATATCTTGGTGGGGGAAAAGGCTGAACTCACCAATCAATTGTCGGAGGCTCAAGAAGGGTTAAAACAAAAGATAGGTGAATGCGAAGAATTGTCTGCTAGGTTGAGAACGTCAAGATCGCGGGTAGCCGATTTAGAAAAGGAGGTGGCGAATTTAAAAAGTGAAAAACGAGCGGGAGATGATTTCAAACAAGTGTTTCTTGATTTGGAAGCTGAGAATGGTCGTCTTAAGGAGAGAAGTGAAGAAATGGCTTTGGATTTGTCGGAATTACGAGCGAAGCTGGCCAAGTGCGAGGGCGAAAACAGGCAACTGCAGAATCAGTTGAATGAAGCGAATTTACAGCTTTCGCTGGCCGGAATAAAAATCCAGCAACTGTCGAGTGGTGAAGCAAGAAGCGACGATCATCTCGAGAGATTTGCTGAAGAGAAAGCAGTGTACGAAAAACAGGTCACGGAATTAACGTCCCAATTAAATTCTGCGATAAATGACAAAAATCAAGTGAACACACAATACCAACAGTATGTGCAACAATTAAACGGACAGCTAACCAATTTGGCGGCAAGACTTGAAACTGTAACCAAAGAAAATGAAACATTGACGTCACGAGAGCAAGCGTTAATTTCTCACATAGGCGAGTTAGAGAAACACTTGCAAAGGGAGAGAATCCAGCCTCAAATCGATACTTCAGAGCTTGAAAATGCCCTTCAGACGTTGCGAGCTGAAAAAACCAACTTGGAAGAGAGTTTTACGAGGGTTTCGAATGAAAGAGACATGCTTTTGAAAGACCTCGAAGCAAAGAAGGAATCGATTGTGGAATTGGAGGATACGGTGGAAAGATTACAAGCGGGGCAACCTGATAGCGTGAAATTGCTGGCGACGATTGAAAGCGATAAAGTGGCCGCCTCTAGGGCTGTGGCGCAAAATTCAGAGCTGAAAAAACAGCTGCAAGAGATGCAAGATGATTTCGTTAAAGTGGTGAGTGCCAAACTATATACTTACATAAATTCTGCTATGAGATTTCGTTGGTAAAAGAATCTTGCTAGTTTACATTGTGTATATTTCTATATAGTTCGGGAAACAGTTATCTGACCCCAGTTACGTCAAATTCCGTAAATGATTGACTCTCTCAGCTCGGTTTAATAATCTTAATCTGGTATTTTCAAATTTCTTCCACTGGAGTTTCACATTTCTATTTATCAGTAGGAAGTAACATTTTATTTAGATAACTAGTATTCTTAGTACAAGTTTATTAATTCATTGATAAAATTGTAATACAAATGTATAAAACTTCTTTATCTAAAAATTGTATTTTTTTGCTTTAACAGACAAACGACAAGTTAGAACTTATAGAACTGTTGACCAGTGAACAAAACCAGAACAAAGACCTCAAACACCGTCTCCAGCAGATCGAAGTGAAGCTTCAAACCCTAACGGACGCAATAGAGATCAAAGACAAAGAACTAACGGAGATGAGGGAAACTTTCGACGGTCTGAACAAGCAGATGCTTCAGCAGGGGCAGCTGGCGGATAGACTGAGGCATTACGAGGCACAGGATCACAGTTCCCACGCTCTACAAAGTGAACTGCACGAAGCTAAGCAGTTCATAGCGTTTTTGACGAACGAGAACGTCAAATTAAAAGAAATGTTGGAAAAAAGAGGGGAGGACAGCGGTGAAAGGAGTGGGGGAGGTGAGGGGCAAAATAGCAGTGGGGATAGTGCAGTAGTTGAAAATGTGGAAGGTGAGTTGTGTTTTAAATTCATTTCTATCTGATATTATGGACAATGAGTTTTCACCCAGGTCATACTTGTATTTAATTGCATGAGGTGAATGTACTAACTTTCTTAACAATCTTGGAGCTCTTGAATCACTTAAAGTTTTTAAATATCAATTATTAATGTATGTTATGGACTCTGTGTAACAGTTTTGTTAATTTTGAGTTGTGCCTTCATGTTGAACGATTAGTTACTTGTTACAGATTCGACTCCTACGATCGACAAGGATTCGGCGATGAAATATCTCGAGCAGAAGTTCCTCAAAACCATGCAGGACATCGCCAGCCTGACGGATGAGAAGCAGCGCCTCGAGCACATCGTTCTGCAGCTCCAGGGCGAAACGGAAACCATAGGCGAATACATCGCCCTCTACCAGCACCAGAGGGGAATCCTGAAGCAGAGGGCGCTCGAGAAGGACGAACAACTGAAACAGCTGGCCAGGGACAGGGAACAGATGAAGAACCAACTGGACCAACTGAACCAGCTGGTGAAGAGGCTGATTGTGGAGAAGGGGGCGTTGCCCGCCGATGTCTTGGAGCAGCACGAGAGTTTGTGCAAAGAGCACGCGAAGATCCGTGAAGAGAGCGAGAACGGTGTCGCAAACGAAGGTACTGCTGAGAAAATAATGGAACTTTTGAGCGAGATAAAAACTAGTAATTTGGTGCAGCCCTCCGAAAACTTTCATCCGTGTCCTCTGTGCTCGGGGAAGCTCATCACGGTATAACTGGTCATAGCGAATTTTATGTGATACATTAAAGTTGTAGGGTTTTGTGTATTTTTAACGGCTTGTACAGGAATTAAAGATATTTTTATTTATGTGGCTTTATTTCTCAATTAAAAGTTCTTGTGAACTTTGATTACCACCCTATGGCCTTGATTTGACTCCTAAAGAGTAATTTTTTAATAAACACCTGTTACATGGCGAAGACTAGCATGAATAAGCATGAAATAACATGAACTGACAACTTGAGCTTGTCAAAACAGCTGAACATTGAAACATGAAGAACTAAAGTCATTCCAGTTGAGGTGGCAAAAGTGAAGAATGACATTTAATATAACAATATTGAGCAATAATATGCCTTCCTTGGAAACATTGATGACAGGGGAGGATACAGTATCAGTTACTAAGATGACGTTTCCCTCTGTTGTACGGCAACAAGATTATATCGACCGCGGGGAAAGAGATTACGTTAATTCTTCATGAAGTATTGGTATTAAACATTCGATTTGATTCTGTTGAAGAGATCAGATTCCAACAAGAAATGAAGTAAAATTAAACAAGTTTTAATTTTTACAATTTTCTTGTTACAGATCTAGAGCATGGACCCAAGTTCTCCAAAGAAAACCTAAAATAAAATTTATTTTTCATAAATACTTTTTGTAATGAATTAATTAATAATAATTTTGTAAACATTTAAAGTAAAATAAAAAATATAAGTAATGCAGTTGAAAACCCTTTTTTGATTGAACTGATGTCATCTAAGATAAAATTTGGATTTGTCCCATAAGTTTTTATGATGTGTGACACGATATATTTGCTTTTTTTTTAAATATACATTTAAAAGTAAATTTTAGTTGAAATACAAGTTTTTGTTACGTCTGGCAAATTCAGTGCTTGGAGATTCCTTTTTGTGCTGAGTGGCTCCAAAAGAAAAACAGGTGTTCTCATGATTTTTGCTGCTTCTCTCTTAACCCTTGAAAATCGGGGGTGTTTTCCTCAAAAAGTGGCTGTGTCACTTGCCCATGCAATTTTTTACAATCCTTACATATTGATTTAAAGACTTATAAAGTTTCACATTTCTTTCGGTTAAGTTCCTGGAAAATCAAAAATGAAAAAAGGCATTTACAAAACTTGTTTATTTTTAAACTAAAAACACGTCAAATGGACATTAATTAAACAGAAAATTAATACATCCTATATTTAATACACAAAATAATGGTATGGTCAAAAATGTGAGATCTGGATACTGCTAGCGGCCCTCAACTGCAAAGAAAAGAAAAAGATGTCAATAACCAATAATTTGTAGATTACAAAAAGACTACCAATAAAATGTTATTCAGTGAGAGAGTTCAAAGTAAAATCATGGTTGTCATGAACATAAAAAGCTGTCATCATACAAAAATAATCTTTTATCAATTTATAGTCTTTTATTACTTACTATAAGAGCTCAGGTCGATTTCATCCGGCAGCTCAGTGATATTAACATCAAATCTGTCCTGCACCTCGTTGAGGATCTTCGCATCACTTTCTTCAGATATGAAAGTGATTGCCAAACCTTTGGTACCAAATCGCCCAGCTCTGGCAACTCTGTGTAAATATGTGTCGGAGTCTTCAGGCATATCGTAATTAAAAACGATATTAACACGTTCGATATCCATACCACGCCCAAACAAATTAGTCGCTACCAAAATCCTCTAAAAAAAAAACCCAATTTGCAAAAAATCCAACGACTTCTCGATTGCTACCTTTTGAAAATCTTTGAACTGTTGATATCTGGAAAGACGTTCCTCCTGAGTCATTCCCCTGTGTATCCCGATGGCGGGAAAATTCTGCTCGGTCAGTAGCTGAGCTAGAGCGACGCACCTTTGAATGGACTTGACGAATATCACAACCTGATTGAATTCGAGGACGTCGAGCAGTTCGAAAAGCTTCTTGTTCTTTTCGTTCTCCTTCAACTTAACGTAGTGCTGTTGCAGACCGTGCAGCGTCAGTTTGGCTTCATCGTCGACGTAAACCTCCATCGGCTGAAAATCAAACGACATCACGACGACGTTCGTTAAGGAACATCGGCAAGGATCGGGTTAATTTTTTCTAGATCTGCCCAAAAAGGGAGCAGATAAATGAGACGAAGGTTTGAATGGTTTTGTATGAGAGGAACTTTAACAAAAGAACTAAGTTTTCAAGATCGAAATTCATAAATTTTCATAACCTATCAAAAAAACACTAAACAAAATAAAGTTTATTCCCTATTGGGATGTTGGGGATCGTTTTGGTGCCAAATAAAAAAATTCCAATTTTCAGCTCTTAATCTCAAACAGCTTCCAAGTTCTTTTAAAAAGTTTTTCTGATTTTATTTTTTAAATAATAAAATTGAAAATTAGAGAATGACGACTTCTTAATTCTTACAAGCAAAAGGAATTAAAAAATATATATTTTTTTTAATTCCAAAGGAACAGCAGATTAGTAACGAAATAAAAAAATTAAATCTTTTTTTGAAAAGTATCACAAAATTTTGTCAATGTCCTTTATACTCTTCCATACCCAAGAATTTCTTTAGGAACAATAAAAAAAATTAACAATATTTTTTCAGTAATCTTATGTTGAAAATCATATTATTTATGATAAAAACAATAAAAATATTTTTTTGCCGAAAATTGAAAACTCCAAGACCATTAAAGATTATACAATCTTAAAATAGTAAAAATTGGCCATCCCCTTCTAATTCCAAATTAAGAATTAGCATTTCCAAACAAAATAAATATTAACATTGATCATGACAAGTGTCAATCTTTCACATCCAATTTTACTTCCTCCCGCAAATATATATTTTTTTCTACTTGCAAAAATGCAAAATCCAAATACTGTTTCTACGTTGACATTCAAGAAAATTATGTCCAATAATAAAATTGCAATTCACATTATCTAAAATCATTAAAGTATTTACATAAAACCAACCAAACAATGTGAAAAATTCTTCAAAATACAATCAGGTCGAATGAATGCAAACATAAATTTTGAAAGTGTTAACATGCAAAAAGTTTGCAAAACTCACTGACGACCACACACCCTGAAGCATTCTTAAATATGAATTTCGACAACTTTAATGAAAAAAAATTCAAAATTTGACACAAATAAAGCCAAAACCATTCAAAATTCATTTTTCTATGTTTTAAAACGACTGTTGCAAAGTTCTTGAAAAACAAATATTTGAATTTTTCAGATTTTGACACCTGCTTAGAAAATTAATTTCAGATACAGACTGTTTTCTCATACGAAACCATCCAAACCGTCCCCCAAAAAAAAAGGGCCAAAAGAAGGGTCTTATGCGCTGTAGTTACGAAGATCCAAGTGTCTAGAGATCCATCGTACATACAGTCGGACGGAAAACATCCAACGCCGCACAACGTTCCAAACAAAACAAACGGACCATCATCCATCATCTTAAGCCCTCCCCCACGCGATGCTAAATCCTGATGGCCTCTCAAAATTTCACAGCAATGTGGCACGTCCGAAATGATCTAACCTATTCGGAAACCCTTCGAAAAAAATCGTCTTCGTCTTGACTCCTCGTAAGTCTTCTTGGCCCCCGGCCCCCCCCATAGACCTGCTCGTTGGGCCACATTGCTCTAATTTCATTTTTTTTTTTAAGTATATTGTGTGCGTTGGGACCATATTGAAGTAAAACGTCAAATTACATCTTGCATGAACTTCTTGCAGACGGGTCGGATTTCTTTGCTCAATGTGGCGCTGAACATCATCACTTGCTTGCCGTGTGGAGTGTTACGGTATATTTCTTGAACGTCACGCCTCATGTCTGAAATAAACAAGGGAAAATGTAAAAATGCAGTTAAMATAAGGAAGGGAGGTTTCAAAATTATGTTTTAAAGTCAGGATAGGCCCAGTTATCTTCAGCAAATAATTCAGCTGTCCCTACCTATCGTTGTCATCATTCGAAATCATATTTTTTAATAAAACAATTGTGATGTATTKTTGATGCAACCGTAATTTTAACATATTATATTGCAAAACAAAAGATGAGACATATCCATATCAACAACAAAATTTGGAGTTCTTTAAACAAACGAAAGTTGTGACGCTTAACCTCACTCACCTAACAACTCCAACATCTTATCGCACTCATCCAAAATGAAATGCTTCAAGTGCTTGAGGTTGAGTTTCTTAGATCGCACCAGCGCCAGAATTCTGCCGGGAGTGCCAACAACAATGTGCGGGCAGTTGTTTTTCAGCACCTCCTCATCTTTCTGTATCGGCAGGCCACCGAAAAACACGCCAACCCTGATGTTCGTCATGTATTTACAGAACCGCTCATATTCCTTGCTGATTTGAAAAGCCAACTCACGCGTGTGGCACATAACAAGGACGTAAACGACGTTCTCTGTTGGTTCTAACTGCTGCAACGTCGCAAGAACGAAAACAGCCGTTTTACCCATACCGGACTTGGCCTGGCATAGAATATCCATGCCAAGCACCGCCTGCGGAATGCACTCATGTTGTACTGCAAATTAAAAATCCTATTAACACCATAGAGGCCCCAAACATGGGTCCCTTACCTTCTGAAGGGTGCTCAAAACCACAATCTGCGATAGCCCTCAAAATTTCGGGCTTCAACAAGAAATCTCTGAAACCAGAGCTATGTATCGAGACGTACGTTCCTTTAACGCCCTTTTTCTGTTCTCCGGTCCTGGCGGTCTCGTTCGCGGTCTGTTCTGTCTGCTCCTCATCTTCGTAATCGAGAAGGTCGTCGGCGGCGTCAGCCATTTTTCACGATTTGCGAAGCGGAAAACGATAACGCGAACAATTTAACACGGGAAATGTTTCCGCGGTTGAAAAACGCGCTTGGCAAGCAAGTTAATTGGTAAAAACGTCCTGTTTAAAACACGATGACTGCAGATTATTTGTACAGCTTGGCTACATATAACACACGCTTGGTAAATATGGCGTAAGGCGTAATGGCGGATGGCTTTGGCGTGGGCAATGGGTAAGCTCGGTTCTGATTGGCTCTTAGCTGATGCAGGATTGCGACGTTGCCGGATTTAGAAAATCCTCAGCTTAAGTGACGAATAATTATTTTTTTACCTAAAATTGCGATTTTCAAGTTTTTGGGCACAAATTAATGATGTAATATTAATGAAATAATGAAGTCGAAATTAATCCTCGATATTCTGTTCATATCACGTTTTGGCACAGGTATCATGTTTGTACACGCAAAATTCGCATTGTATACTATAAAAACTTAAGATTTCCGCTAACTAAATGAAACTTCATACATGGTATTTGAAATTTGATAAGAAATGTTACATCTTAAGCGTCTAATAATAGCGACTTTAAAATAGTAATTAATATTGCCATTTTAAAAGATAAAAACGCACTTAGATATTCACGAGAATGAAAKATCTACTGGAACAAAGCAAATGATATACAAAAAGAGCAATGAAGTAAAAATTTGTTGAATAATATCTTTCGTAAATTCGGACAGAGATAAAATATGGAACTAACAGAATACATGCGAGATAATATTGACAATATTAAACGAAGAGTCTATATAGAGAACTAGAATATGATATAAATATGATAGTAATAGATGCTAAAACCATGCGTACAGTTAACAAAATAAGGTCTGTTTAGAAAAACAAAAAGTAAACATATAGCAAAAGGCAGTTAATATACATAGCACTTTCATACTTTGCCTTGGAAATATTGAAAAATTTATAATAAAAGATTGCATGTTTCCATTACTTGTCAAAATTGAGTTTTGATTTTTTTAATTTGTCATTGTATGGATTTGAAAGGTACGAATTTTTTAATAGAACTTCACATTTCGAAATTCTGACAAAAACATAACATAAATCAAAATTGATGACATGTAATTAAAAACGACCTCTTTAAAAGTTATTAGTATGGAATTCAAAAAGAACACCCTGTATTGTAGGTATATAAATCACTATATTTTTGAAATATATGCCACAGAAACAGCTATAATCTAAAAATAGAAAACGTCGCTACATAACTCTAATAATAAACAAGTTATAGCAGAGCTTTTTACGAACTTTAGGACACCCTGTATATCATTTTATATCTCTTCAAGTGAAAACAACCAAATGAGAATTTTTAAATATGAAAAGGTCACTAACCCAAACAGGGGTGGATCCACGGGGGGGGGGACTGCGGGAGAGTTCCCCCCCCCCCAAAAAAAAAAGTTGTACGTTATACATTTTTTCCAATGAGACACCGAAAATCGTAATAAATCAACAATTGAACATTTAACAATAAAATTATCGATAATGTTTTAATATATAAGTTACCGCATTTCCATCATAAATGACGCTCTGCGAAGAAAAGGACTTTGAGTTGCTAATCAATTTCATTTACCCTATAAGGATTGATTTGAAAATAAGCGTATTTCCGCGTGGGCGCGTTCTCAACAAAAGAGATAGTGGTAGCATTAAATTTATTAAATTAATAAATTTAATAAAGTTAATGGTGGTAGATTTGATACTATGAAATACATGTTAAAATATGTATCAAAAATAAATCTATGGTTTACATTTACACATTTCTTAAATAAAGTACAAAATTATGTAGTTCTCCCCCCCCAAATCCCACTCTGGATCTGCCCCTGAACCCAAAGTTTTCAGTTAATGATGTTCATAAATAAAATTTACAAACAAATATACTTAAATTTTTTGTTAAAATAATAGCTATTTGAAGGTCTACCTATCAAGTTATTTTTAGTCTACAATTTTACGAATTGCGCTTATTGCACCACATATGTAATACATATACATTCGAATAGAATCATTTTCAAAATATCAATGCAGTAGTTAAGTGGTACCTATTCTTTTGTATAAAAGATGTGGTTTCTTGAATGGCTCTTTTCTGTCTGTGTAGGATCACAGTCTTAAAATTTTGCTGAAAAGACTTACTAAAACGCATACTGATTTACAAAAACACTTAAATTACTGACGGTAACAAAATAGGTAATTCGCCAATGTCAGAGAATTTTTTTGTGGAATTACCGGCAACGTCGCATTTGAAGCCAGCTTGGCCAACCTTAAGCATTTACGCGTTACCATACGAAGCAAGTGGGGTCCCCATAATAACATCTTGAGAATGTAATAACAAAAATTGCGTGTTATTCTTCAAAAACTCTACGATGCCGAATAGTTTAGTAAACCTGTGGTTTACATAGCAATTTGCGACTATAATGTTGTGTCCTGAGGTGTTAAACTTTAAAGCACCTGATTCAAGCTTTACCATTGCCAAAGGAAGCTTCTCCAGCAACAAATTGGACTCTGTTTCAAAGTTTTCTTACAACCATCTGGTAAGGGGAGGTGTTTTATTGGATGACATGGGTTTATTTGTCAAATTTTCAGATTTCTTTCGTCTTGCCAGACACATTGAAAGTTCCTGATTACATTGCAAATATATTAATCGACGATTGTGACTATTACAGAGCTGTGAATGTACCGATTGTTGAATTGGTTGACCGACAGTTTGTTAAGAGTTTTATTAAGAAAGGTTGGTGATCTTTTCTGCAAAGATTCAGTTTGAAACGTTGCTTTGTAGGAAATTTGAGTTTGTTGAGTGTTGGCACGAGAATCGATTGTGACAACTGTGTTTGTTTGGCACCCAATGGACTGTTAGTTTTGTCATTGGACAAAGAGACATATCAGACGCTTGGGGTTCAAGGGGAAGTGTCGAAGTTCCATAAAAAGGATCGATCTAGATACGGTAAGTCAAGATTTGGCGAAAGGCAGTCTTAACGGCTGGTTGTTACAGACGATGCCTAAGCACTGTGAAGTGCGTTCGTTGCAGGCGCTCAGCCTGAAAGCGTTGGGCGATTTAGTTGTTTCTTTGACACCCTCGATCTTGTCGAATATACACCAGTTTGTGGAACCGCAGAAAGGCGTTGCCTGCCTGCAACGCAGCATAGAATGGTTGAGGCAGCTGCTGGTGTCTCATGTTCCATATTTCTTGTACGATGATATGGCTAGTGAGGTTTTGAATGCTGTGAAGGCGTCGATAGATAAAACGAAGAAGACTTTCTATCCTGACATGCCTATTTCCTCGTTTTTGGCCGAAATGAACGTGGTTGTTAGCTTGACCGAGGTGGTGTTGAACGCTAATCTCAAAAAGATTGATTTTTCGCTTTGGCCGAAGATAATGAGATATGTATTGTACAAAAATTTGTATAAATTGTCAGGGTTGGAGGTTTTGAATTTGGGATCGTGTACTGTGGGTTGGCGCACAACGGAATACGATAAGTGGATCACAAGCGGCATAATAAGAATGAAAAACCTGAGATCATTATGTTTATGTTTCGATTGTACAGATTCAATTGTTCAGATTATAGGAGAGAACTGTCCTAACCTGCAGTGTCTAGACATAACATCGTCTCGTTCGGTGACCGATCGTAGTGTCACTTGGCTCTTGTCTTGCGTGCAATTACGAGAGATTCAGTTACATAGAACGTCGGTTAGCGTCGTCGGTTTCGCCCAGTTAATAGTGGGATTAACAAAGCTCCAAGATATTGGACGGTGCGACGATTTCGGCAACGTAATCAAGTATCTCCACCAAAACTTTCAGAACGCCGGCCCATTTAGCCTGAAACGAGTGCAGACGCGTGATCTCACGACGGAAAACTTGCGTTTGTTCGTCAATATCTGCCCGAAAATCGAATACATCAGTGTGTTTCACGACGAGCAGATCTCCGACTTGACAGTTTTGATTTCCCTGGAAAACTTGAAAGAATTAAAGCTGCTGTCGTGCGCGTTTTATAGCGACAATTTGAAGCAACTTCTCGAAGTTCGCGGCTCCAACATAACCAGTCTGCACTTGGAACACGTGGACGAAATCGATCTGAACGCTCTCATGTTCATCAGCTCGTATTGTCCGTCGCTGAAACGTCTCGTCTTGTACAACTGTGATTTCATCTACACGCAAACTTTGCCCGAACACCGCCACTCGCCGAAACCGTTCCAGAACTTAGAACGGATCTTTTGGGTCGTGGATTGCGCCATCACGCACCTAGAGTACATACTCTTGCACGCGGTCAACATACGCTACATTCACCTGGGAAGTTCCTCGGGAATCGTGCACGATACGATTGTTTCGACATTGAAGCAGAACCCGATGAAGAACCTCGAGGAATTGAGGATTCTCTACAGTAGCGATCTGAGCATACGCACTGCGGAACTCCTGCTGCGCAGCTGTCCCAATTTGAAGGTGCTCTCGGAGTTGGAAAGTTGGCAGGGAATCAGCACCAACGAACTGAAAAGCKTCAAACAGATGATAGAGTCGAACAACTTTGATTTGGATATACGTCCGACACTTTCATACTATTAACACTTGTATTATGGCTGTAATGGGTAGTGATTACATCAATATATTTATTTATGTCTATCTGTCGTGTTTGGATTCTTTCTCGTTGACAGCAACGGTTGAAAAGGACTGTCATCCTGATAAGGGATAAACACTGAGAAACAGCACTGTCAGGCGTTTAAAAATAACAAAAAAATACTTTTTGCTTTTTGTCTTAATAGAAATTTAAGTGTTTGGTACATAATAATTCTAGKGAGTTCAAATCTATTTTGGAACCATAATCCATAATGTTTATATTAAGTGTGTTCACAGTCTGTTAACTTTTTAGCTTAGTTCATTCAGCCAATTTCTAATTAGGTATTCATACCTTAACGTGTTGCAAAACTCCTTAATAAAATGATATCCCAAAACTTCATATTACAAGATTGAAGTGAACTTTGACAGGGACATGCTCAATCCTGTATGGGTTGAACTTTACTACCACATAAATGTCTGTTATGTAACATGAAGAGGGCACATAGAACATTTGTAATGATGTGTAAGAAACTTGAAAATGAGCTTTTTCGTACAGTGGCTCATTCACTATTTTTTCGTGTAACGTGAAATATCTAGTTCATCCAGTACCTGATGAATCACCTGTATCACAAATATTTAGTAAAAGAATAATTAATGTTCAAACTACCTGATTAAAAATTGAATACCTTTACTCAGTATAAGTATTAAATCAATGAATCTTTTTGGTTGCTGGCTTGCAAATAGTATATCTCTAGAGATAAAGTTTGTCTTTACGTCTTGTAATTATCTATATATATTAACTTCAAATGTCAATATTTCTTACTTGCTTTTTTATAAATTTTTCAGATCATTTTCCACCTGTACATTAGTCAAAACGTGAAAATTAAAAGTCCAGTTGCTTTGCTTTATAAAAAAACCTGCACATACCTACACAAGCACATTAGCACACCGAAATTTCTCTTTTGGCTCTTGCAGTTGTCAAAATCAACCTGAAGGCAGACCACTTCATTCCTGGAAAACCAAATTATGAACGCACAAAAACGGCCCTGTCAAAATTACCACCATTCACACTCATTTTCGCTTGGGAGCCACAAGAAAAAGACATATGTCCCTCCTCTCTAGCCAAGTACTTTCACGACAAAGGATGCAGCGTAAAACTGTGCCAGCCAACATCAAGTATACACACACAGTACTCTGTGAAGGTGCCCCGCATCGATTTAGAACATGTTGAGTCAGAAGACGCTGCAGAATTTTGCGAGTGGATGGGAATGCTCTGCATGGGAGGAGACTTGAATTCGGGGGCCCCGGATAATTTTCTGACAAGTTACGTGGTACCCGAGCCTTGCGAAACTGTGGGACAAGTCAAGATTCTTCAGTGGAGGGGATTTTACACGAGCGAGAAGATTATTTTGTTTATTGATGCTTTGAGGTAAGCTCCAATCATTTATGTCTCGTTTTTTTGTGGCATTCTTGAAATATCCAGGCAGTACCTTGAAGAAGACTCCAGTAAACAGGCCGCAGTTTATGTCCAGGGCTTCTCTGATGCTCCAGAGTGCTGGGTTGGTCGAGAAAACCATTTCTACACTAGCAGCAGCAATGGGTACGTCGTTGCGTTAAACGGTGAACGGTATTTGCTGTGTATCAACAGTGTGTCAAATAAACAATATAAATGACTTCAACAAGGTTTATTTGAACTTTTAGTGTAACAAATATGAATTATTTGCGCTTCCTTCGTGCCTCGTTGGGGTTTTTTCTCATCCAATGCTTGACCTCGGCACCTGGCCTGATGCAAAGCTGGGCGGAACGTGAATTTACATCTCTCATCACGAACGGAGAAAATCCTGCAATAATAATGCCCTTACAGGATGCTAGCTTACAAATACCAGTCAGAAAATTTCTTTTGAAATATGTTAAGCACATAAGTTGAAAAACTATGAGTTTAAAGTTGAAAATTCAGTGCACCTAAGTAAATTCATCTAAAATTCGTTCTCCGGTGCAAAAAAAGGAATTTAAACAACAAAATAAAAGTAGTTTCACATTGTTAACAGTAAAAATTACCAATGAAAAGCAAAAACCCCCTAACTTTTCTACTCGCTTTGCCTTTACCTGCAATGTAGTCATCGTCCAATGGATTATTCTTCGTTCTCGCCAATCTAGTTGGCCGTTGGTCCGGCATTGGCTGATCGGCCACCAGAATGGGGTTATTCGAATGTTTGCCTCCCTTGATCGTGGGCAAGCTGAACTTCTTCCCTCGTGCCGTCAACGGACGCCTGGCATTTATGTGAATCTGCATTTTGCCGTTTTCGTCCAACGTAACGGCGACTCTCTTGAGCGTGTTGTTGCCACACTTGGGACAGAACGTTTTCGTCATGATACTGGTCGTTTTGAAGCACGTGTAGCAGCGTAAGATGAAGGTGCGCAACTGCTTTATCATCCTGCCGTCTAAAGCAGAAACGTTCAGATTAATTTGTTTCAGGACGTTCTGCATAGCGAAATCGGTGGTTATGCAGGCGACTTTAACTGATTTCTCCTCCGTCAGGTCGGATTTGATCTGTTTCTTGGCTGCTTTTATGTTGGACGGCGTTATCCAGCCATCGTCGTCCTCTGTTTCACTAAAACTCTCATACGAATCATCGTCTTTGACAGAAACTAAGATGTCATCAACATTTTCATCTGAAACCTCCTCGCAGTTCAAATCGCCAAATTTTTCTGCCAATTCCCCATCCAATTCATCACACATTTCTTTCTCTGCTCCTTCCGAACATTCGCTGACCGTCCTCGATTGCCCCGTCTTGCTTTTCCAGCCAGGGAAGTGAAACCCCGTGACGTCCGGTTGAATATCAGGCGCCAGACTTTTAGTGATAACGTTAACTTCACGCCTCATAACGGGCTCTCTCCTCAAATGTTCCGTACCAACGTGTTCCTTCTCCAGCTGGTAAGTAAGCGCCATAACTTTGATATCGGTGGCCGAAAGGCTGGGATAGTCCCCAGTTTTCTTGGAAAACTCGGTAAGAACCTTCACGTTCTCTGGAAACACGTTTTTCACGACCAAATCGTAGGGCAAAGCGACCAACCTGCGTAGTTGACGTTTGCTTGTAATTTCGTCCACGACTTCCTGGCAGGTAATGATTTTCTCTGCCATTTCGTGCAAGGGGGCGTTCTGGATGAACGCGGTGGTGTCCACCACCAAATATTCCACTTTTTTATCAGAAATTCCCATGTTTTGATGAACAACGCGTTAATGTTAACCTAACCTCATTCGTACAACTGACGTTGACGCACGTACAAAGTAATCGTTCTGCTCTGATTCGTTTACAAGGAACGATTCTGCACAAAATGATTTATTATTACTATTGAGATTATCATTTTGTTATAATAATTCCAAAAAATACTCTAATATACATAATATTATTTATGTACTAGTTTTGTGTTATAGAGCGATTTCATCTCTATTATCGAATGTTATTCGGAACGAGTTTGAAGAATTGGATTTGTTTAACTCTAGTCATGAATAGAGAGACAAGTGACGTTTGACGTTGACAACTATCAGTGCTGACACCATTCGCTCATTAATTCTTTAGGTTCACCCAGTTAATTAGCTCGAGATAATGAATAATTTAGGACGAGATAAGTGTTGTCAGTGCAAAAATAGACAATCATTATCATTTGATGAGTGCTAAGCTTCCTGTACAATAGATTGTTGGTGGTTTGTGAACGTTGTCGCTGGTGCAGTATTTAATATTTTGGATACGTTGTTTGCAGCCCTGTGATTCATAATCTGATTAATGGATTCTATTTTTTTTGTGTAGTGGAATGCAAAGTGATGTTTTTATTAGTGTTAGTGGCGCAATGCTTGTTTTATTGACAATAATTCGTGTAAATTCAAGTCTAGCTTAAGGTAAACTACCTATAGATCATTTTCGTTACTTGATTCGACAGTTATGCGTTACATATCATTCAGTACTAAATTTACCACATCGTATTGTTTTATCTCCTTAGCGAGTGATAATTTATGATTATTAAGCGTCATCATGCCAGCTCGTGCTCGTTGTTACGTTAGATAAGCAATGTAGACCGCGTCAGGTATTGTTACACAATTTAGGAAGTAGCAATGTAGTCAGTGGTGTGTGAATTTTAGAGCAGGTGTTTTCGTCTGTTGCAGCACCAATGTTTGGCGGGTGAATTCGTCGAATCATGGAACAAACGACGTCAGCTTCTAGTTTACACCAATTGAGCATCACAGGTAAGCGATCTTCCTTTGTTGTGATCTCGTTTGTTAGCATTTGCCTGCGGCCTGCAAGAGATATTGTACAGGACATGACACTAACACAGTAATTTTTTTATCCTTTCAGTCGAGTGTGCTCACCTTCGTACCAACTCGTTCCTGAAGCCTAATCCTTACGTTGAACTATCAGTTGACGAGCAGACTTCCCCCAGACGCACCGAAATCGTCAGGAACTCCTCCCATCCGAAATGGAACGAAACGTTCACTTTACTGGTGACGCCGCGTTCCAAGATCAATTTCCTTGTGTTGGACCACAATAATTTCCGCAAGGACTCCGTGCTGGGCGAGAAGAAACTCGACCTGCAGAGATTGCTGGCCTGCTTCAACGGGACCTGCGATAATTTGGAGGTGACGTTGGATTTGACCAGCAGCAAACAGAGCGATCCCACCACGAAGACGGGAGAGTTGGTTTGCGTCTTGAACGGGTCAGTGACGAATCGAGTTGCTTTGAAATGAGTCGAAATTGTTCTTTTGAATAGGTTGGAACTGCGGAACTTCAATGGGACCACCAGCACCAGCACCGGATCGTTGACGTTGAACGGCTGTGATAGTTTGCCAAATAGGACGCTGCAAGACGGTGTTAGGGCTAAAGTTAGGTGTGCGGGAGAGGGGCCAAGTTCAAGGTCTTCGTTGGAACGTCACAGTAGCAGCAGCTTGACTGCGTCGCCCAGTAGCAACAATGTGATATCGCCTGTTCAGAATAACGGTAAGTAATGAAGTATTCTAATTTTTTTTGTGATAAATCTAAACCTACATAAATCTAGATAACGATGCGATGGTAAAAATCTTTAGTGTTTTTTTTATGGCAATATATAGATCTGAATAGATGCAGGGAAGCTGGAATACTTTAAAGTCATATGGGGTACCATAGATTGTGTCACGTTCTAGTAACAGTCGATTTTATGAAATATTTTAGTTCTTGAGTTAAAAAGGCCCCAAAAATCAAATTGTACCCAAATATTTTAATACAGGTGTCTTTATTAATGTTATTTTTTGGATTAAAATAAGTTTACTTGAAATGGCATATTTCAATTTAAGAAACATGACGACACCTTGTATATTAAAATATTGTGGAGGTGTATCTCTAACAGTGATCATATATCTAAAGTTTTAAAAAGCATATCTAATTTTGCAAGTATTTTAGAAGCATTTAATTGATATTCTGACATTTGATAGAATAAAGCCATTTTGGCATTTGACATCTCATCCGTCCTGTTAAGTTTTTAAGATTTTGAGAATTTCCCAAGTAACATGAATTTTGAAATATTCAGTCCATTTGTATGTATTACTTCTATTTTTTGTTGAAAATACAATTACAAATTTCCAAAAGTTAATACTACGTTTTCCTTCAAATTTAATAATTTGCAAGATTTCAGTATTTCCAAAGCCAGATAAAATTATTAAGTTACAGTTTTATGAACTTTTTATTTATCATAATTCCACAAAAACTTCGCTACAAACATTTATTTGCATAAAATATTATCAATTATGTCAATTCAACCTTGAAGTTTCTCCCAGCATCTAGACTAAACAGTTGCATGGTTATATCATTTGTTTATTATAACTTTATATTGGTACCTTATACACCTTTTCAAATGTTCAAATATTTGCACTAGAAATTATCCAGAGTGTGTCAGTGAAATTTGAATGAATCTACATGAATCTCATATTATGCTTTTACCAAGTTCGTCATCTGCAGGTATAATTGGACCACCAGTTACGGTACCCAACGGAAATATACCCCAGGCAGAGAACGGGGAAGGGAGGAATGAGGAGGAACTCCCCCCAGGATGGGAGATGCGTTTTGATGCTTTTGGACGCAGATATTACGTGGATCACAATACTAGGTAAGTCAGTTTAGCTTTTAACCACTTGATTGGAGGTTTTTGGTGGAGTATACTTTATCGAAGCATTTTATCTAAATAAACTTAAAGTTAGCCTTTTGTTTCATCATTTTTGAGGAACATTATGTTAAATTCTAAGGTCTACATCATGGGAAAGACCTCAGCCTCTTCCGCCTGGTTGGGAAATGAGAAGGGACTCCAGGGGGAGAGTCTACTACGTCGACCACAACACCAGAACAACCACCTGGCAACGGCCCAATCCTGAAAGGCTCCAACATTACCAACAGTGGCAGGGACAAAGACAGCACATTGTGCAGCAAGGTAACCCCGTAGTTCGTGGCTAAATCTCTCTTTTCTCAACAAAAAATCCTCAGGAAACCAAAGATTCCTCTACGGAAACCACCAAGCAGCGCCGGTAGCGGGACCCAGCACTCTGGCCGCTGAAGAAGACGACGGTTTAGGTCCTTTACCAAGCGGGTGGGAACGTCGTGTCCAACCGGATGGCAGAGTGTATTTTGTGAACCACAAGAATCGCACGACGCAATGGGAGGATCCGCGAACACAAGGACAGGAGATAGCCGAAGAGGATTTGGTACCTTTGCCCCCTGGTTGGGAGATACGGTGGGTTAATTTTTTATTTTTAAAGAAAGAGATAGATCTTTTCTGTCTTTACAAATTTTTAATTTTTAAAAATCGGTCTGCATTTTATTAAATGATTTAGAAGTATCAATTTTGACAGGTTTTTTTTTACATGACGCTACATTTTCATTGCGTGTCATCTAATAGAGAGCTATCTTGGCTTTCATTGTTAATTTTTGCAACTCTTTAGAGATATAATAAATGTATTTTATTTATATTAAAAGTTTGGTCTGCATTTTATCACTCAAATTTCAAATATCAACTTTCATAATTTTTTTTTACATAGAGTTGTGACATTCTACCTCCTAATATTCTGTTATCCAATAAATGACTACTTAGTCTATTTTTATTAATTTTTACAAGTGTTTAAGATTATACTAAATGTATTTTATAAATATTTAAAGTTTTATCGGTTTTCTTCATCCGAAGTGCAAGCAAGTTTCACTATTATACTTGGCTGGTATTATGCCTTCTAATAGTTAATTATTGGCTCTATCTTTGCTGATTTTTGCAAATCCCTACAGTTGTCATATAACAGATCATATTAGTATGCATTTTACTTCCATGCACTATCTTGAATTTTTTTAACACAAAATCTAAACATTTTACATAATAGTTATTTTCAAGAATAGTATTATTTTGTCTCTGAACTCTCAATTAATTTCTTAAGCTAAATAAGTATTGATCTCTGTAACTTAAAATTATCTCTGCGATTTTTTTTTTTGGGAATTAGTCCTCAAGACTTAAGATTCCTTGTAGGCCAATTACAGCAAAAATTGTCTGTTTTGTGCAGGTATACGGAAGACAGAAGACCATATTTTGTCGACCACAACACCAGAACAACGACATTCGAAGATCCAAGACCAGGGGCCCCAAAGGGGGGCAAAGGGGCTTACGGTGTTCCCAGAGCTTACGAGAGATCCTTCAAATGGAAAATCAGTCAGTTCAGGTCAGTTTAGGCAGCTCTTTTGATAGAAAATTTACGTCAATCATTTTTTTAATTCTTTAAAGTTTTTTGTAGCTTCTCACTAAATTCTTAGGCCTCTTCCTTCCTTTCTCTAGGTATTTGTGTCACAGTAACGCATTGCCAAGCCACATAAAGATCACGGTCAGTCGGCAAACCCTTTTCGAAGACTCGTACCACGCGATAATGCGTTTGCCCGCCTACGAACTGCGCAGACGTCTCTACATAATTTTCAAGGGTGAAGAGGGCCTGGATTATGGCGGGGTGTCCCGCGAATGGTTCTTTTTGTTATCGCACGAGGTCCTCAATCCCATGTACTGTCTTTTCGAGTACGCCAACAAGAACAACTACAGTCTACAGATTAACCCGGCGTCGTACGTCAACCCCGATCATTTATTGTATTTTAAGTTTATTGGGAGGTTTATCGCTATGGCACTTTATCACGGGAGGTGAGAAGGTTTAACGCTTTATCGAGTGGTTTTTTTTAATTTCGATTTTTTCAAGGTTTATTTATTCCGGCTTCACTATGCCGTTTTACAAACGAATGTTGAACAAGAAGCTCGTGATGAAGGATATCGAGAGCATCGATCCTGAGTTTTACAATTCTCTGGTTTGGATTAAAGAGAACAGCATTGATGAGTGTGGTCTTGAACTGTACTTCAGCGTGGATTTCGAAGTTCTGGGTCAAGTTGTTCACCATGAATTAAAGAAAAATGGCGATAAAGGTAGGAAAATAGCGTTTGTTAAATCCTTGATATGTTTTGGGGACATGATTTTTCCACCCTGTGTATTATTTTATTTCCACATCCAACAGATGGGAAGTATTGTATCGCGAAAAAAAATTTTTAAAATTTTTATTTGCTAATTCGCTTTAAAATGGTCGAAAACACAAAAAAACAAAATTTGAGCAAAAAAAAATTCTTGTCTGTGTGTATGTCTGTGGTTTTGCTTGTGGACACAATAACTTTCGAAAGACTTAATATATGAACTTGAAGTTTGGCAAACGTGTAAATCTCAACTACCCACAGCGACCTATTGTTTGTGGGGTTAGTAGGGTATCTGGAAGGGGGCGAAATTGGGGGGTAACTACACTTTTTGCAAATTTTTTTTTGTTCTAGTATGTAATTAGTAGTATAACTGCGAGTATTATTCGCTCTTATAAATTTTCGGTGCAGCAAACCGTTTAGAAGATATTAGCAAAAAAGCGTCACTTAAAGAAAACGGTTTTTCCTAAATATCTCCGAATATATTTAATAGATTCAAAAAATGAAAATACCATCAGATAGGAAATAAAATTACTCAAATTTATCCAAAATTTGGTCATTTTCGAAATATTTCTAAAAAACGTATTTTGGTCCCTGTTCGCACGATTTTTTTTAAATTTTGGTATTATATAGGAAATTTCTGATCGGAAAGCACTCTTGTAWTTTTTTGTTAAGATAATACTTTTCGAGTTTTTTGGAATAACAGATTTTAAAAATTTATTTATTTTTGCTAATATCACGAGGACCGTTTTTTTTTAATTTTGGTATTATATAGAAAACCAATTTCTGATCAGAAAGCACTCTTGTAATTTTTTCGATTGAGAGCAAGGCCCCATTGTACAGGCGATACCAGTGTTTATTGCATTTAGATGAAGTCAGAAAAAAATCGGTAAACATGATAATAAAACTCTTATAATAAATACATTTAGGTCAAATTATTTTTATTTAAATAACAATTTAATGTTGATTGTGAACACTTTATACTGCAATTTATGAACTGTAGTAGATTTTAAAATTTATATATTTTTGCTAATATCACGAAGACTGTTTGTCTTAGAAAAAATGCTCAAAATCTCATTACTAATCGTATAGTATAAGCGTTGTCTGAATAATTCAGACAACGGTATAAGAAATAAAAACGTAAATGTCATTTTGACAATTGGATGTGGAAGTATTGATTCAATTTGCAGCGGTTTTTTTCCCAATTATTAGAGGCTTGGTTTATGTTAGTTATGAATGTTTAAACTTTGGTCCATTATAAAACTAACATACAGCCAGTTTTGATTGCTTTTTACATGAGCCATTTACCAAATTTGGATATATTTTTTTGTGAAACCATAACTTTCAACTTCATTTTTTTTTGTCATGTGGTAGAGTACTCATTTACCTATTATTATTAATTTTATCAGATTTCTAGAGTTGTCCTCACTATATGTTTTGAATAATTAAAGTGGAGAGTTCATTTTAATACATGGTTTTTGGCTATTTAATTTGGACATTTTTTTTGTGAAACCATAACTTTCAAGGTAAATTTTGTTTTCATATGTGGTAGAGTACTTTACCTATCTCTGTTAGTTTTGTCAAATTTTTAGAGAAGTTAACATTCTTTTGATGCGATAGAGTACTCTTTTATTTATCTATCTATCTATTAGATTTGAACATTTTTTTTGTGTAACTGTAGAGAGAGTAACAGAAGAAAACAAAGAAGAATACATGACGCTAATGACTGAGTGGCGAATGACGAGGGGCATCGAGCAGCAAACCAAGGCTTTCTTGGATGGTTTCAACGAGGTAGTTCCATTGGAATGGCTGAAATATTTCGACGAGAGAGAGTTGGAACTGCTACTGTGCGGCATGCAAGAAATAGACGTCGAAGATTGGCAACGACACACTATCTACAGACACTACACAAGGAGCAGCAAGCAGGTCGTTTGGTTCTGGCAGGTAATTATACATATTTTCGCAAGAGATGAAGATTCACGACTAGATTTTCGCATCATTCAGACTAACAAGAAAATTCCAAGAAAATGTTGACACATTTGAGTCATTTTTCGAACTAAACTAGTGAGTTTTTGCCCGTTTTCCAGTTTGTGAGGCAGGCGGACAACGAAAAGAGGACCCGCCTGCTGCAGTTCGTGACGGGTACCTGTCGCGTGCCCGTTGGTGGCTTCGCAGAGCTCATGGGTTCGAACGGGCCCCAGCGTTTTTGCATCGAGAAGGTGGGCAAGGAGACGTGGCTGCCGCGTTCCCACACCTGCTTCAACCGCCTGGACTTGCCCCCCTACAAGAGCTACGATCAGTTGGTCGAGAAACTGACTTACGCCATCGAGGAGACGGACGGGTTCGGACAGGAGTGAGGGGGATTTCGTCTTTGTACCTGATGATGGTCTTTTTTTAATTAAAACAGTATTTTTGCCGATGGCGAATGTTATTTCTTGTGATAATGTGGGGGGGTTGCAGGTTTTGTTTTTTTTTTGCAAGTTAAGTACTTTTTTGAATGGTAAAATTCCAATTTCTGCAATTTCCCTTTATCTTCGTTTGTCAACGAGAAACATAGGGTTGCCAGATAACTGTAAATTTTTTCTAAATTTTAAAATCTGAGAATTTCAGGTTTTTTAAATTAATCTAATGGGTTTCTATAAGTTTGGTGAAACATTTTTTATGCAAATAAAATTCAAATTTTTTTACATCATAGAACTAAGCAGTGGTATGTTTATGGGGCAACATGAAGTATTTTATAATTTTTACACCACTAATTTATTCAAAGTGATTATTTTATTTTATTAACTATTTTTTTAAACTTCTCAATCATCTATATTTTTTAAATTGGCTCGGTTTTTTGGGGGACGGGGGAAGGAATTGTGTGGGGAAATTTCTACGGAGCTGGCAACCCTGGCCTAGATGAACGAGTGGCTACATTTATGACATTCCAAAGATCGTTTAGTGCACGTTATTCAGACACTTTGCAAATCTGTATACAATCCTGCAGGAAATGTTCTATTTTTCGCTTGTACATTACTTGGAACGGTCCGTGCAGCTTATTTTTTAAATGATGAAGGTGTACATAATGTTTTTGCTTCTGTGTATAATGCAGGATTAAATTATTAATATGAATTTATACGTGGAATTTTTTTGTGTTTTATTGTCACATGTTTTACTCCAATTATGTTTTTTCTTTTTCATTTACTCATTTGGTTGTATTGTACAGTGAATATTTATTATTAATAAGTTCAGACATATTAAAACTTGATCGTTAAAAAAAAAGAAACAAAATTTGTATTAAATACAGTTATCTTCTGTAACCCTAGTAAAACAATGTACATATTCACTTTACATATATGTCTTAAAAAAAAAAGAAACAAAATTTGTATTAAATACAGTTATCTTCTGTAACCCTAGTAAAACAATGTACATATTCACTTTACATATATGTCAGTATCAGGAAATAATGACCTAACACTTATGAAATGTAGTGTAAAAAGAAATTGCATTTATGTTTTATTTTTTCATCAGACATTGCCATGGTATGAGGGTTGCAATCAAGATACCTCTAAATAGATAAAAATAAAAATGCCTCGTATTTTTTATAAAATCGCAATATAAAATATTCCATTTGCACGTTAAGCTCTGGTCAGTATTTTATTGAAATGTGCACTATAAAAATATGTAGTTGCTTGATAATTTATGTTCGCTATTGAATTAAATTCAGCATTTTACAGCAATGCATTAGAAAAAATATAAATGCTGATAAGTCATTTTCACTGTGACCGGCACGCCCAAAGCACAAAAAAAAACAGCATAACAAATGCAATAAAATGATCAAATACGTAGAATTTTTAATTGATTACGCAGATAATTACTTTAATTCTTAAATAACTTTCAAATAATTACCAATCTACAGTGTTCTATACACAGAACAGGTACTGTATTACCCATAGCAGAAGAGGAAAAAACCCTAGATACTTCAACTCGAGGCGGTAAGTTTTATACAATAACAAGGCTTTCGTCGTTATATAAGGACCTGGTATGTATTGTGTTTGCATATATTACATAATGAAGGTACGATCATAACAAAAGTCATGCTTAAATATAACACAATTGTTATTAACATCTGTGGGGAATTTCTTGTTGTCACCTTGAGCATTTTCCGCCGCGCAATGTTGTCATATATTACGCGTATACTTTGCGCTGCTGATTAATTTGAAAGCAATAATATAGCATTTAGTCGTAGCGACAAAGTTTAAACTACCAAGTTGTACTAAAAGATTTGCACTAATATTGTATAGTATTCAGCTGCCTGTTGTTAAACACAGTACGCATTTCGCATATTATGCCATAATAAACACTTCAACTACATGGCATGTCAACAAGCTCATCTTGCCGCCTACTGTCATTTTACTAGCGTGTACCGTTTCATAATTCATATTGGTTTCACAGCATATTAATTTGCCGGCGTTAAAACGTTGTTTATTCAACTTATAATATAAACGTAAGTATTTAGTAGAATTTACGGTCGTTCGGATTATACTATAACGATATAACGGGGATACCGACCTTTTGTTAGCTAAAGAATACCATTTATATTTTTAAGTTGATGTCTCACGTATTTAACCCTGAAGAAATGTGAAATAAATAATTCACCGAACATAAATGATACTCTTTAGCTGACAAAAGGTCGGTATTCCCGTTATATCACTATAATATAAACGTAAGTATTACACTGGTACTTTTTAATCAGTCCGCTTACCATCTCTTCATCCAGCAAAGATGGGCAAGAATAAAAAGGTTGAAGATAGTGGGAGCGAATCGGAGGAGGAATTTTCCGTAGAAAAGATTTTGGATAGGCGAGTTGTCAACGGAAAAATTGAATACTTCCTTAAATGGAAGAATTACTCCGAAGCTGACAACACGTGGGAGCCCGAAGAGAACCTTGACTGCCCTGATTTGATAGCCGAATTTGAAGCCACCAGGAAGAAAAACAAGCAGGCCGCTAAGAAGAAGCGCAGGGACGCCTCTTCAGACAGCGAGGTTTCTGACAACGATAAAAAAAAGAAGTCCACCAAGGACAAGAAGAAGAGGAAAATTTCGGTTTCTTCAGAAGATTCAGACACGTCAGAAGTGAGCTTGAGGGCTGACAAGAAGGGAAAGGTCAGTTGTTTTTATTTTGTCTATTCTTAAGTGTCTTTATACAGCTGGTTTTCAGTCGTCTTGGTTGCGATGTTCATTAAAGGAAAAAATTTGTTTTGCAGAAACCAGCTAAAACATCCCGTGCTCGCAAGAACTCTGTAGAATCCCTCCAATCTGACGTGTCTGAGTCGAAGAAGAAACCCACCACCAGGGCACGTTCGCCCTCTAGTGACTCTGAGAAAGAAACGACTAAGAAAATGGACACAAAGAAAAAGCCTGCTGCAAGAAGGAGCAGGTCTCCATCCTCGGAAGAAGAAACATCATCAAAGAAGTTGAGAAAACGGGCCGCATCCGACAGTTCTTCTGACGCCGAAGTCGAAGTGAAAAAAGGCAAGAAGGTGGACGAGGAGGACGAGAAATCCAAGAAAAAGACGGCTGAGAAGAAGAAAGGGGGTAACAAGTCGACTGGTAGGAGGAGTGGACCCGCGAGTAAAACGGCAGTAGTAACGCCTGTCGTGGATGACACTAGGACCGGTTTTGATAAAGGACTAGAGGCAGAAAAGATCATCGGGGCTTCGGACACCACCGGGGAACTGATGTTCCTCATAAAGTGGAAGGGAACGGAAGATGCCGATCTAGTACCCGCCAAGAAAGCAAACGTCCTTTGCCCACAGGTGGTCATCCAGTTTTATGAAGAGAGGTTGGCCTGGCATTCGCTCGATGAATAATAAATTCAGATTGACGGGCAGTTTTTTGATGTATTTAAATAAATTTATTTATTTATTGTTTTTGGGGTTCTTAAGTTTAAGGTGAAAATAACTGTTTGGTTTCTATATTTGTCACATTGTTAATGATCTTGATTTGTAATTTAAGGATACCAATAAAGTTTAAGTAGAATATAATGCTAATTTTATGTTAGTGCTTTTCTTTTGCATCTTTAGAAATTTGATGTATCCTTTATCTCTTACGGCGAGCAACCAATGTTATTATTCCTTACCTGTTCTGGACAAACTCCGTCAATTCAGTAATGAATATATATTTTCCTGGAAGACACACAAAAATAATCAAATCTAAAATGTATGTACATAAAATAATACTCAGCCGCACTTTCACTAGCATCCCATGCCAAATTCGGTGTTCAAGCTCTTTTAAAAAAGTATAGCACATGACATTTGCCTGTCATAGTTTTCCAAAGGATTAGGTATTAAATTTCATCCCGCATCTTCTAGATTGTGACGGATTTTAAACCACTTAATATGAAAAGATTGAAAATTTAATGCTTTTCACGCCCCAAAAATAGTTTGTTTCTGTGTAATTAATATTTGAACCCGGCACCTCCACCAAAATTGTGAACAAAAATTTCCAATCCAAGGAGAATCGATTTCTTTACTATTTTTGACCAAAAGCGAAATCTGACATCAGTTTGTCGCTAGATGCAACTGTAAAAACTGTAAAAAATCAGAAAAATTATGGTTAGTCTTAGCAACCTGCGTCGCTGTGTCGTTAAATGCAGACGCTATAGTCGTCTTCTCAACCACTGCGCTTTGTAAACAAAAAATTCCCCGAACGTCTCAGGTAATTTCAAAGGTCATTTTTGGAATAAAATGTCTCAAATTCTGCAGGTTAGGAAGATGACATTAAAAAAAAAATCCGACAAATCTTACTAACTGCAATTACCAAATCAAAAAAGAACCTATATAATAATATGTACATGTAGAATGATAACCATCCGCACTTTCACTAGCGTCCCTCGTCAGAATCTGTTCCTACCGCTCCTGGGTCCGCCCCGTGGCGCCCCCCYACCGCCSGGTCCCCCCCGTGGGGGTCTCCCAATCCGGCCGCCTCGCCCGCCCCTCGGCGTTCTTCCCGGCGTGCCGCCCCTCCCCCCTCTCCGGAACCCATCCTGGCCGCCCCCCCAGAACTCGTCCGGGGGTCGGAACTGCCCCCCGAATCCAGGACTCTGGTTGCGGAAGTTCTGGAAGTTCGGGTTGAAGTTGTTCGCGTTGTTGGCGTTCCGGTTTGCGGGATACTGAGAGAAATTGTTGCCACGATGCCAGTTCTCGTCGTAATTATCGTAGTCCTCTTCGTAATCTTCGTCGTCGTAACGTCCGCTTCCGCGGAAATCTTGGTCGCGGTCGTACGGCACGCGATAGTCCTCGTCGGCAGTTTCAACGTTGTTCTGTCGCATGTCGTAGTCGACGGGACGGTTGTTGCGGAAGTCGACGTCCTGGGGGGGCATGCCGCCGCGGAGGTCGACGTCGCCCATGTTAAACGACGGCTGGCGCATGTCCTGGTCCCTGTTTTCGTTGTACTTGTCCTTGCGGTCGTTGCCGTCGTCTTCCAGGTAGGCGTCGTAGTCCTCTTCGATCGGCAGGACGTCTTGGAGTTCTTCGATCTCGCCGGATTTCAGGTATTTCTCCAGAGCTTCGGGTCCCTCCGCTATCGCCGCTTCCAGCTTGGAGCCAGCTGCAAAATACGATAAAATGTGTTGTGAATCCTGTACAATATTTCTTTAGAAACATATTTAAAAAACGTAAGAATTATAAAATTAAATTCCAAAATTTTTGTTTGGTGCACGAAAACCTGATACATATACAGAAAATAACAAAATACCACACTGCTTTTTAGAATATTTGCATTATTTCTATAGTAACAAAAAGCTTCAAATTCTATTTCTCTTGATACCAAACGTCACCTGAATGAGAACTGAGGTGTTAAAGCACAAAAAAGGGCAGAAATATTAAATTGTTGATGAAATTTGCATTAAACATTTTTAAAACCACAGAAAGGACAGAAGAAGATTCGTTATGAAAAATTAATAAATATAAAAAGGATATCTTCTAATTAATTTCTGTTTCAAAACTTAAATTTATAGAGTAATGGATCAGTTTTCAACTCTTTTTTATTATTATTTTTAAAATTAGTACAAGTAGTAGTACAAAACATACAAAAATGCCAGATTTTGAATGAAAGTTTGCAGCTACAGAATATCTTCGCTGTTTTTCTTTATGAATTCATGAAATTATGCAAAGCAAATAAAAGTAAACAAAAATGCTAGATATTTAATGATTTGCAACCAAAATAAAAAAAATATAAAAAATAAGCAACTAAAATATTTTGTAATATAACAATTTTTTTCGACAATATCTTTATTTTTATATGGAGATATTCCAACCAGATTTTGAGCACTTAAATTCTCAAGGTAGTCATAATTATGTGTGCTAATGTTTTAATGAAACAACAATGATTTTTGTGAAGGAAAAACCCAAATTTCCCAACCAAAAATACTTGAAATTCTACTTACGATGCACTGGGATGTACTTCCCATACACTATAATCGCATTCGGCGCTATCTTCTCCAGTGGCACCACTCCCGGTGTGTTCTCCACGATCTGAGAGATGACATCGTTCAAGGTACCGCCAGCATCATCTAAATACCGAAAATCTATTAGAAAACAAGCAATTGACGTTTTTTTGAGGTCAATTTACCCGCCTGCTCGTTCCACTGCGCCTGGAAGTTTCTCGGAATCGGCTTGCTGTATGGCACCTTCTTTGCCTTGGATTTATCGTCGGCGGAGCTACCAAACAGTTCCAAATCCAGACCAGGTATGGCCGTGTCACCGTCGGCCGTCAATGGAAGCTCCACTTTGTCCTCTGGTCCCATGCCTGGTATTATGGCTGTATTGTCCTCTGAAATTGAGAAATTTAATGACAACTTTAAATGCTGATGGTTTTTCTGTGCAGTTTCAAGCAGTTACGGCTCAAGAACCTTCAAACATTTTTTTATTGCTATTCTACTTCTTTTCTTAATCATTGTTTTGCCTGTTTCTGATAAACTTTAGTTAAAAAATTGAATACCACATTAAAATTCCACAGCTTATTATACAGTAGACTTTTAATGTTCTTGTATAAATATGTTGGATTTTTGAAAAAAAACTTAAACTGGATGCAAAAAAAGATCATGCTAGGTATAAAAAATTTTTCACACACGACACACTTTACTTTTAACTTTTAGTTCATGTTTAGTATCCGAACAAACATAATTTAATACTTTCTGTCAGTATTCACGAAACTTTTATCCAAATACAGACATATTTGATATCAAAATGATAAAATAAATTTTGCAGTTAATTCTAATTTTATAGAACCGTACCTCCAGTCGTAGATGGGGTGACATCCAAATCTTCTAACCCAGCAATTCCAGCCGGCAAAGTATTCAAGTTATATTTGTCCCTCATCAGATCGCCGGGCCTGTTACGCGTCCAAAATTTACTCGTGTGATCATTCGACCCCGAACAGAGTATGTGTCCGAGGGGATGCCATGCCAAAGTCCAGACTATACTGTCGTGTGCTTGCTCTATCGCTCCCACCTCCTTATCAGCTCTGAAAAAAATAAATAAATGAACAACTTCAGAATCAAAGAAATCACGTTCTATTGGCTCCGCACTGTTAGTAAGTACTACTCAATAACTCCAAAAGTAGGTAAGACTCTCTTTTTGTTTTTTGACCATTTGTTTCTCTTGATGTGCAGGCCATTATGACAAAAAATGGAAAAAGAGTCATACCTACTTTCAGAGTTATTCACTTCGGAATCAAAGAAATCATGTTCTATTGGCTCCGCACTGTTAGTAAGTACTGCTCAATAACTCCTAAAGTAGGTAAGACTCTCTTTTCGTTTTTTGATCATTTGTTTCTCTTGATGTGCAGGCCATTACGACAAAAAATGAAAAACGAGTCATACCTACTTTCAGAGTTATTCACTTCAGAATCAAAGAAATCACGTTCTATTGGCTCCACACTGTTACTAAGTACTGCTCAATAACTTCTAAAGTAGGTAAGACCCTTTGTTCATTTTTTTATCATTTGTTTCTCTTGATGTGTAGGCCATTATGACAAAAAATGAAAAAATAGCCGTACATACTTTCAGAGTTATTCACATTGGAATCAAAGAAATCACGTTCTATTGGCTCCACACTGAAGTACTGTTCAATAACTTCTAAAGTAGGTAAGACCCTGTTTTCATTTTTTTATCATTTGTTTCTCTTGATGTGTAGGCCATTATGACAAAAAATGAAATCATACCTACTTTCGGAGTTATTGATGTATAATCTGTTGTTTATTATCAATTGACAGGCATCATCTAATCTATTTTGGCATAAACAATTCCCATATTCAAATTTCCCCTTACCCGACATGCCAGAACATGATGGACCCATCAGATCCTCCACTGCAGAACAACCCCTCGTGGGACGGATGCCAGGCGACACTGGAAGCCTCCTTCTTGTGACCTCTGAACGTCTGCACCTCTTGACCGAGATTTCTCAGATCGAATAGCTTCAGAAGGTGGTCACGTGACGCTGTTATCAGCCAGTTGCCGTTCKCGTTCCATTTCAAGTCCATGACCGTCGATTTGTGGGCATGCCTGCAAACAGAGATGGAAGAAGATCGCTACCGTCATTATTTGAGTTTCGTCTTGACGTACAAGGTTGCTAGAGACTGTCCGGTCTTTGGATCCCATAATTTGATCGGTTGCTGGTTATCTTTGCTGCCGGACACTATCAGGCCCTTCTGGGGGTGCCAGTGGACGCATTTGACGTCGGCACCGTGACCTGCCGATGATATTTCAAATAGAAAGCTCGGAAGAAGTAGAAAAGGTTTCTGACACTGCTAGTTTGAAAAAAACGTTTTGAACTTCTTCAAGACCTTTTTTTTATACTTATGCACTTCATAAGGGCAGGAAGTACTTGTTGCTTTGATACAGTTACATTATTATAACACTGACGGATTATATGTGTAGTAATCGTTTTATTAATGGCTCAAAACATTACTTAATACTCCACTACTACGAATGATATGACAAATTGACTTTAAACTAAATCTAACTCCTTTTTGTATGTGCAAAATTAAAAACTAGTAATAACATTTGATTTAACATATAATTAAAAGATATTGGTAGAGTATGTAAACAGGTTTAGAATATCACAGAAAAAATCATACATTTTTAGCAAGATCAAGCAGATTCTTTTATTCTAAGAATTTCAAAATTTACGTTTTTCCTTTCAATTTTTAATACCTGAACAAATAATCAAGAGGTTGATCTAATTAAGTATCAAATTTGGGTAATTTTTCTGATCTACTTCATTCTGATCAATAACCACTCTTTTATGAAGAGCTGCGAAAAAATCGTAAATTCTGCGGTCCTGTGGCCCACTAAGGCAATACAACATTTACGGTCCCCTGCAAAATCGACTTTTCGCATCTCCGACTTACCTCTCAGTATTCGCTCTTCCTGATACCTGAAGAAGTCCCATATCCTCAACGTACCATCGTCAGAACACGTAACGAACTTGCTATCCGAGGGGCTGAAGCTGGACAACAACAAACATGACATTCACACTCGAAAAACGAAAAGGAAAAAAAAAAATTTCATTTTTCAAATGGCACTGAAATAGCTAACACACACAGCACGCAATAAAACCAAAAACATTCGTCGTCAACGTTTTATTATCGTCGAAAATGAAATCACCGCTTTACTTGTCAACACTTTATTGATCGGGTTCGAAATAAAAAACCAGTCCGTCCGAGTCCCGGCGCAGACAGCCGTGGCGGCTGCGTAGGAACTGGGAGCGGACGTTCCGTTTTCGCTGATGCTAATCGATTTATTGACTCAATTGTTGTTGCTACATCAAAAACTATTATCGGGAACGGGAGGGTGCCATTTATTGAATCGATACGGTGTACAACGATAGTTAATACGGAGGAGTGAAGTTGTAGGTACCTTATGCCGCGGAGGGCTTCTTTGTGCGCCTGGAACATCTTCACGTTGTTCATGTTCGACTGCCAGTACTTGACGTAGCCCGCGTGATCGCCCGTCACCATCCAGCTGTCGTTGTGGGACCACACCATCGTTCGGACGGGACTATCGTGGGCCTAAAGGGAAACATTAAATTGTCGCGTTAGACCCACAATTTTTCAATTAAGGGAACACTAACAAATACCGTGCGTGCCAATTGGGCGTTCAAATAGTTTATTGTTGACCTCATATCAGATTACAAAGAATGAATCTGGCATCGGGGCCTTAACAATTCAGAAAAGATAACAGTCAACAACTTAATCTAATAATGAAGTTCTTGTCAATGTAAACTACTAGTTCAATAACTGTCACTGTTTTTTGAGTATCCTTTGAGATTAATGTTAATTTTGTTAACTTTGTTAAGTTCTTAAGATAATGTCTTGTATTGTAGATTTGTAAAAACAGAAAAGGGTTTCTGTTATTGAAAAATTATTTCTTACCATTCCAGGTATTTCAAATCAAAGAATACTTATCTATGGCTTGGACGTAATTGGGTATTTGCCATGTATTTATATTTTATTAAATTGCATATAAATAGGTAGCATCTAATCCACAAAACAGCTGTGACAGCTTATAAATTCGAAAAAATGGATGGTAAGGTGTATTTTTAATATTAAAAATGTGAATATTTAAAGGGACCGCCAAAACGCGAACATATTGGCTGTGACGTCAGGTGTCTTGTAAATGGCCGCTTGTTTACATCTGGGGTCAGCGCGTCACGCGTCAGCCTCAGCCCGTCAATTTATCAGTTTGTTGTTTACGTTCATTTTGCGATAAGCGAATTAAAATACGCCATGAAAAAGTGAAATACTTGATGAGTTATGACTTCTGAAGGCATGTTCATTGTTATGGAATTTGTGTACAGCGACGAGAGGTTCAACGGTTCAAAGCAACAGCACAAGTGAACTTTTTATCAAATTGACGTAGCATTGATAATTTGATCACAGTGGGTTTGTTGGACACATACTATTTTGTAAAGATAAAAATGTAAGATTCAAAAATGTACCCTAAACTTGACATTTATTTCAGAATAAATATAAATTGCCATTTATTTTCGGGGCTGTTGCGGCTCGTGTCCAGTCTGGCTAACAGTCGAATATATGAGAAACAAACGTCTTTCTTTATTATAACATTTCCCTCTATCAACTTAAAACACATATAATTTTCCATATCCTCTTTAAGCTATAACAAAATGGAAACTGAATGGTAAACACCTATAACCCCAAAAAGAATAATAAAACTTACATTAAGAATAGGTGATCTTCACAACAGAAAAACAAACTGCGATTTCGGCATATCACGTCTAGGGACCTTAAACAACTTTTTCATATGTTGATAATCTCGAGGAACGGTTACAAAAATATTTTGTTAGCTGTACTGACTGAAGTACTTTTATAACCATGTACAAAACAACACTTGTTTTGTTTTCCATACATAATAGATGCTTGTAAAACTATACAAATCACTTTTTGGTGCGACCTCTTACACCGTCCTTTCAATAAACACCACACAAAAGCTTTTCCAATACAAGAATGATACTACACCATTAAACAGCACGCTCCTCGGTAATGTTTACGTGACACTTGACGTCACGAGTTGAATAACCTTGGATAGAAGCGTTTTGGCGGTGACTCCTAAGATTCAAATTTCAGACCACCTGAAATTCTCTACCTACAAATATTTTTTTTGTTTTTTTTAACATGGCGTACGATATATATGCACTTCAAGATTCATTTAACGTAATTTAAAAAAAAAGTGATAATACCCAATTGTAAAAAATTCCGCCACACAAGTACGCCCATCTAACCCCACTTCTATCGCACCATCTAAGCACCCACCTGCAAAATTGTCTCGAAATTGAAGGTCAGCCCATTCCACAGGGTGAACTCCCCCGAACTGGCCCCGGTGACGAGTCGCCGGCCCTCCGGCGTCCACGCCATGCAGAAGATCGGGCAGCGCATCTTGTTAGTCGCCGTCTTAACGAACCGCGTCGTGACGCAGTTGATCGGATTGTCGGGGTAACTGGGAGGCGGCATCATGTCCGGATAGTACATGACATCGGGCTGTAGCGCCCTGCGGTCCCTGTAGTCCCTCTGCCAAACTCTGGTCTGAAACGGAATCGATTTTAGTCTACAACATGACGGACATGGCTCGGCGACGCACCTCCAATGCCTTGATAATGGAAGAATTGTAGTCGACGGTCTTTCTCATGACGGACTTCCGCAGCCTCTTCCCATCGAAGTCCTCCAGCGTCATGTTACCTAAGGGCCCGGGCAACGGTCGCTGCAGGTTCAGGAACGGCCTGAACTGGGGTCTGTTGTACCCCGGTCGGTTGTCGAAGCCCTTGTTGTAATGGTTCTGACCGGGAGGGGGCATCGACATGTTTGGTGGAGGCATGTGGGTTGGTGGTGCCCCCATCATGTTGGGAGGGGGCTGAGCGAATTCCATCTCGAAAAACTCGTTCCTCTGCAACATGCAAGGGTTCAAGAACAAAAGAACGTCAGGGTGATGATAACAGATGTCATTCAGCATGTGCGTCATCCGAAGAGATCGATAACCAGTGTTCAAATCCACTGTTTGGTACTTACCTGTTATAATTTTCACATTGTACGATACACGATGGTTACAACGACATTGCACAATCAATTTAAAACGTTATTTTTTAGCAGTGATGGCGATTTATTCCTAGAGTTCTTACACGCTTGACAAACACGCTATATGACATATGACAGCTGACAACCTTCTCTTGGACAACGTTGCCAAGTTAGAACGACTACCCTGCCTTTTCGAAATCGTCAATATTCACTTTTTCTTTAAATGCAAATACTACAAGTCTTGGCTTGTGAAAAATGGGTTTAACCCTCGGCTCAACTTCTGAGATCTTTTCACCTAACTCGTTATTGAACAAATCTTTAAATTATTACCCAAAGTTAAATTTACCGCATGTATATCATATACTGAAGAAAGTGACAGATTAGCATTAGTATAGAAACAGTTTTAAAACATCTCTGAGCAGCATTAATTGTTGCTTTTTCAACCACCAAAAAGAACATTTTTAAGTAGTCTAATATGAGTAACTTTTTAATTCAGATTATGCCTAGTTTTCTTAGTACTTTTTCTATTTTCTATCCACTTTTTTTCATGATTATTATCAAAATATTAAAAACAACATTGAATTTGACATTTGCCCTTATTTTTAAGCCCTTTTCTAACTCAGATTTTCCCAAAACATCAATTTTGAACTGGAATGTTCAAGGTTGGAGAAAAATATTGTTTAGCGATGCAACTCGTTACAAAATTTTTAATTTTGATGGGATGAGACATGTTAGGTATCCGGTTAATATGAGATATAACCCAAGTATGTTACACCAACAATTAAGCACGGACAAGGCAGTGTATTACGAGCCCTGACACAAAAATGTTCGGACATCAACTGATTTTTCGTAAAAGTTTGAAAATTTCCACAAGGGATTCAATATCATGTTTTTCTTTTATAGGACACTATAATATGTATTGTTTCACACCATATTTACGACATTGTTTTGAAATAACATAATATTTATTTATAAAACTAAACTAATGTTGATAACAATACAATATTTATTGACACATGTTTTTCCTTAATAACTGCTTTTATTCTGGCAGGTATAGTTTTTACAAGCTTTTCGCAATCTTCTGTGGTAAAAGAATCCCATATATTTTGCAATTCTGCAGATCATTTCTTAATTGCTGCTTCATCTTGTGCCATATAGTTTCGATTACATTTAGATCAGGACTGCTGGAGGGCCATTTAAGGACGGAAAAGTTGTTGTCTTGCAGCCACTTTCTTGTGGTCTTGGCTGTATGGCTGGAGGCGCCATCTTGTTGAAAAGTAAAATTTCCATCAGGTGATAACAGTGGAATTGATACAATCAAATTGGTTTCAAGAATATTCTGATATTTTACCGCGTTTACAGTTCCGTCTATGAAGTGCAGTTTTCCAACACCATTAGCAGACATGCTTCCCCATACCCTAACACCTGATGGAAATTTTATTTTTCTTTTTAGGCAGTCTTTGTGGAAGGCTTAATTTTTGTTTCTTATAACACGTGATCGATGGCCACCCACGCAAACATCAAATTTTGATTCATCACCAAAAATGATCCTTTTCCAATCTTCGGAAGTCCACAATGCCCGTTCCTTTACCCACGCTAATCGTTTTTCCGTGAGGAACGGCTTTTCTTTTGCTTTAAGCAATGATAATGATGAATATGAAATTTTGCTTAAACATAACATACGTACCTTATAAAAATGTAAACCAGAGTTATGAATCCAGCAACGACACGTTTCTTGTGAAACATTTCCCATTGTTTCTTCATTCCATTTTGCTGTTATTTCTCTTAATGTACTTCGGCGATCAGTTTTACAAATCCGAACAAGACATCGTTGCATTCTGGAAGTGACTTTGTTTGGCCGATATGCACTATGTCTTGAAATTTGAATTTAACTCGTTTCTCTATACTTTTTCACAATATCTGACACCATGGACTTTGCGACATTTATAAGCTTAGCAATATCCCGAAACGTTTTTCCTTGGTGAAACAGTTTTACAATTAATTCTCTGATTGCACGATTAGTTGCTTTACCGCGTGACATTTTGTAGTCAATTGATATCTAATCGACTTAACTGTCAAGTTAAAAGTCACATGGAAACATATTCTTTTGTTTCCAAGGCTTGCTATTTATTTGTTTTACTAATATCTAATACTGCATTGTTATCAACATTAGCTTAGTTCTATAAATCAATATTATTTTATTTCAAAACAATGTCGTAAATATGATGCAAAACAATACATATTATAGTGTCCTATAAATGGAAAACATGATATTGAATCTCCTACGGAAATTTTCAAACTTTTACGAAAAAGCAGTTGATGTCCGAACATTTTTGTGTTAGGGCTCATATTATGGGGTTGCTTTTCATGGAATGGAGTAGGTCTACAACACTATAGAGGGCAATATGGATCGGTTAGTATACAGGGACATAATGCAAAATGTTATGTTGCCCTATGCTGAGTGGGAAATGCCTTTGCATTTCGCGGTTCAACAAGACAATGATCCAAATCATACATCTTGTTTTGTTCAGGTTATGCAATGCCTGGCACAGTCACCGGACTTTAACCCCCTAGAAAATTTGTGGGAAGAAGTTGAATGTCAGATTCGCACTCCAACGTTCGCAAACAAGCAATCTCTAATTGACAAAATTAATGAGGTTTGGGCAAGTTTGTCCATAAGCACTATTCAAAATTGAAATTATGAATGTCACGTCATTGTCAAAAATTTAGCTAACAATGGGTATCCCATTAATTACTAAGTTAATATT
This sequence comes from Rhyzopertha dominica, assembly GCA_025024175.1. Classification (NCBI taxonomy): domain Eukaryota; kingdom Metazoa; phylum Arthropoda; class Insecta; order Coleoptera; family Bostrichidae; genus Rhyzopertha; species Rhyzopertha dominica. The sequence goes on along the minus strand of QCXZ01000001.1, from coordinate 6,032,619 downwards.
GTTTCAATGCCATTTGTGTGTCTTCTAATCATAACTAAACATAAACATAACTAAAACTTGCTTTACTTTTGTCGCTGTCAAAAAATGTGCTTTTGGATAAATCATTCGCTTTACTTGTAACAATAACCTACTACGAATTTTAATGTGAAAACATTTTAGTTTCCCTGGTTACCAAATGGGTTTTAGATAACGAGTTGTTTCATATTATTGTAAGGGTTGCTTTTGTCTGATAGCATTTATAAAGAGTGCTGCAAAAAATGGGTTTCCCTCACGTGATAAAAAAAATTTTCAGTGTTTTTGTCTATTGGGAATAAAAATTAGTTATGGCAATTAAACTTACCTTACAACACTTCCATGGATCCAATATCACTGCAAACATGGGGCGTTTCATTTTAACTTTTGATGTGGCATGTAAAAAAAAAACACTTTACAATCCATTCCTGTTTTGGGCAGCTGTATATTTCTTTTATTATACAGAACAATTATACCTATAATATAATAACTTAACGTTTAAGAAAAAAATCGACCAGGGCATAACAACTTGATAACAAAAAGAGAAATTAGAGAAATGAAAATCGGGTAGTAGCTCCTTGCGTTGCACAGTAGAAAATCAGTGGGCCCGACAAACCAACGATCCTCTTAAAAACATTCGTGGGGGGGGGAGGGGGAGTTTCTATAAACAATAAAAAAGGATGGGGGGGAGGGCTGCAGGAGCGGACGACATTTAAATAATTAGCAATAAAATATATATAAATAATAAGACTATAAAGTATAAAACGATCCATTGTTTTGAAGAGCCGTTTTCATCATCCTCACAGGTTTTCAAAATTTCAAGAGTAGATAATTATTCATCAGTTCGTATGTCACTTAACGTAGTACAAATTTTTTATGTCCATTTCGACGTGTGTTGCAGGGCACTTGGCGTTTGTTTAGGTCCGTGTCCGTACCGCGCACCATCATTTTTTTTTAAACGCGACCGATGCGTTCGGCCGCATTATTTTTTTCAAATATATCTTAAACCTTTTTTTAATTAATAGATGTTCGTGTGTACGAATTTCAACTAGTAGTTTTCGGTTCACTTTGCACAATATAAGAAAAGGTCGTCTCTCACTCGCGCACCACCGATCTAAACGGAGACGACGGCCTCCGCCTTGGGGAGTTGCTAGGCCTCGTCGGACGTCGTCGAGCCGAAATCCTCCTCCTCGTTCTCCCTCAGATCGGTGAAGAAGCTGGTCAGCTGCATAACGGCCACGCCTGCGCAACAAAATTTAAGAAAAAAATTAAACGGAACAATTGATGTGGGGGGGGGGACTGTAGTACCTTTGCCCTCTTGCTCGGCGGGGTCCTTGCTCACCTCCCACGCTATGAAGCTCTCCTGGGGGAAGACGCCGTCTTCATGAAGCCTGCTGCATATCGACAGCAACAGTCCTGGCAAAGAGGAAAAAAATTTGGGTAAATTTTCTGCGATTTTCTTATAAAACCATCAGATTTCACCTGGCATAAAAAATTTGTTAATTGACAGATCAGCACATTCTCTGACAAAAATAAAATCATATAAATTGAATGAAAAAAAATGTTGCGTTAACACTTTGAATCCAAGATTAATCACCTGACAAGATTTTATAAACGTATTTTGAAACATAGTGATTATATTTCTTCAACAATTCTTTGTACCTTTTTTTGAGTAATTGTCAAATTATGTGGGATCCAACGGAAACCTAACTTTCATACACTTGAGTGTTCATGTAAAATTACATATATGTTGGTGGAACTAATGCTTGTGGATACCTCAATATCATAATAACGGGTTACATGATGATTTTGCTTAGTCATTTCATGAACAGCATGGATTCATAAGGGGGAGATCTACTGCAACTAATTTGTGCGAGTTTACCCATTTCGTGTCTGATGCTTTAGACAACCGCCTTCAAGGCGTTTGATAGGGTTCATCACTGCATATTACTGAGGAAGCTGAGCCGCGGGGGATTTTGTGATCAGTTGTTATTTTTGTTCAAGAATTTACTAGTTAATCGGTTGCAGTTTGTAGAATGTTGCGGTCTTAAATCTGATACTTTTTGTGCGGAATCTGGAGTTGTATAGGGGTCAAACTTAGGACCTTTAATGTTTGTTATATTTTATAATGATGCAGTACTTAACATGAATTGTCATGTCTTTATTTATGCAGATGTTTTGAAGATCACACATATTATAGATACTTACGAGAGCTCCCTGCAATTACGGCACTGTATAGACAAATTGATTTCGCGGTGTGATAAAAATAAACTGCAATTAAATATAAAAAAATTACTTTTGTGAGAAAGTCAAATTTAGTAAACTATTATTACAACATCAATGGATATCCCCTTGAGAGCTGTAATGAAATATTTGATTTGGGGGTGCTTATGGATACGGCTCTGTCATTTTCTCCCCATATAGTGTGGCTAACAAACACTGCATTGAAAACTTTGGGATTTATACTTAGAAATACTGGGAGATTTTGTAAATGTAGCTTGTATAAAACTGTTATTCTACACTTTAATAAGATCTAGGATTGAATACTGCTGTGTTGTTTGGACCCCTTATCATCAGAATTATATCAATATGTTGGAGAATGTCCTTAGAAAGTATGCAAAATACCTACATTTAAAATTGTTTAATAGATATCCAGTGAGACACTGTGAGTAAAGAGAACTCCTTACTGATGTTGGGGAAACCAGCCTTGTATCTAGACGAAAAACTCTCTGTTTAGTATTTCTTCAAAAACTATTGCGCAGGGAGTTCTCATGTTCTGAATTACTTGAAACCATTGGTTTTACTGTACCAAGGGCTGTCAGCAGGAGAGTTTTAACATTTTATTACAGCATCTCAAACACTTTCCATCACCTTCACTCTCCTCTGATTGGCTGTCTCAGATTGTATAACAGTTTAGCTAGGGATATAGATATGGATATATTTTTTGATGATTTTACCACCCGATCCGCAAAGGGTACGCTTACTGATACCTTTTCTGAGATGTAATTATAGGCGATATTATTGTTACATGATGTTGCGTTGTAAACAGTGTTATGTGATAACTGGATTTGTATGAATGAATTGGAATATTTGGTTATTTATGTACATTATGGATTCTATTCTGACTGCCATTCTGTTTGTTATTAATATGTACCATTATAGACACTAGTTGTCTGCTGGAATAAACTTATTTATTATTATTATTGTTTTCTGGCACTACAGTTAGGTGCAAAGATGGATTTATTGATGGTGTGGATTTAATTTTTTCAACAAAAATGTGCCGATTACTACTCAATGAACTTTGTAAACTTCAGTAAGTTTATACTTGCGCTTAAATATATTATGTTCATGAAACAGACTAAAACAGTTTATCTTTTGTCTGTTCATAGTTTTTTTTTTTACATCAAAACAGCATCAAAGCAGTTTAGAGCAACAACGATATTACAGCAAATAAACATGAAAAATAATAAAACCTCATATATGTTATAGTAATCCTGAGTTGTTAAATGCAATGGAAACTAAACCACGAAAAATTTAACAAACCTAAGAATTCAAAATTTTCAATCTTTTTCACGATGATAATAATAATAAAACACTGGTTTTTATCTACTTCCAATTGTTATTTTTGGCAAAAAATGCCAGCAATTCAACCGTGGCGTTGCGTAATTCTAGCCATCTTAAATAATCCACTTGTAGCAATAGTAAACTCAAAAATGTGATTTAAACAAATTCTTTTCCCACACCACACAACTGTGTATCAATGTTTACCATATGTCAAAATGTCTTTTAGTGTTTTAATTTAGTTATACTTGTCAAGCTACCCAAGAAGGCCGCTTGGCGGTTGAAATGCTGGCATTCGGCTTTGCCAAAAATAAAAATTGGAAGTAGGATAAAAACAAGTGTTTTATTATTATTATTTAATAACTTTCAAAAAACTCTACTATTCATTACTTCTTCATGATTTTCAATGACAACACCATTAGGAAATTAAAATTAGCTCATGTCAGTCGTTGCACTGTATCAGTGACAAAATAATACTTGTATTCAAATTCTAGTACATCTCAATAATTTCGATCGATAAAGTGTATCACAATTGAGAAAAACATGCAAACATCAAAATTCTCAATAAGTTTATGAACATATATCAGTAAGGATTTATCACGTCATTTTTTGTATTTCTCACATCATAAGCAAAATTTGAATGGTCTGACATGAAACGTCGATTTTGAGGTTATTATATGTCGATTTACACCTGTAACTTTCATTAATTTTGTAAGATCACAAGCTGTGAATTACTATAAGATGAGGAGTTAAGTTTTGTATTGCCTTAATTTCTAGGGATTAAAAGATACTGCAACACTTTTAACATTTCTTTGTCAAATTACAACATGTATCAGTAGTATTTAAAATTGGGAAGTATTCAAAAGTATTGAAAGTTTTAAAAAATATGGAAAATACTTAAGAGTTCTAAAAGACAAAACTAAATTTTGTTACCAGTACTGAAACGTAAATTGCCACAATTGGTAGGATTTGAGATACTGAGACGAATATTTAGATCATCTTTTTACCCTAAACTTTTGCAATTTTGGTCAAATTACATTCCGCAAGGGTGGGACTTACCCTGAGGATGTTCCAACCTAGAAATGAGCGCCTGCAACGCATACAAGCACTGCAGCTCGTACGTTGGATTATTGTCGACAAACCTCTGCAACAGCTTATAGTGACCCTTAAGCACGTCTGTTTGCAACCTGTTTTGGACTATCGAGTTCTCAAAGATGGCCGTCGCCAAAGTTCTGATGAACTTGTTCTCCTTGATTTTTTCACCTACGTTGCGCTGCACACAAAAAAGGTTGCTTTTAATTAAAAAAAAAAAATCGCTTCAAACTGAACACTCACGTTGACCCAATCGACGACCTCATCAAACGATGCCTTCGTCTCGAACAGCTGCAGTAACTTATTGTGTACTTGATTATAATCTATCACACTATCACCCGATATGGCGTCCCCGCCTTCTAATAAAAATTCCAGTACCTGAAAAGGAAATTACATCTCTCAACTATACATACAAATTATTATTTCTTAAGTACCACAAAAAAAAAATACTTGAGATACAAATTCAAGCTTTGATAGAAAGACAAAATTAATGGACAACTGCACCATCATATTTCCATTTATTCGCTAAGTTTTATATAAGTGTAATGTTAAAAATTTACACAGACAGGGAAAAACCCAAGTGTACCGAGTTGTTTTTTCGTTTCAAAAATGGCAGAAAGTCAATTGACGCCAAGCCTTCCATGGTCCGAACAAATGAAAATCTTGAAAAAATTCGTGAAATCATTGAGGAAAATTGACGATGGACCAACGACGAAATTGTGTAGCAGCTACTGCAGTCCAGTTCAGTGAATTTTGATTGATTTTTGAATGAATTCGTATCACAACTGCATCAATGTTTTGAAAAGTAAACTGAATGACTAGACAACAGATTTAGGGAAATTTATTGTATTTTACGGTTAAACACGCACTGCTTTTCAAAGCAAACTTTCGATGTCTGGAGTATGACCAGTTCCAAAACGAAAAAATGCTGTTACCGATTGTTTTTATAAAGAATTGTATGCCCTACATTTTTTTTGGAGCTTAAAAAACGAATTATACTGAATTGTGTCTAGGGCTGGGCAAAGTATCGATACCTTTGCCAGTAGCAAGTATCGTAGTATCGAAAGTACTCAAAGTATTGAAAGTATTTAAAAGTATCTAAAGTACTCGAGGGTATTGAAGTATCGAAAGTATTTAAAAGTATTGAACTTATCCAAAGGTATCTGAAAAGTAAAGGAACGGAAAGTATCAAAGTACTCAATTAATTTGAAGTATGAGAGGCAGGCATCATAGGTATTGCAGCATTTGAAGTATCAGCAGTGTAAAAAGTAATGAAAACAACATTTCCTCTTCAGATTGAGACCGAAAACACAACAAAAATTCGTCCATACTCACATTTTGCTTGATAAAGCCGTCCACATCATCGGCGGACATAAAATCAGTCAGTTTCAGTCCCGACGCCTGCCACATGCCGTGGACAAACTTGGCGTTCTTCTCCTCCTTTAGGACCCTGAGCAACGGCGCCAGCAACTTCGGTCCGTAGCCCTGGTCGAGCAGCGGTTTGCACAGCCGATGCAGCGCCTGCAGCGACAGCACCTCCTCGCCCAACGAAGCGACTGCGGCAATAAACGCACAATCACAATTTGAAAAAAAAAAAAACTCGGTTTCGTCCTTACCCAACATCTCGGCGAGGTAGTCCCATACCTTCGGTATGTCGATGATCAGATCGTCGAGTTGGGCCAGCACCTCTTCGAGTCCGGAGATGTAGTCGTTTAACGGCAGCGTTCCCATCTTGATGAGGCTCGCGAAGAAAAGGCCAGCTTTTAATCGTGCCGTCTTCGATCTTTCTAATATTATTAGGTAACTGAAATAGGAAACGTTATAAAAATTGGCGTTCGTGGGTTGGGTGGGGAAAATTTGTTGTTTTGAGTGTAGATACTGTGGGAAGGTTACTATCAAACCCCACTCATTGGGTTTTTAACCCTTGTGGTGCTAGCGAATCCTTCCTTCATTACTATAGCACTTAGAATCACGCCAACTATCCAAAGGAGCAAGGATAAAAGGCAACTTTGGAAGTGCAAACTGGTACAATATGTTGTTACAACCCTTAAATACAGGGTGATTTTGCACAAGCACCGACACAGAGCAGGGTACAAAATATTGTAATTTAACACAGCTCACCTATATACTAAATTGCACACCCTTAAGGCATTCAAAGTGAGGTTTCAAATTTCGAAAAAAATCAATATCTCGCAAACTTGAACTTACAAAAACCAAATTCGGGACACAAATGTAATTGAAGTTCAATTGGAGCGTTTTAAAGGGTTCAAAAAGGGATGATGCACCCTTAAAATGTGACAGAATTTTTAACTTGTTGGTGAACTTAAAAAATTATTACTTTATGACAAATTTAATGCGGTTGTAGCCCTCGATCACAAATCGTGATTGCAACACATTTGTAGGTTTTCCTAGACCCAATGAAGTAAGATCCTAGTGACAAAAAAATATTTCTAATGTTATATTGTCTTATTTTCGCCGTCTAAAGTTTTCCGCCAAATTCAAATATTTGACTCATAGAAGAGACATCTGTTCAGTGTTGCCAAGTTAGTGGATAAAATTCTCGCCCAACGGAAAAATATACGTTTTAGCGGTTAGCGGATATTTTAACGGAATAAGAAAGTTTTTAATTAATATTAACTGTTTCACTGTAGCGTATAAATATGGGAAACTTAGATATAAAGTATCTACAATCGATTTATTTATGCTAGGTGACTCGATGATTACTGTATTCCTTGCCTGAGAAGTATTATATTTCCTGCTTTTTTTACCTACCAATCCAAAATTTTACCAACGTCTCACTAGTGCTTGTGTGTTTCACGTTGCAGTTCAGATTGTCAGATGAGGCAGATATTACTATCTTAAACCAAGTAAAAAGCAACGAAATATATTTCTGGAAGGAACACGATGAGCTCGACAATGAAATTTTTAACGTTATAGCATAAAATGTAGAAAACTAATAATTATTTATGTGAAATAAATAATAAATCCCCTTGTATATCAACAGATTACCCTGTCTTAAAAATTTTAGCGGATTAGGTGCGGCAATCTAGCAGAATTTCTATCAGCCCCAGTGGCAACACTGTACAGATAGACAGATGATCTGTTTGTTTACATTTGCGTTTGGCTTGGTTTTGCGAGGAGGATTTATATTTTATATTTTTGCCTCAATTTCTTTAACACAAGCGACTTGCTGTTAGTGCTGCACCTACTACATAACACCACAATTTTTGTCTCGATTTTTTTTTCGGGTACAATTAAAAATTTCTTCTCTAGAGCAACAACACTRCTATTTGTGCATGTTGGTACAAAACATTTCTTTTCAGCAGCCATTTCGTCCGCGTTTTGAGTGATATAATCGTGATCGATAAACAAAAGCAAAAAACACACGAGGGTTACCGAGAGGTTATGAATAACGCTCTTCGTCAGTTCGTCGGCAGTTGACAGCAAAAAACACGCATAGGGGCATAGGCAACTGGAACGCTGAAAATTATAGTGCTCTGACAACAATACACAGCTCCTGCCAATCACAAGCGGCGGGGCCAACCTACGTCACACATTCAAATAAAAAAGCTTTACCATTTTTTACGTTTATCTAAGCGATGAATAAACAGGGGTCTATTATTTTTTATGTAGATTTATATTCTGCAATAAAAAAAATATGGTCTACAACCCCATTCTAAAACTTTTTTTACTACTGTTATTTAAAAAAAAATCTTATCGTTTTCAAGAAAAACCTGAATAACTAAAAACATGTATTGTAGCTGTGTTAAAAAGTTCTGTCACATTTTAAGGGTGCATCATCGCTTATCAACCCTTTAAAATGCTTCAACTGAGATCTAATTACATTTGAATACTGCTCTCGGTACACTCACAACGTGTACCAAATTAGGGTTGTCCGAGTTCAACTATAAGTGAGATATTGTTTTTTCTCTCGAAATTTGAAACCTCACTTTGAAGGACTGTAACTTCTCAGGGGCGCAACTTAGTATATAGATGAGTTGTGTTAAATCACAATGTTTTGGACTCCCCTATATGCCCCTGTTCTGTGTTGGTGCTTATTAGTGTGAATTGATCTGTAATATACTAAGTAACACCTTGAAATTTTTTTGGGTTACCCCTTGTATCTGATTTTGGAATATGCACAAAATTTCGAAATTTATCAAATTTTTCACAAATTGTGTGTCTAAATGGATCACAGCCAACTGCAAAAAATTCGTCATCACATGTTAATTGATTACAGAGTTATTAACAAAAATCTTTGGAAGGCTTTTGATAAACAGAGCTCAATCGATTCCCCGAATTTAGTCAGTGTAAAATTGACAAACACCCTGTAACAACTATGAAGTTTTACGAGTAAGCAGTCAAAGTTTACCACTGAAAAATTTTTTGAAAACGCCATATACGAGAAAAAGTAAATTTTTACTACAGATCAAAAATTATTCTTCCATCGACATCAAAAAAAGGAAAAACTTACCCAACAGAGACTAGTTGCGGGTATATAGACGGCGGTATCATCGTTTTGATCTCTTCGCTGCTGTCCTTGATGTTGCTCAGATCGGCGATGTACTCCTCCAGGATGTTCTCGAGCCGTCTCCCCAGATCCTTGGGCAGTACGGTTTCCGTCACCTCCGGCTCGGACMMCGGTTGAAMCTTCGCCGGAGTCGCCGCGGGAAGCTGCTGCGACGGTTCGTTAATACGGTGCTGCGAACCCGATCTCGATCCACGACCATCTGAAGTGAAATGATTATTTTTCGTTTGATCGACAATATTTTTTTTAAAATCGATCTGTTGCTGTGCAGTGTGTTACACGGATTAATGTGGGAATCGGCGAACATAGCGAGCACAGCACCGATATACGCAGTACTAAACGCCACTCTGATGAAAGCGCAGACAGGTGGAGCTGGGACTGCGGGAAAAAGTTGAGATACAATGGGGAAACTTACCGTCGTTATATTGCTTGTTGTGATTCTTCTCCATGCTGCCGTGGCCGACTGAATTGTAGACTTCTTTACTACTCGATCGGCTTCCTGCAGAAAAAAAGGTTCCAATGTAATTTTTAAATACAATTCTTTCATTACCGTCATTTACAGCTTCAAATGAAATGGCACGTTAGGCAAACAGATAATAGCTGAAACTTGCAAAAAACAAAATTTTTGATTTTACGGCAAAAGTGAAAAACAATCTTTTGCTTATCCTAAAAGAACCAACGAAATTGTTTTTAGAAAGAAAAAAGTGCTATCTAAACATCTATAGGTGAAAATGAAACCAAAATAAATGCGTGAGCAAGGATGTGATTTTCGGCGAAGTCAAAATATCCAATACAAAAGTTGTAGATGAAAAAATCAACAACTTCAGTATGGTTGCTTTTTAGCTTAACCTTAAAATTTCCGAGAAAAATTTGAAAAATTAACTTTTTTCTTGTTATCTCGTTTTTTATTTCGCCTCTCTAGAAAGATAATCCAATTTTAATGAAACTTGGTGAAAGCTTACCTTTATGAGCCCGAATTAACCACAATTTTTTGAGATTGAAAAAATCAAGACATTTCCGAGATATTTGTTTTTTTTTCCATTCAAAACACTTTTTTTTTCAAAGACTAATTCGGTAAAATTATTATACAAAGTTCTGTTGTACTCATATTTTTCGTTTTAACATACTTTTTTTTGTAAATCAAAAAAATGACTTGCAACCATAAATCTTTCAAAGATTTTTTCTAGTTAGCATAAAAAATAAAACGTGTTGTAGAATGGAAAACATGAAATCTCTGGAACGCCTTAATTTCTTGTATAAAAAAAATTTGGTTATTTCAGAAAGGTATATTTTCACCAAGTTTCATTAGCTAGAAAAATTGATTTCTCACATTTTTTTCAGATTAAACTGCAACTGCAAATCTGCAATTAAAATTTAATTTTTCACGTGCTTTTGGACTTTACCCCGACATGCAAAAAAAAGTTTTTACGTAACAGTTCCAAATGTTAAGAGAATGCAGTTCAATAAAAGATTTGGACGTTACAAAAAGAAGTACTTGTATACTGTCGCTACGCAGTGTGTTGCACAAGTTATAGGAACAAGTGAACATAGCGAGCATAGCTGTAATTTTGCAGTGCTAAACGCCATGACAGACTTAAAAAATTACAGTCTGATGGAGCTGGGACTGCTTTGTGCCGTGCGAGGAACAATTCGGATAAACTTCATAATGTTTTTACAATTCCGAAGCTGCAAACAGATTTTTGCCTATAACTTTGAAATTTCTAAGTAAACTGTTATACGTTACACCTTAAAAGATGCAGAATTAACATTTTAGAATTAATTCTGAATAATAAATTAAAGATATCAAAAATCTAATTCACCATCAGTTATTAAAGATGTCCTCTTGTAATATTTACATTTTTAATTGAATGCAAAGATGGTGAATTCAATTGAGAAACTAGTACTGAAACAGTTATTCCTGAAAAAGATTTTACAAAAATACAATCACTTCTAATTTAGAAATTTTGATCATACTATTGGTACAGTATTTAAAGATGAGATGAAAATGTGACCTATTTCAGGCAATATCTAGAGGGCGATATTACACCAATATTTTTTGCATGATATTCATTAAATAAATTGTGATATTTTGATTCATATATGAAATATGGCCCATTCTTTACATGATACCCTCCTGTATAAAAGTAATAGTGATATCATAAAACCAGATTTGAACCTACCCATCGAAGGCTGCTTGTCGTTGTTCAGAGGCATGTTCTCCAGGGCGGCGTAGAAGTTTGGACTATTCGCCGAAGGCGCTGTCATACCAGCACCTTTGCACCACAGCATGCCAAACATCTGACTTGATCCTAGACGGTCATCCATTTGTGGCTAAACAAAAAAAAATATAGTAAATTTGACCCAACTTTGGAATACACAAGTACAGAAATGACAGTAACTGCATGAGATAATGTGTTTCAATTCCAAATTCGCCTTTACAGTTATCTGTTAATGTTTTTTTATTTATATTATACTCCAGACCTATTTTGGACTCATTTTTACTTCCATATCAACAGATGGGAAGTATTGTATCGCGAAAAAGAAATTCAACAATTTTTGTTGTTTATTCAAAGTTTTGACATTTTCGAAATATTTCCAAAAAACCTATTTTGGACCGATTTTAAAATTTATACATTTTTGCTAATATCACGAGGACTGTTTGTCTTAGAAAAAATGTGTAGACAGAAAAAATGCTCAAAACCCGATTACTAATCGTATAGTATAAGAAATAAAAACGTAAATGTCATTTAGACAATTGGATGTGGAAGTATTGATTCAATTTGCAGCGGTTTTTATGTAACCATAAGATTTACTGTAAAAATCAAACCAATCACAGTTCAAATTGCAAAGTTTAGATATCTTCTGTATGACTGTTTCTTTTTTTCCATAAGCCAACATAGGAATTTCAAAATAATATTGATTGGTAAGAAGAATTGGAGTTGGTATATGAAGTTGAAAGTATTGATAATACTACAAACAATCAATAGAATTAGTTATTAGAATTTTATAGGCAAAAAGATCTATTCTATTTCTCGTCGATTCTAGATTTGAAATAGAAAAAACTGGTTAGTAGTTGCAAAATCATGATTCGTATAATGTAATGGATTGCCAGTTTTATAAGCTGCAAATCTTATATAAATGGCTCGATCATTCTGATTTTCTTATCAAACCTCCTAATTCATGGGGTCTCCATAATATTGAGGCATATATTAATTTTGACTAAATAAAAGAGAAATACAGTACTCGAAGAAAAGTATCAGGGTTTTTTTATTTAAAAGAAAACCTTTTTAGGAAGTAAATCTTACTATGAATTTTATATCCTAATGCTCAATATGTGCTTTAAAGGCTATTTCACAATCAAAAATGACTCCCAAATCACGAATATGTTTAACATTCTCTACTGGTTCTACAGCAAGCAAGTAAAAATTATTTGGAAGTCTCGAATGTCCAAACCTTAATAGAGAACCTGTCAATATCATTTTAAAGCCAACATACATCATCTGTGTAATGGGGGTTTCCCGTAGAAATAAATAAATAAATCTCTAACTAATATAAGCTTACAAGAGGCTCTTTCTTTCTTGAATTCTGTACAATATTGTGGTTCAATTTTTTATTAATTTATGCAATTTCTCTTTATTAATTATTGCAGCTTCATCTCTAAACAACTCACCCGTCTACTCCTCAGCTTCTCACTCTGCACGGAGAACTGCTGGGACGTGCGGGTGCGCGACGGCGCCGTCGACCAACCCTCGCCATCCATCGTCCTCTTCTTCCTGTCAGAGTTCGTGCTCGAGCCCCTGTCGTCGCGTCGGGGCGTCACCGGCACCGAATTCATCGCCTGTATGTTCATCTGCTCGTTCTCAGCCTCCTTCTGTATCTGGTCCATCGTCTTGGGGTTCTGGTCCTGGCGACGGGGCACCCAGGCGTTCTTCCGCAGGTCGATGACGTCCTGCAGCATGAAGCGGACGCGGCTGCTGATCTTGCCGCGCTTCTTGTCGACGATCTCCTTCATCGTGTCGAAGTAGCTCGACAGGTCGTTCTTGAGGTTGATCTCGAGCTCCTTGCCGACCGTCGTCAGCAGTTTGCACAGGCACTCCAGCTGCTCCTCGTCACGGTTGTTGAGCAGGTTGCTCAGGCAGCGCAGGATGATCTTCGACGTTAGCATCTTCTGTTTGAAGAGTTCGCCTGCGGACGGAACACAGGGAGGTCGGTAATTTTCCAGGGATAGCTTTTTTAAATTATATAATCTCTAATGGTCTCTACGCCATCACTGCAGTAAAATGATAAAAAAAATTTTAAATAATATTTCTTAAATTTGATGACACTTTGAAAAACTTGGAAACAGATTAAGAGCTGAAAATTTGTCTGATTATTTTTATATGGCAATAAAAAGATCCCCCAAATTCCAATAAAAAAAGCCGTATGAAGTATATCGCCATAACTGGTAACGATTATAAGATATAGTGAAAAATAACTTTTAAAACCGTTTGCCCTATACCTATTTAAGTAATGAAATAAGTTCATAAAATTATCATACTGAAAATTAGATGCGCATGCCGTTTCAATACAAGAAATAAGCATAGGATTTTGTTCTCAATTTGTAATTACAATTTTTTTCAGCAAGTATTTCAATATGTAAGTGTGCGGCCTTTTATAGTTCTAATCGTGATTTTCTCAACCTAAAACTAATCTAACTGTAATCTATTAAATTCCGTCTTTATACAATAGCAAATGCAACGTAAGGTAGACCTTAGATGTAACCCACTCATAAACAATTACTTTTACTGTTGTTTGTGTTTGTGGTCACCCTGAATTACTACAATTTGTATTTAAAAAAATGCCTGTTGACTGAAAAAATTATTAAATGCATCAGCGTTGATACAATGATATTGCGATAAATGTTCATGGCTTCTTAAATGTGCTGAAAGAAGAGCTGCTACTAGAAGACCCAGCAGCATATAAAAATTTTCTACAAATGAGCAATGCTTAATTTGAAAAATTGTTTGAACTTGTCCATAACAAAATAGGGAAACAAGGTACACAATTCCGTGAAAGCATTCCTTCCGTTTCATTTACAAAAGCATGACAACACATCACTTTCCCGGGGTTGTCAAAAGTGTACTCACACCAATATACATATTTTAAGAAGTCTAAAACGCATTTCATGTTGATGTATTAATTAGCTGGTGGTAGGAATTCAGCCCAAAATAACAGATTGCCCCTATTCAAAAGTTTATTTCGCCGATATCAGTACAAAACCTGCCTAATCTCACAACCCTACTTATTGCGTAGGTTCTATAAAAGTTTTGTTTATAAATGGTAAAACAGGTTAGTGCGCATCGATCTGCACAGTTTTAACACGAAGGATGGAAATTCAGTACAAAAAAATAGAATGTGGGCTAATTTCTTGTATTGAAATTGGCCCACGCATCCAGTTTCCGTATAATAATTTTAAGAACTTATTTCAATACTTAAATATGTATAGTGGCAAACGGCTCTAAGATTACGAAACATGTTTCCTTGAATAATTTTTACACATTTGGTCCAATTTACATCTGTTATGTAAAGAAAAAAGATGCAATATTAAATTTTAATGCTAGTACTGAAAAGTATAATTCCATAACTCTTACTGCTTAGAAGATTTAATCAAAAGACAATATTTTCTTGCAAAAATAATGTCAAGATTCTCATGTAACTGTACAATGATGTTCAAGTGTCTTTAAAAACGACCAATGAACATGGAAAATACAGTTGCTGACAATCTACGCAGAAAAAAGAGTCTCTGCAGCACTTTGCACGACAGTACCACAGTGATGGACCTGCGATAAAAGTCAATAATAAAAAAAAAAACTCACCTATAAATCTGATATTTCCTACGGACTTCATCCTTATCCTCCTATCATACTCTTCTAATTCTAACTGTAAGTCTTTTTTCTTTTCCTACAACGGGACATTGAAATAAGAGAAGAAACTTGAGCGAAAAAAAGAGTTAAGAGTGTCGCTAGGCAGTGTGTTACACGGGTTATAGAAACAAGCGAACATAGCGAGCGTAGCTGTAATCTTGCAGTGCTAAACGCCATGGCAGACTTAAAAAATACAGTCTGATGGAGCTGGGACTGCTTAGTGGAATCTGACAAAAATTTCAACACCTTCGAGGTTACAAACGATTTCTGGCCGTAATTTTCAAATTTTTAATCGAAAATTGGTTTGTTAAGCATCTAAAGATGCATTAAAAAAGACAAATTAATAAAAATCTTGTAACTCTACTCACAGGGTCAGTACACTCCTCGATCTCCTTGACTTTAAGGTTGCGCTGCGACTCGTCCACGCTGTTCTTCTCGAATTCCATCTGGCACCTGGTGATCAGCAGCTTCCTGAAGTTGACGAACTCCTGGGCGTCCTTCTCCTTCGAGTTGGCCGCCTGGTTCGCGTTGGTCGCGGGCACCTGCATCAGCGCCAGTTCGCGGCACAGCAACGCATAACCGTACGAGAAGTTTGGCTCATCGACGGCCTTCTCGAAGACCAAATCGATGACGCCCTGCAAGAAGACAAATCCCATTGTACTTTTCTCGCCCTCCAAAGAGAAGAGTAAACAAACGCAAAAAAAATGTCAATCCTTCGATTCCAGCCGGTAAGTTTTACATTTCTTGTTCGGTTCTGCACTAAAAGATGCAGAATGAATTTTGTAACTAGTGGTGAAAGTCAACTTGCTATAATGTTAAACAATAAATTACTGCCTGCACACATTTTTGGACAAATTGTAACATTTGAGGTGTTAAAGGATGCAGAATGAAGTTTAACAATTAGTGTTGAAGAGTAAATTGCCCAAATTAATTATAATTAAAGATATTGCGAAAAATCGTTTTTTGAGGTTATGAAGCAATTTTTGATCAAAGTATAACATGTGAGGTGTTAAAAGATGCAAAATTAAATTTAGCAGCTAGTGGTGTAAGTATATTGACATAATAATACCCACCATTTGAAAGATACAGCAAAAAAAAAACCKTAAGGTATAAGATGCAAAATTAAATTTTGTAACTAGAAAATCAAAGTAAAAACAAGCAAAACTTGCAATCTACCTACCTGCAACCTTTCAGTCGTGTCGATCTTCAGGGTGCGTATCTGCTCGACCAGAGTTTTGAACTTCTGCGGCGTCAGTTTGTTCAGGACGCCCCGCACCTTCTTGTACAGCTCCTCCGTCTTTTTCTCCTCGTCCGTTTGGTTACCGCCCGAGTTCAGTCTGGCAGGCCGCCACGCGTTTTCCGCCTCGCGCAGCTTGACGTCTTCGCGTACCGATATCGACACTCTGACGCCCTTGTTATTGCTCTTGCTGCCGCCGCCGACGGATTTTTGCAGACTGGGGCGTTTCGGAACCTATCAAATGGTAAAGTTACAGAAAAAAGGATGTCGCCAGATGTCAAAGTGGTCTAACGATGCAGGTCTTTCAGAGTAAAAAGTCTTCACGATGTTTCAGTTCACTACTTTCATCTGTTATTGTCTTTTTGTGGGTCATCATGTTAAATGAGGGGATGATATTTTACAAAAATTGAAAGAAGATATAAGAAAAGTAAGAAAATTAATCTTACCCCATGCTGCGAGGAAGACTTGCCCATGTACGCATTACCGAACGAAGGCGCGAAATCGGGTCTGCCGCCCATACCACCAGATCTATATATCGCCCTCTGTTAAGAAAAAAGAAAAAAAATGTCAACAAATCTTCACCGAACCCCTCCTGTTCACAACTTACATATACATCACCCTGGATGTTGTCAGGTTTCCGTTTGCTCTTGGGGTCCGCCCTGAGAGCCAAAAGGAACTCCTTGTCGTACACCTTCTTGCCGTCGGGGTTGTACGGTGACCACTGACCTAGAGCCGCAAACAGGACGAGAAAATTATGAAAAAGCCGCTCTAAAACGGTGGGGTGTTTGGTTTGCTGTTTGGGGATGTCAGAAACGAGGAATTCCAACTTCTGTATCGACACTTGTGATTAAGATACAGCGTTTTCATCATGGAAATGAAATTAGTAACTGTCATGCATTGTGTTTAGACAACTTCTACATAGACTCGAAGAAAATTATATCGAATAAATTACATTTTGTTTTAGAAGATTGTGGCGTAAATGTTGTCACTTTTCATACCTTTGAGTCAAAAAATTAAAAACAAGATATTTTGAAAAAATTAGCGTTAAAAAAAGTACATAATCCATGCAACAGGGGCGACTTTCTTATTTTTATGTGCCATCTCTTTGTAACTGCTACCATGCTTCAATAATCACAATATATACTGTCGACTGTCATATGCTGTATTGAGGTTTTTTGGATAAAGTTAGTCACAAAATTGATAATTATAAAAGGATTTAAGGTTAATTTTCAAATGTAAGTAATAACAATTATTTGCCTGTACGAAGCTACACATTACTTTAATATACTCAACTATGTCCATCATAAGACTTTCAGATTTATTGAACCAGCAAAAATTTAATACTATTATTTTCCGCAAATTTGAAAGCCTACATGGTTAGTTATGTAAATATTTAAACTGCAGTTGTTTTGGTCTTGGTAAGCGTGTTTCATAACCAAAACAAAAAAAAGCTCAAACAGCAAAACTTGTTAAGTAAGAAACTTTACCATTCAAAACTGCATTTAAAAAAATGCCATCCGAAACACTAACTCACCTTCTTTGTAGGGATATGTCGGCCTGTTGTCGATAATATCAGCGCCGTCTCCCGTTTCTGCGTTGCTCTTCGCGTTGGCCTCGTTCTTCGCCTGCACCAGCTTATCGTTGTTGCTCAATGTCGCCGCCACCGCCCTGTCGGTCTCGTCTTGCGACTTCACGGGTTGAGCTGCAGCGGCTGCTGTGAAAGCCTTGACGGGCTTCGGCACGTCCTTGACTATCGCCGTGACGTCTACCATGGCCTTCTTCGCCGTCTCCGTCTTGGCGACGGGCACCACAGCCTCCTCCGTCTTCTTGTTGTCAGCGATGACAGGCGTCGGGTTGACATTGAAGTTGTCGTTGATGACGACGGGCACGTTGGCGTTGACAGCGTCCGCCGAGGGGGCATTGTTGTCGTTGAAGGCATCCATATCGGTGCCCTCCTTTGTCGCGCCCTTCAGGTTCAGGTCCTTGATCTTGCTCGACTTGCTGGTGGGCTTCGCGGGCTGTGGAACGGGCACGACGGGCGTAGGCGTCGCCGCCGCCACCTGTTTCGGGGCTGGTTGCGCATTCTGCTGGGCAGTCTGTTTCTGGGCAGTGTCTTTGTTCCGCTGGGATGAGTTTGACTTGTTCTTCCCTGGATTTTAAATTAAGACATGTCAAGTGAAATAAAGATAGCCCCATTTTTTTGTAATATTTTTTCCAAATCGTTCAGTTAAGGGCCAAAACACCTCGACTGAATTTATTTCTAATCCCCAGCAGAAAAATATTCTGATATTTTGTATTTGACGGACTGTGTTTGTTATTGAMGAGAAGTAAGTAGCCCATCCTCTTCAAAATTTTTCATAAACAAATTGGCCACTATAGGATTTAGAAGTGAACCTATTGCACAACCTGATTTTAGATAATCTGGCTATCGTGCCACCTAGGGGATCTCTATTAAGTCGGATTTCATGATATCTATAGTGTCAACTATGGGTACATTTGTAAATAAAGAATTCACGGCAGAACTAACTAAAATATCATCTTCTGAAACAATTCAACCTTTTATAATGTCAATAAATTAGAAGAATTCTCGATGAAACTATTGGTTTTTCCTACATAAGGTTTTAAAGAGGATACTCATTTAGAAAGTGAAGGTGTTTACAAAATTAGTTGTTCTTGCGGTAACTATTACATAGGTCAAATTAAAAGAAAAGTATAATAAAAGAAGCTATAGAATTTCTAGAAATACTCATAATTTTAACACGGATTGTGGAAATTATGAGTTGTCTTTTACCAAGTAGTTCAAGATTCAAAATTTTTTTAAAGAACGAGCAAAAAGAGTGTCAAAACTCCACAATTTGTACTCAATAAAACACTACATTGTTTACTGAAAGCACCGTGATAACAAACTGATAACCCACGCTAAAAATATCACCCGTTTGAATAAACAAAACCGAAAATACTGCAATAACCGACAAACCTCAGAAATATTCCAACGTAACGCCCTCCCTATCGTGCGGATATCGCCCCACACCAATATAATACACGATAAAATCTTGAAACACCCTCCCTGTCATGCGGACATCGCCCCAAAACAGTCTGACATCGATTCATGCCGCGTGGCCGTAATTTTCGGCCAGAAACGGGTTCAGATGTTGGCATAATGTTATACAATAGTGACATTTGGTGCCCCTGGGGAAGGCCGTCGCGAAGTTTCGCAACGAGGCCGGACACCAGGCATGCAACTTTCTACCTGGCGACTGCGGCGGACGAACGAAAAACAAAAAAAAAGGCGAAGAATATAGTTTACCCCTGGACACGGTGTGCCAGACGTCCGTATCGCCGTTGTTGCTGTACATTCTTCTATTATTAGCACTGACAAACGTTTTCCAATTTGCATGTGAATTCCGATATACGTACGAAATTCCATATACGGTCCGATCACAGGAAAATCACAATATCAACAACGGTAAATTAATAATATCACTAGTTCAGATCACACGGCACTGAAATTAAAAGAAAAATTGAGCAAACTTATTTTGGAGGTTCGGGTTACGTATGGTTGCAAGGTCAGGATAAATTTAAATAAAACGGCACGTCCACACCACAAAAAAATCACGTCTCGAAGAAAAAGCGACCGTTGCTTGCCTCCGCGCCGGTTTTCCGAGATTCAAAATCGAGTATTTTTCGACATTTTTGACGAATTTCTAGTCACGCCGCGTACGACCCATGCGGTCGACGCATTGGAACAGACGGCGGCCATCTTGGCACCAGGTTCAATCGCGAATCTTCGCACAGTGCCCGAAAGCGACCGAAACAACGGCCAAAAAAACCCGACGATCGCCCACAGATGTTTCCAAAAGAGGTCACGTGTCCCCAAAGATTCCCATTCTAGAAACCACCGTCGTTTTTTGTTTACGGAAAAAATAAACGCAGGTTCATAAAGGCATGATTCAAACAAACGCCCGCCGATTCTGTGCAAATACAGAAAAAACAAAACGTCCGTATCTAATTATAAAACGAGTACAATGGCAGTTTCAAAGGTTAGGTCACTTACGTTTTTTCTTTCCCATATCATTAGAAAACGCGATCGTCAATCAACAGAACGTAAAGAAAAACGCGAAGCGTCCATTTCACGAACGGATGCACTCCACAAACACTAAAATACCGACGAAAATGCGCCTCTGAATTCGCACGCATCTGCCATGATGCTTTTTTTAGGCAATGATTTTATTTCTGCCTGCGCCAGCATCGGAATGACACATGAAGAAACTCGACAAAAAACGATCGTCGTGCTTTTGAGACCACAGATGCATACGAGGAAAATACGTGACGTCGACGATATTTTCATAATTTTCTTGGGTCTCTGCCCCAACAAGCACAAACAGTGTCAATAGAAACACAACAAACAGGGTGCACATTGACTTTGAGGTTACATTATACACATAAAACAAACGAACATGTCCCTATCTTTTGTTTAAGTGTTTAATTTGAGCATATCTTGCATGGATCATTAGAACCCGATGATCACAGACATGACATCATCATACAATCTTAAAACAAAAGACACTCACCGGTATTAGCTGCATTGTCCTGAACGGGCTGTGGCACTGCCTCGCCCGTCTCCTGAGGCTTCTCCGCCTTCTTCTTCCTGTCCTCCCGCTGGCTCAGGTTGCTCGCCTCCTTGGCCTCCTTGTTGGCGGGTACTGCGGGGCTGGGGCTCGTCTCCTTGTGCTTCTCCTCTTTCGGCTTCTCGACAACCGGTGTCACTTCTTTTGCGGGTGCGACGACCTCTGTCTTTGGCGCCTCCTTGGCGTGCTGCTGCTGATCCCTGGGCGTTTGCTCCCTCGACTTCCTGTTCTTGGCGGGGCTCTCCCTGTCTTTCGGCGGCTGCTTCGGTATCGTAACTTCGACGGCGTCCGTCAACGCGGACACAACCGGAGTCTCCTTATCTAGGTTTTGATTCGATGGTATAAATTCTTTCGTTTGCACCTGGAAGCAAAGATGACCCTTGAGGACAGAGGGGAAACGGACGGGAGCGTCGTTTTTGAGGTTAGGTCGCGTAAAAATGATAAATGGTAGTGAAAAACTTCACTCAAGGCCATTTCAAAACGTCACAAAGCTAGAAATAGTTCAAAACACCATAAAACATTCAAAATCGTTGATCGTCAACACGTCGCAAAATAACAAGTTAATTTCAGCGCAAAAACAGCGGAGCCTCGTATATCACCAGCAACTAACCAAATTTAGGTTTGTTTTCAAGTTAACTATCATAAATCTACAACCACTAGGTAAATAAACATGTTTTCGTAAATAGTAGCAACGGAATTTCGAGGTTAGAAAACACATCTGTCATTTAGGAAATGGCCGCCATCTTACCGACAAAATCAAATCGACAAGTTACTAACCCCAAACAATGTCGCTAGGTGGCGACGACAACTATCAGATCGCCAAAATTAACCGTTTTTTAGGTTAAAAACCGTATCTACAAGTTTAGAAATTGTCAGGAAAACAATAATCGTCATTAATACTGCCTATGACTACTCAAATTTAGTGTTGATTTTTATGTCAGCTGTATTCAAAACACGCTTTCTACTATACTACGTAACTAACCGTGTTGATGTAAACAGTTTTAGCAAAATTATGAGGTTAGAACCGCCGTTTTTGAACTAACCAACTCTAGCAAAAGGGTTACAATGACAGCTGAGGATAAGTCAGCAAAATTCAACGTTTTTAAGTTTAAAATGATTATTTAAAAACAATTATTAAGACTCAGCGGAAAGAGAACAACCCTCGTGTATCACGGATTAAAAAAAAATGAGCTTCACTTACCTGTAATTTACTAGATTGCACTATATCATATCTACTATTCACAGCCTGATTTGACGATGGGTGCAGGTAGACCGCCGCGTGGTCCATGACCTCCATGGGCACGTGGTGGGCATGGTGGTGGAGGTGGTCAGACTCGATCAGGTTCTCCTCACCGCTGATCGCCTGCGSCACCTGTTTGGCGAAGGTGGCGGCCACCTCCTTGTTCTGGGCGACGTGAGGCGGCTGAGGCGTCTGACGAGCAGAAGAGTCACCCGACGGCGGATGCGACTTGTCTTCGTACATCTCTTCGAGCTTGTCGACGCCTTTCGGAAATGGTACGTTTACATTTGAAAGACATACACAGGGTGTACGGTAACGAATGGACCTCGCGTCAAAATGCACTGAATAAATAAATCAAAGACGAAAGGGTGTTCAATAAATCAACAAAGTTTATTATTATTCAGTCATTTTTAAGGTAAGGCCCATTCATTACCGGGTACTCTGTGTATGTACATACGGACTTACCAGTTACGGGATCGATGATCGGGACAGCGTGGGTCCGTCTCTGCTTGGTCCTCTGGACGGGGGGCTGCGGAACGGACTGGGCGAGCTGGATGTTGGCTGGTGGGGCCTGAGCCGAGTTCTGGGGACCTGGCACGACGGGCGGTGCAGGGCCCGGACGCTGCATGCCCATCGCGGAGTAGAACGAATCTGAAAAGGGGCGGAGGGGAGCCGGGTCACAAAGAGGCAAAAACAAAGTTGGACAATCATTTTTCACTTTAGTATAATTGTCGCTTCGATTTTCCATTGATTTATTTAAACAAATGCATTAGAAAATGCAATCAAACAAAATTATATGCACATCAAGTGTTGTTCATTTGTGGAACTGGCGAATTAGGTGATTAAAACTGGATAAATTTTACTCACAAGGTTACCATATTAGTGAAATCTGAACACACAATATAATTGTGGAAATTATATCAAACAGATGAACTATATGATGATGTATTTTATATTGTACTGTCTGTGGCAAAGTTAGCTGGAATAATACCTGACAGAAGGTCATCAACTTTAAATTACATAACATTTTTTGAGAATACCACACTTGTAATTATCTTGATCAAGTGCCATGTGACGAATAATAAGCAAGTTTTATATTTAAATGAAATACACATGACCCTGGCAATGTTATGCAACCTTGAGTAGTGTTGAGTTGCCTCTCTTTGTAAAATCATAGCAAAAAAATAACTCCATGCATACAAAGTACCAACAAAACACAACACAACTAAAAACAGCAAATATTTGTAAAAAAACTCCATCATCCTTGAGAAACACCCATTCATCTAAGTTGCATCATGTTTTACTTTTATGACTGTTCCCAAGGTTATGAATGCAAAATAGAGATCTAAATGTACCGTCAGAGAAATGGATTGCACAAAATGTAAATATAACAAATACTAGGTAGAGGGAATTAATATAAAGAAATCGATAGATAAAAAAATAAATAAATAAACATACAATAACTGGACAACTCACATGGTGGCGGCCCTTGAGTTTGCGAAGGTGTATAGGAGTATTGCGCCATGGGCATCTGGAACGTCGTGCTGGCCATGTAGTTCTGGGGACGGGGCCCAGAGAACGGGTACGGCACGAACATAGCCGTCGTCTGCTGTACAGGCACCGTCATGTAGGGCGGTTGAGTCGGGAACAGCGGCTGCTGCGGCTGCAACAACGAGAGACACATAGTATTCCAATGCATTAACCATCCATAAAGTAATTGGAAAAATTCTTTGTCCTTTAAAAAATAAATACTTAATAACTGATTTAATCAAGATTTAGCTTTTTCTTGGACATTCCGTCTTCAAAAATTCAGTTTTGTGAAAATTGAACTTCCACATACCTTAGTGTTGCTTTATATGATTGCTCTACTTTTTGTCAAGATTATAATGAACCAGTACAACCAAAGAGATTTTATAGAAAATGTAATATTTAGAGGTTCTAAATAGGGCTGGGCGATACCATTAGACAGGTATCGATACTACTCAAAAGTATCCAAGTATCGAAAGCAACGAAGTATTTAAAGTACCTAAAGTATTGAATGTATCAAAAGTGTAGAAGTATCGAAAATATTACAGTATTGAAAGCATCGAATATATCAAAGATATCAAAGTTGCTTCACTATATATAGGTGCTATAAATCAATGGTTAAATTATTGAAATAGGAATAGTTTGGAATTCTGAGGGGCATGTACTATATATCAAATGTTAAATCCAGTTTTAACTACTAACCATCTACATATTTAATTATCCTAATCTAAACCTAATCAAGCAAAATTATTTACTTTTTATTTATTTTATGATTGTGGTATATTTTTATGCATTTAATGTGTCCAGTGTCCGCCTACTGCAGATCTAAGTGGTAGGAAATCATAGCACTTAATAAATAACAACAGCAAGGTGCTTTATAGTGAAAAACACAAATCAACTTTTTACACATATCATATATTATATTTAAGTATACATATATTAAAACATACTAAATGCGTGCAAATACTGCATTAAAAGAAAGATCAATCAACATGAAATTAAACTCAGCGATAAACAGGAACATAATTATGTATATTACCATATAGAGGGTATAAAAAATATGGAGATAGTTTGAAAAAACCTGTATTGAACAAAACCGCTTGGACAGACCAATTTTATTTTTTGATGTAGGTTTTATCTAATATTCAGTTGTTTGTAAGATATAATGTATTTAGCGATTCTGTAAAATAGCAGCCACAACTTTTTTAGGAGGGATCGATAGAATTTCCTATTCTAAAGGCAATGAGAGCCAATACATGGGGTGTTCTATTTGAAAGGAAAACAGTAAAGTTTGGTTATGCCTAAAAAAAGTGGGGATTCTGTATATTCCACAATCTTTGAATAGTAGATAACAGGTGCTATATATATGGGTTATCCTTGTATTAAGTAAGTTCTATTCTATCGATTTCTATTGAAAAAATCGATTACGCCAAATCTCACAAACAATTTAATAGGTACGTTATGCTCATGTTAGGTGAACTTGCTAAATAATAATGATAATAGGAATTCACATATACCAGCGTTTTTGTTTAAAACTCGCCAGTATTTTTTAAACAACTGCGTTTATACCTTTTCAAACCCTATTTATGCACGTTAGGAACGTAAGAAATACATAAATGAACTAAATAATACTATTAAAATTAAACATTTCTATAACAATAATATACAGGGTGACAAGGAACATGTGGGAATCTTACCTAACCTAAAACCGAAGCAAAAGTTATACGTTTATATAACACACTGAAAGCATCACTCCTGAACATGGGACTGCAAATGTAAAGGAGTATATTTTTTTTTTCAAATAACTTTTCTGACATTTCAATCTTTTACTTTTCTACTTCAGTACAATTATTTTATTTCATTGCTAGAGCATGATCTGCAGTCAGTGATACACGTAAATCGGTTACAACATTCCCACCCGTGCTAAATATGCGTTCAGAAAAAACACTTGTTCTTAGAACCCCTAAAAACTTTTGGGCAAATCTTGCTTTCCATACTTCGATAGTTCCGATACTTTTGAATACTTTCGATAGTTCGATACTTTTGAATACTTTCGATACCACGAAAATGTAGTATCGATATTTGATACCTCCGAAGGTATCGATACTTTGTCCAGCCCTAGTTCTAGAGACAGAATGTTTTGATGAAACATTCCCAATTGATAGTTTGGCTAAAGAGCAAGAATATATAGTTTTACGGCTACCACTGTATCATTGTATGTTTAATCCAAATGGAATGATTTGGCCTGAACTTAAAGAGCCATGTAAGGAGGCAAAATACCACAAAGAAATTTAGTGATAACACCGTAGAGAATTTCGACTGAGATTTGTTGAAATGTCTAACAAGTGTAAATCTTTCAATGTACAGTTAAATCAAGTGTTTATGTCAACCAACTTAAATCTTCTTAAAGGCAGATCTTTCCATTATACACTTGAAGGCATATCCTTAAAAAACTAAACATTTGGGTGAATTCTTACATTCCCATTGACATAATCATTCAGCTGGACCAAGTAAATACTCAATTGTTTGACTATTTGGAGGAAGCCACAGTTAAACATGAAGGCAACATATGGAGCTCGAATTCTGAGGTATAACTCCCAGTGGCAAATGAGAAAACGTGCCAAAAAAACTCACCTGCCGATGGTTCGTCATCCTCTGCGTTTGACTAGTAGGAACCTGGGCCCTGTAGAATGTCTGCGCTCCCCTTATCGGCGTCTGTGATGTAACGTACGCCTGGAACAGACATAATCACGTTCCCAAACTGCATATTCGAGATATCAGACAGGGCAGATAAGGCCCGCCCGCGTTATTGGCCGATAAAAACAAAAACATCGCACGGGAATTACTCACAATGTTCATCGACGTGGGCTGGGGCATCTGCTGGACCTTGATGTCGCTGTTCGGCGGCGTCGAGGGTTGATTTGGGGGTCCAGTCGGCGCGATGGTCCTCAGAGGACCCTGTCCACCCTGCTGCACTGGCGGCTGCTGGGGTCCATAGGTCTGCGCTGTCGATGGCACATGAAATGTGTCACTCCCTGTAAGGAAAACGCCGGTCACAAAAAGCGCTTCGAAAAACCGCCGAATCCCGGATGGAAATACTTACTGGATGGTGTGGGGGGTCTTGGCGCGTATCTGTGATACATTGGTCAAGGAAAACCCCACAAAATGAACTTAAACAACAGAAATTCGATGAGATGTTAAGTCTGGGATGAGCAATCGGGCAGAGTACTCGTCTTGAACTAAGGGATCAACCCTTCGGGGCTACCCCCCAAAACTACCTGGGTAGGGGATTACCCAGAATTTGCAAACCTGTCGGGCCCCAACACCCGGCAACTATGGCCATTGATAACAGCATGAAAAGTGCATAAAAGGCTGTTATCAACGCATAAATGCAACCGGCTTATCGTTGACTCTAATGAAGGAATTCTGTACGGGAATATGTTCGAGATTGTTATCAAAGAGATGGTTTTCATTGAATTGAACATCAAGAGTGTAGTTTGATTGGTCGATTCTGATAACCAGGAGTTTATCAAGGTCAGCCACCATCAGGTATCTGTTTTTGCTACTTGGGAGATAACTCGGAAGAAAACAAACATTATCGAACCCCCTACGCAGTATCATCTGTTTTTCTGCCCGAAGAATAACAACTTTACTGCTCAGGTATTTCATAAACATGGTCATGGGTCTTTGTGAAACGCTACGCGACATGGGTCACGTGGGCATTTCTCCGCACAAGAAAATTGCGTAAACGGCGGCTTCAATGGCTTCTATTTCGCAACAAATCGCATTTTACGACTACGACGTGTTGCTGGGCGACCCAGTGGCGTGCCGACCAAGGGCTTAGGGCTAGAAACAATGGAGACCCACATTTCTTGACCTACTTTCCGCCTGCATACGGAAATATCGATTGGACTCCCGTTCTCCACGGAATATGGGCCCGCGGGAACGTGGTTAACTTTTTTTATGAATAGACGAGGTCTCCGAGTGAATCGCCTCTTTAAAACAGTCCAGAATGGATGGGGTTGACTGAATTGACGTTTTACTTATCGTTGTAATGGGAAAAATTGTCATGTATTGCCTAATATATAAATCTGAACCGAATGTTCGATTGTGTTATCTTATTGGGGTGAGATAAGGCATGTTTGGTCTTATCCAAACGTTAATTAAGTTCGTTGTTCTTCGAGAACAACGTATTAACCGTTACTATTCGTCCTTTACAAGAAGTTTTTAATGGTATGCCTCAGTGCGTTGATGCAGGTAGTTACCTCAGAACAGGTAATTTCCAGATACCTTTGTACCTACCCAGAAAGCTGGGTTTATGTGCAAATACAGATTAAGTCTATATTTTCAGGGAATTCGTTAATTATTATTTGCATAGCCTTTCTGGAGACTTATATTATGCTCGTTAGGGATAACGGTATAGGTACAATCAGTTGCTCAATAAACGAAACATCTGCCTTTGAAAATGTGCTAAATAACAGTGAAGATTCAGAAATCTGCCGACAGGTGGATTGTAAAAGACCAACTAATACACTAATTATAAAGTCATTTTTGATATGTGATATCCAATTACATATTACTTTCAATATTCATCCAATATCTTCAACTCAGTAATTGATTCTATAGACTTTTTAACACCCTCGTTCATTTGATGCTCTTGCAAATCTTTTCAGTGAATGAAAGCAACATACTGATATTACACATAAAACGCTGCAGACTAGTCTGCGACCTCGACAAAAATTTAACAGATTTGCCCAGCGAGAAAGAGCCTTCAAACACGAAGGCAACAATTATTATCGTTTCCGGTATCGAAAAAGAGAAAATTCGTGACCTTGGTAAGGAAAACTCCGTGTTTACAGGTGCCCTATCTAGGTTAGCAATAACTCATGCACACGTGTGCCTTACAGAACGTATTACGAAACTGCACCCACTGGAACGTAATAATTACTTTTAAAAAATGGGGATATGCAAGCGAAAATACACTTATAGCAATCAGTCCAGCAAGGTCGTGAGTATTATGTAAGCAATTCGTGGCGAGTACACCCTGGTATTTGAAACATCGAGAGTGCCATGGGATGAGTCACCGGAGTAATTGAACACGGAGGGGTCTTTGTCGCCGTTGGGCAACGTGGGTGTACGAATTTTTGGGTAAATAACCTGGCGGCCGATACAAAGACCACGAAAAATAGACACTTACTTTGCGGTGCTATCATCCTGTAATGTTGCGGTGGTGGTGGTGGGGATAGAATACAGATACCCTCCTGTTTGACAGGTCCGTAGCGGGACACCATGTTTTCGCGATTTCGTGGAAAATTCACCACCTTATTGCTCCGGCTATCATGGAAAACGAGAAACGCTATCACGACGAACTTTTTTCAGTCTTTATTGGCGAGTTACTAGTCACAGATGTATTACTATTCGGGTATTGATGATATCTCGCAGAAACTGTGGATAGATTCGCGCTACAGTTTAACATTTTACGTCCTGTGAATCACTGCACGCCCGTTTCCCTTATCTTTCGACCACTACAACTTCGCTGTCAGACGAATCAGAATTTGCATTGTCACTCACTCGTTACCGTCGTAGTTCGCTTAATACTTTAAACACTTACTAAAAGACGATAATAAATCGAATTCCTCAATATCCAGAAGAGAGGAACATGCTAAGCACGTCTCGATGCACCAAACGCGAAAAATCGATAAGGGCGTTTTAGTAAAACCTCAACTAATTGCACGAACACGAGACGAGAACCCAACGCCACGAACTGTACACCGTGTTCTCCTAATCAACTGTGTTACGATAAAATTTAAATTAAAGTCTGTAAAACGGTTATTATAGTTGCACGCCAACGTGTTTCAGTCAAAAAATTACACATTTCGGCGACAACGCCATTGTATCGACTGTACCGCGTGGTTCGGAATTCTGCCGCTAGGCAAAAACGAGCGCATGCGTCGTCGCCCTGGCGGACACTCCTGGAGTTGCATTCAAATGCAGCAACGTGTTGAATTTCGCAATTTGTGCTAAGGCAAGGATAAACACAGCCAGGGGCGTTCAAATAAAACCCAGCAGTGACACTCGGAATACCGGACTGCACTTTATGCACTGGAAGTCGGTCCACAAAAAGCGGAAATTTGCAAGCACATGACGTACAATACTAACTTGACAAAAAACATGTACCTGGTCTTTTATTTATCTTGTGCATATGGTACGCTATTGCAATTCGACGAATTAACACTCGGCGATAGAAAACAAAATTAGCATAGCCTTGGACGTGATTTGGTGATTAGTATTGGAAAGCAGTTGCATAAGGTTACGTGGGAACTTAAAATATTAGTAATTAGTTGAAAATCAAAGCATCTCATACCAAAATTCGGTCAAATACGATGTCACAGTTGCTAGCACCATATGGAATTGCGCTCCCAGACGGTCCACAATAGCAAGTGAATGTGGAATAGCTAATGAAAGTTAACCATACCACAAGCCGTTCAAACTACTTGCATTCCAGTACCAAATGAACTACCGTCAGAAGCGACGGTGCTCTCACTTAGCTGACGATGGCATATTAAATTGAACAATTAATGAGTTAATCCGAACGTTAGCTGCGGCAAAAAATGCCAGGAATGCTAAAAGCTCTAATTGACAGGTGGAATGACAGATGGGCGCAACTGCAAACATAGAAAGGATACTGTCCCGGGTAGCGCTGGGACTGCTGCGGSCCCACGGCGGCCGCCTGCTTCTGGTTACCACTCATTTCAGCCCTGGGGCACTCCTACAGCAGCGGCCGCATATGATTCCTTCGATCCTGCATAAGTTCACGATCGCCACATCATAATGCACACACGGGTTTTCCACGTCGCCCTCAGACCATTTTCCCCCGAAATGTTGCACCTTAACGTACGATGTAGGCGGATTCTTCTAACTACCATGCAAAGCTAAATGAACGAACCCTCCAGCCAAAGGTTAAGATACCTCAACAAGATGGCGGATAGTTAAACCAAAAACATAACTTCTGACCGACGATACCGTTAATGTTTTTCTGGCACAACACCGGACGCGAAAAGGCGGACGCCTCGCTACAGTTTCCACCGTGTTTCCACTTGGATTGACAGTTCGCAATACGCAAATGAAAATCACACTTTGATGAAAAATGACACGCGGCTTTCACGTTGTTACATGCACCAAACGGAAAAACACAAAACTATCGCGGTCAGCTTCTGCCAATCAACGTGCGAATCGCGATTTTCGAATCTAGTGCAGACATACCGGGGGTGTTTCGTCACCGTTGGGCGACCGCGGAATATGGTCACGGTCGCGTGTCCGTACTAGGAGCGGCGCGACGCGGAAACGTCAAAATCCGGGATGTAAACAAGGTAACCTCAAAATCGTGGAAATGTGAGAAGTGTAACTTGAAACCCGGCAATTAAAAGAGAAAATGTCGTCTTACGGCAAAGCAGAGACTGAGAAACTGAAACAGAATTTGGAAAATCAGTTGGACAGGTTAGTGGAGCAACTGCAAGACTTGGAAGACGCGAAGTAAGTGTGTTGTGTAAGTGGTGACTTTAGCTTGGAACAGATCATTTCAGGGATGATTTGGAGCCTGCAGAGTATGAAGAAACAAAAAATGACACTATTGAGCAGTTAAAGGAACTAAACAATAGCTTGAAAAAGCTTGTTAAGGGCGACATTTCACTAGTTAGTGCTTTGGGTGCGGTACAATTGGTATTGTCGTGTTTTGCTCTTGTACAACTTATTTTGTCATGTCAAACTCTTTTAGGCAACACAAGCAGCTATTTCGCAAGCATTCCAGACTCCAGAAGTGATCCGATTGTTCGGGAGACGCGAACCTTCCCAATTACGTGAACGTTTAGCCAAAGTTGAGCAAGAATTGAAACTTAATAGACTGAGCATGGAAAGTGGTGATCGACAGAAAGTAGGTGGGTTATTTCGTTGAAATCTTGTGTTAATCGTATTGTCGCAGGCTGAAATACTTACGGCATTGCGGCAACTGGGTGAACAACTGTCTGCGACGGAGTTGCAATTTTTGGAGAAGCACAACAATATCTCGGACGCCTTCAGGAGCGTTGAATTTGTGGAAGTCAAGGATGAGTGATACAATGTTTTGTTTTTATATGTTTTTATTTCCAACTATTCATGTAATGTTTGTGTCTTAAAATAACAGTGGATAAAAAGTAATAGATGTGTATTTTGATCCCCAATGGAAATGTACAGGGCATCCCACAAAAATTCTGAACAGTATCATGGTTAAAAGAGTTGAAACACTTATTTAGTGTAATTCAAGCACAGAATGTCCTGACTGGATTTGAAATGAACTGATTTAGGTATCGATTAAAAAATAAAACTGATTACCAACAACAAAAACTTTTCAGAATTTTTGGACACTCTTAGAAAGAATCAAAAAAATTAATGCCGTTAAGCTGGAAACTTCTAAAGAAACTGGTTAAGGAATGATAAGAACTTAAGTGTCAGGTGCTATCAAAGTAGCCAATATTATCAAGGTTTCACACGAATAGACCAATCAGAGGCCAGAACAAAAATCAACCAAGTGCCTCAGAATTTTTGGGTGCCAACATGATAAAACAACTAAATAAAGCAGCAAAATACAAAATTACAGAGTGGCGAACATAAATACTGTTTCTTTCCACGAAATCCATTCTTCAGCTACACCATAAAACACAGCTCCACAGTTGTTGCCACGGAAACGTAAACTGTACAGAAATGAACAGTCGAGGGTCTACCGCTTACGTCGGCAGACCTTCTTGTGCTCCGCCTGCCAGTGTTGCTGTTGACAACTCTGGGAACAGTACGCTGTATTCCAGCAGCAGTGATAGATGGCATCTTGCTCGCAGTTGTAGCACTGAAAGCAGCTTTCAAATATCACTGAAAAACACTATTAATTACTTACCCATTGTTTCTTCTTCGTCTCCGATATTTGAGCATTATGAGACTCAAACAATTTCTTGAGATGATCGTTGTGGTCATTTGTTATCCTGTCTATCTCGTTTTGCATACAGTCCATCGCTATTTTGATCATCTGGTTCTTGTCTTTGGATGCTTCGAGCTTTCTGCGCATCTGCAATCAAAAGTTTAGGAGTTTCCTTGTGATTTCTCAAAAGCGGAGCATTTACTTTCTCGACTGCATCGCTGTAAGGCTGATCCAGCTGATGCATGGAATTTTCCTGGTTATCCCGGTTGCTAAATGTGTCATCCGTTCGGAAATACTCGGTGGAACTCGTCACCTGTTCATATCCACTGTCGTAACTGCAAAATTAGGTTTGTAAAAAACAAGAAGTGTGAAAGATTTAAGTTTGTTTACTTTGCTCCGAATTGATAATCATCATGCGGGAATTTGTATTCATGTTCATCACCATCGGATATGTCTATCACATCAGAAGGGCCATTCTTTCCCACTCTTTCTGGTTGTTTTCGGGATGGTTTTTCAGTCTTTAGTTGCTTCGGTTTCTCTGGTAAAAGAAGATAATTCAGTATTGTACTGACTTGCAAAATCACTATTTTATTTATTTATCAGACAGAAGGACATATAGAACTTCGACCTTAAAACTTCTTCGTGGGCCTTGTATACAGGTGATTGTAATAAACTATTTTATTATTTATATTATATTGTGTATTGGCAGAAGTCAAATTCTTGAAGTGCTATAGCCTATTAGTGCACCTGATATTACCCCTTATGAGTATTTACATACCTGTAAGGATTTTGAGTTTTGAATCTGATTTGGTTTTAGAAGGCAGAACTAAAGATATTTGTAGCACAATACAGGGTGTCTCTAAATTCGATGTCATAATTTCTATTGCGTGTTCCTGACGTAAATTTATGACGAAAAGTATATATCAACATGTGTTCGAAAATGCTTCATTTTTCATATACAGAGTGTTGAAGTTAAACAAAAAATTTCGAATTTTTTTATTTTTTAGAGAACGGTTTTTTGAAACTACGAATTTTGGCAGAATGTTATAATAGATCATGGCTAATAATCCGGCATAAAAGATTTTTTCATATCTTTAACAGAGGCGGCGTAGGGGGAGGGGCAGAGGGATTTTCTCTTTGAAAAAAAGTTGTGTGTGAAATATCAAAAAGCTTGTTACTATTTTCAGAAAGAGCAACAAATAAGGTACAAAAAAGGATCTCTTATTGCATTTCGCTAGAACGAACCGTTTTCGAGAAAATTGAGAAAATATGAATTCCTACAGGTTGGCGTAAATAGACCAAAAATTAACTTTTTTTTATTTTCCAAAGAAATTAACGTTTATATGGCAACAACTTTTTGACAGTAATTGAACTATATCATTGCAAATGTTCAGATATAAGGATTATCTCCATATCTAAACAGTGACGGCAATTTGGGGAGGGGGAGCAAGAAGTCTTTTTTTATAAAAAGATTGTTTCCACATTTTTAAATTGTTTCAAAAATTATGAAGATCAGTTAAAAATATTAAAAGAAGAAAAATTTACATTTTATACTGCTAAGACAATCTATTGTTGTAAAATTAAGAAATTGCATTTTTTAAAGATTTTTAATAACGCCAAATGCAAGTTGCATATCTAGCTTTAAATAATAATTAGTTTAATTTAATTAATTAATTAATTTAATTTTTCTTTTTTATATTTTACTGGTCTTTATAATTATTGAAACGGTTTTAAAAATGTGGAAACAATCTTTTTATAAAAAAGACTTCTTGCCCCCTCCAAATTACTGCCACTGTTTAGATATGATGGTAATCATTGTATCTGACCATTTATCGTGATATAGTGCGATTAATTCAAAAAAATTGTTGCCATATAAACGTTAATTTCTTTGGAAAATAAAAAAAGTTAATTTTTGGTCTATTTACGCCAACCTGTAGGAATTCAGGTTTTGTCGATTTTTTCGAAAGCGGTTTGTTCTAGCGAAATGCAATAAGAGGACCTTTTTTGTACCTTATTTGTTGCACTTTCTGAAAATAGTGACGAGCCTTTTGACATCTCACACACAACTTTTTTCAAAGAGAAAACCCTTCTGCCACTCCCCCTATGCTGCCTCTGTTACACATATCAAAAAATGTTTTATGCCAGATTATTAGCCGTGATCTATTATAACATTCTCCCAAAATTCGTAAAGATTCAAAAAACCGTTCTGTAAAAAATAAAAGAAATCGAAATCTTGTTTATAACTTCAACACTCTGTATATCAAAAATGAAGAATTTTCAGACACATGTTTATATAGACTTTTCGTCATGATTTCACGTCAGGAATACGCACTAGAAATGATGACATCGAATTTAGAGACACCCTGTATATTAAAAAATTGTTTTAGCGATTAATTTGAAAAAGTTCTTGGAAATACTGTAAAATATTTAGATTTAGATCAAATATGAGATCACTTACTTTTTGCTGCAGTGTCGCTGCTCTTTCTCTTAGAAACTTCCACCTTCTCCGCTTCGCTGAAGTTGTAGACATCGCTGGAACCCATCGAAGCCGCTTTCCTCTTCCCAACTTTTTTTACGGGATCCGAAGGAATCGTCGGAGTGCTCTTTCTTTCCTTTACCGTCTTTTTCGGCCTTGAACTCGTCAGTTTGCTAAGTTCCTGCGGATCGCTCAGCAACTTCTCGTGAAGCTGCAGTTCCTTGTGGGCCTTGTTAAAGGGTGCGGTTTTCTTTATCTGCAATTCGGTCAAGCTTGTCGTTATTGGTTTCACTTGGTTCGGTGGGAGCAAGGCACGTTCGTATTGGCCCCCGAAGAATCTAACGTCTATCCCGCTGTCTGTCTCTCTAATGACCTTTGCCGGCCAATAGGGGTATCCTTTCTGTTTGGCCCAGACGAGTTTGTGTGGGTTTCTGCAAGGCAGACAGAACCACGTGTCGTTTATCTTCTCATTGCTGTGCTTGTAGCAGTCGGCGCAGTTGACGAGCTCGTTGATGTCATGGACGCAATCCCGTAACATGTACTCGGAGGCGGCGTACTCCTGAGACTCAACTGTGTGAGGTAGAAACAAAACCTTTCAAAATTTCTTGATTAAATCTCAAAAGGACTAGAGACGACAGACAATCTGCTTTGCTTTTTTTTTGTGTGACTAAACAAATGCTATGTTAGTTTTTTTACTACAGAATTTTTGTGAATCTTTTCAGATTTTTCAATTTGGGGGATCTTAATGAAGAATATTTTTTTGAGTTAGAATTACCAGCTCAAAAAATTTCAAAAAAATTATACAGGTTGCTAATAATTGGAAGCAGTTACATGATTTTTTTCAGATTTCTTTGTTATTTCAAAAATCTAGAAAAAAGTAAAAACATATTGCACTTTTCTTTCTCTCTCCTCCATGACAGTTCAAAATTTTTTGGCATACTTATTATTATTATTTGACAGAAAAAGCTTGAAAACTGGTGTGGATTAACTCACTTCCATGGAAGACGGCCACATTATGCTGGACGGTGGTGACATCCGCATAGAACTCGCTAAGCTTGTTGTACTCTTTGGCATTCAACTTGAGCTCTATTATGGCCATGTCCATGGGCTGGTAAAAGAGTTGCGTCGCCCTCCAAGCCCTCTCCTCTTCGGTCATCCATTCGTGCATGCTGGCCGGGTCCATCGTGCTAGTTAAATTTGCTGGTAACTACAAAAAAAAATTTACATGTTTCA
This sequence comes from Rhyzopertha dominica, assembly GCA_025024175.1. Lineage (NCBI taxonomy): Eukaryota > Metazoa > Arthropoda > Insecta > Coleoptera > Bostrichidae > Rhyzopertha > Rhyzopertha dominica. The sequence continues at coordinate 5,996,238 of QCXZ01000001.1, read as the reverse complement.
CCGTGTTCACCCCTCATCAGCTTACCCAAGACTTTATCCTTGCCAGAATGAAGGTCATCAAGTAGTTGAGCTCGTCTTTGCTTACACCGGTGTCCAAATTGACCCTTCCCAAATTGCACAAGCTACACAAGCTCTCATCGTAAACTATGCTCGTTATGCTTTCTCCTTTATCCTCGTCTTTAATGGAGGAATCCAAATCGATCAAATCGGAACTGTTGCTTGGGAGGGAGGAATCACCATTTATGTCTTTTGGTGGGTTTCTTTTCGCTTGTTTGCCTCTGAAAACGTCAAGCTTTTTTCGTGCTTTGGTGGAACATTCCGTGTGGAAAACGCGGAAGCATAGGCGACACGGGGTAATGTCGCCGGCTAGATGGCATTCCGTGCAGTACCAGTCTTTCCCCTCGTCTTTTGGCTTTAAAAAAAGTTACACATAGACTTCTCAGAAACGAGAGTGTGATAGAATACGTACAATTTGTAGGTCGGTGTCTATTTTGTAGCATTCAATTGAACTGGTTAGCTGATGGTTCTTGAAAGGGATTTTGTAGACGGTGCTGTAAAAAATTAATATTTTTGAGATTACAACAATTAATCAGCTGTAAAGTTTCATAAACACGTCTTTCTCACACTATTTTTTGGGGTAAATAAATGGAACTGGAATATTTGATAGTAAACAGCAGATAACACTACTCAACAAAGAAATTTTTGTTCTTTGTCCTAAAGTTTATTTTATGATTTTCCTATTTGTTATGTGCAAAAATGAAGAAAAAATACCTTTTTTTCGAATAAAGTTTGCTTTTATGGTAGTTATAAAAATACTACTCATTTTTAAGTTTTTATAAGAATTTTAATTAATTTTATTACATTCAAAAATCCCGCGAGATAAAAGTGGGTTTTTTACATTCACACAGTACCTCCAGATGGCACTCGAGTGATGTTAGATGTTTTGTTACAAGTCTAGAAAAAAATTTTCGTTTTTATCCTAAAGTTTATTTTATGATTTTCTTGTTTGTTATATGCAAAAATGAAGAAAAAATACCCTTTTCTCAAATAAAGTTTGCTTTTGTGATAGTTATAATAATAATAATAATAATACTCATTTTCAAGTTTTTATAAGACTTTTAATAATTTTATTACATTTTCAAAAATCCTGCGAGATAAAGGTGGGGTTTTTACATTCACACAGTGCCTCCAGATGGCACCTCGAGTAATAAACAACAGTCAGGTGTTTTGTACAGAGTTTCTAGAAATGATTAATGCATCCAGGGCGCTAATAGAAATTATCGATTAAATCAATTTGCCGCCTCTCAGGAAAGTGACATATACTTGTCATCTGTCGATTTTTGAATTATTTGATATATTTTAATATGAGAAAATGCTTGGGAGTGTGTATTTTAAACATATTCTGTATGTTATGTGGTATAATTAACTTTAAGGTCGCAGAAAGCTCACATTTCGGAGCTGTGGGGTGACATTGATCTGGAACCTTCAGTACTATCGCCATGCATATTGTAGCTTGGCAGCGGTTACAAAAAGGCGGCATAAAGAATTCAGAAATCAACAGCGCCCGCATTGCGTGAATAATTTATAGAAGCCCTGTACAAGTCTAGAAAAAGTTAAAGTGTCATCGTGAAAGTGTAAATATGATGCTGATGAATTCTGCTATATATGTGGTTAATTTATAAAAGTGTGCAATGTGAAATTTGAATTAAAGACATGTAATATTCTCTGTAAAGCCTACGAAGCATGTTTTAACTTTCCCGTTCGGAAGTCCATGGGACGTAGGAGGTCTTTAAAGGTGCATATGCTGCATTCTCATTTAGATAAATTCAAAAATAACTTAAAGGCATATTCAGAAGAGCAACAAGAAGGTTTCCATCAAGATATTATGAACTTCGAACGTTATCAAGGCTAATATGGTGAAAATAGGATAGGAGAATATATTTTGGCTTTATTGAGAGAAAGTACTTACGAACATAAAAGAAAAAGTAGCACTGTACACTTTTAAATTATTATTCACTATTTTGTAAGCTACTTTGGCAGTAAAAATTAATAAAATAATAGAGAAATATATTTGTATTGTTTTATCATCAAAAATTTAAAGTTACAGATTTTTAAAAATATTGTTTAAACGTACTCCTGGACACAAAAGCAAACTTTTTCATGCCATATAATTTTTATCGTTCAACTATGATCTAATCTATCAAAATTTTATACTTTCACATCAAGGTCAAATTTTGTGTTGACCGGTGTAATTGTTCCCATTTTGTAGAGAATTGTTCAGATTTCATGGAACATACTATAAAAAAAATAGCCAATTGTTTCCAATTTAATGATATAGTTAACTCAAGAAGATATTGTTGGACTCAATTGGTCACAAATTAAGGGAAAATCAAAAACTTTTTGGTCTTATATTAACAGCTTGAAGAAGTGTTACAATTTGCCTAGGACATATCTAACTACATGACTTAGATGATTCGTGTGTTTGCAAAATGTAGAGAAGAATAAATTGTAGTTAATTAGGTATTTATGTTAATTATTACCACTTCTTCTAATTATATTTTATTATTTACTGTATTTGGATGCACTGGGGGCATATACATAATCTTACGCAACAAGTCCATCCTGCACGCTTTGCTTCAAATAGAGCTCTGCTTGGCTTTCTGAACAGCTATCGATTTTCTGTAAATACTTCACGATCCTTGGACCATCGACCAACTGTCGCTGGGCAGTGGTATGCCGTATAGCATCCCAAACATGTTGGACAGTAATAGGATCAGCTGCCCTCCTAACAGGCATATCTGTAATCAAAAATTACCTTATCACGATAACTGTGTACCCTTATGCAATGGTACAGTTAGCATGTGGGTAGTGGCACTCAGTTCAGTTGAAAATGTTCGAGGTACAAGTGGCAGAGGCAGTTTTTTTGCTTCTTGTAGCTTCAATTGCGATATTATTTTTGTTGTATTACGTGAAAATCAAGGGAGTGCAATTCTATTCAGTTTTATCAGCTTCGGAAGCTGTGTCCACCATAATTATTGCATCGTTTAGCCTGTACTGTGCTTCCATGCTTTATAATCAACCAGTAGTGGAACCACAGTCATTCAACAACACAATGTACGAAAACACAATTGTCAACACATCCAATGAGATTACAGAAGATATGTTTACCACTACGGTGCCGATACATGAAAAGAACGAAACCATTGAGTATTTGAAGCAATATCAACAACTTCTAAGCCAACTGATCCACAACAAAAGCAGACAGAAGAGGAGTAGTTCATTCTCTACCTATGACTGTCTTTATACTACTTTTTTGAGACAAGCTTTATTTGTGTGTTCTTTTATAAGGGGTGTGACATTTCTGTTTGGAGTGACAATTGATTGTAGAGCGTGTAAGAAACAAATGAGTATAGAGGACAAAACAAGTGAGGTAAATCAAGGCAGACATGATTCGAAACTGGTGATCTGCATACTCATTGATTGGTTAATACCAGGAATATCAACTCTGTTACTTTATTATGCCATAATGGGCAATGACAGTGATGGAAATGCAATCTCAGTTGATTTTATGTACTTCAATAAGCCTAACAATTCTGATATCCCCACTATTGAAAATACAAACAACACAGTGATATACAAAGAAGAAATCAATAACATCATAAAAAATGTCTATAATATAGTGAATTCTGAGAGCAAGGCAATGAACAGCGAGACTGTCAAACCTAACATTTTCAAATTACACAATCAGCGTCCATTTAAAGAAAACGACTGTCGCTGTTCTACAATCGAATTCAAAATCTACGTCTTCTTGATAATAATACTAAGCTACATCTGCTCACTTTTCTACTCAAAGATTACTGAGGTAAAGACCACAAACCCCGAGAAACGAAACAATTTAAAACTGAATCTGTACTTCTTCGCACTTTGCTGGGCTCCCGGTGTAATGGAAACATTTTTTCGCACCTACATTGACAACACAGTCCCTGCTGTTTTAGCTGAATTGTTTACATTGGCAGGTAACGTTAATCACATCCTGATAAACGCTAGAAATGTTGTAATGGTTGCACAGCAATTGAAAAACAACAACTTTATTGAACCACAGAGTTAAGCACATTAGGATTTTAAATTGTTCTTTATGAAAACAACGTAGCGTTATGTAATGACTTACTGTATGATGGTGAACAATAAAGTTTACAAACACTTGTTTAATTCACTATTATTTACGGAAGTTATGACATTTCGGCAAAATCAACAACTGCGAAATAATATTCAGCACAAACCGCCACATCAATGGTGCCAGATTTTTTAATATAAAAACAAGTCCAATCCTTTAAATAGTGACTAGAATTATTATTGATATCTATGTATTTTCGAAATTTCACCCATAAGAGCTGATAATCAGCTTGGGTTGACATAAAGTTATGGTTTAAATATGATCTTGCAAAACAGTAAGGAAATTTATGGTCATTGATAGTTTTCTATATTATTTAATGTAGCTATATATGTACATAAGGCGAATATGCAGAGAAACACTTATCCTTCATTATTTACACTTGGAACTGAATATGCCATACCTTCGATTAATTATTTTAATTATCCTGATGGATATAATAGTGAATTCTGAACTTCAAAGTAAATTTTTAATATCTGGCATCGTCGCAAAACACCAGCTTGCACGTGGTACCAACATAACTGTCCAGTTCGATCAGAAAATTGGAATCTTTATTAGCTTTTCTCTTTAAAACTCAACATATCTAAGGCAATTAACTGTATAAATAACTGTTTATATGTTAATCTAATTTTACAGCAGTGTTAGTCATGATTATTGACCACTTTTTTTCACACATGGCAGTCGTGAGTTGAGACACTTCCGCAATTGATAAATGACATTTTCCACGTTTTCATCTGTCAAATTATACCACTGAATTGACCTTTTTGCTACGTTTCGTAACTTTAAGCTTCATAATGGTCGAGTTCAAAGAAAATAATCCCATGTTATCCATAAATTCGTAGCACGTTTGGTCGAATGTCGAGATTTCCCATAGAGGTTTTCAATTTATCGTTTCTTATAGGTTAGGGTATCAGGCGTATTTATTTTTTTGTCTGGGCGCCTTTCAACATGACCCCTTCCCAAAATGTAGTTAGCAATCTCCGAATAGCTGTCATATGTTCCAGCAACATGAACCGCAGCATGGAGGCGCACGCATTTTTAGCAAAGAAAGGTTTTACGGTTAAGTCGTTCGGTACGGGGGACAAAGTCAAGCTTCCGGGTTCTGCAGCGGACAAACCAAACGTATATGATTTCGGGACCTCCTACGACGAGATATACAATGACCTCCTTAGCAAAGACAAGACGCTGTACACTCAAAACGGTCTGTTGCATACGCTGGACAGAAACAGACGGATCAAGAGTCATCCGGAACGGTTTCAAGAGGCAGACGAAAAGTTCGACATACTGATCACCTGCGAGGAGAGGGTTTACGATCAGGTTTTAGAGTACATGGAGAATCGGCCGCCCGTAGACAATTCCATAGCTCATGTCGTCAATATTGACATCCAGGATAATTTGGAAGAGGCCACGATTGGGGCGTTCTTGATTAGCGACATGTGCACTATGGTATTTATGTCCAGACGTTAATGAGATTGGGTTGTGACGATGTTTTGTTTTAGTTGGCGAAAAGTGAAGATTTGGATAATGATATCGAAGAAATACTGCATTCTTACGAGGAGAAATGCCAACGCCCCATCTTGCATAGTATCATCTTTAACTAGGCTCGATTTGAAGAGGATACTGTTTTAATATGGCGGACTGTGACTATATTTGTATAATATATTTTTAGAGCTACATTATAACGTGAATTTTAAAGGAATAATAATTGTGCTAGGGTTTTGTTAAATAAAGACGGTATATACTTTACCGATGAGAGCATATATTTTTTGAACTGTCTTGATGTATCATTTAAAAGCGCGACATGTAAATGTGTAATAATTTTAAACTTACCACTACTAGGATTGGACATTAAAAACTTTTCACGAGAAGCATGAGGTGTGTCGTTATTTTAAAAGTATATGAAAATTGTTAAGATAATTCACAAACTAACCAGGGAAAAAATAAGTTCATTAACTTTATGGTCTTTTCAGTTTATCATGGTATTACTATAGAAATAGTTACAAACAGCAATGTCTAACTTTTAAACATACTGGCTACCAAAAATTAAGCTGTACAAGATGCGGCACTTTAAGATTAGACTGACTATAGTTTCACTAATTACCAGTCAAAACCGAAAATAAACATAAAACAGTAATAAAAGTTTATAAAAAATGTTAAAAGTGTGCTCATAATCGAACATGTTTTTTAAACTCATCATCAACCCTTTCCAACATTAGGGCAGTGATGCCACAAAACATTAATTATTCTGCTTCCCATATCAGCAGATGTAGTAGGAAGATTGCTTCCCAGACAGCCTAGACCAACGAAACTGAAACATGTGCTTGCTGATGAGGGTTGTTGGTGTCATAAAAGTAAGTTATGTCGATTGATAAATTGTGGAACTTTGCCTCATCTGTAAAAATAACAGCAGAAAAAGTTTTTATTTTCATGTAATCTATCAATCGCCCGGTGACAAAATTCTTGTCTTCTAGCAAATCATTCAGACAAATTCATTTATTTCTGCTGTTGCTGAATTGTTCTTTATTCTTTTATTCTATTGAAGTTTTCAAGCTTTTTTTTCTAGGATGCTGTCTGGTCGAATACTGTTGTGCAAAAATAGGGGATGCTAATAATGGGCTTCTATGGCATTCCTCGAATATAAAAACTATATCTACCAACTTCTTTTGACTTAGTGACATCTTTGAATACAAGGCGACATGTAAATGACAGTAAAATTTTTACAGTACCTATCCTGTCTCTTGAGGGTTTGCAGTTTGCTTTGCCTGGGCAATTACCAAATTTTGACAAAATATTACCCAAATAATGGAAGAATTCATTAGCAAATTTATGTGAAGAAAAATAACACAAAGCTTTTTTAATTAATAATTAACTCATTTATTCCAGAACCACTAACAAAGAAAAAAAATCAGTAAAAAATTGGAAATTTCTTCAGTGTTGATCCAAGTGAGCATAAACCCTCCTCAATTTCTCTTTTTTGTTTTTATTCTGATGTTTGTTGATTTTCTTCCACGGTTTCTCTCCACTTGCGCTGAAGACACAAGCAGTTGAGGAAAAGCATTCTACCAAGAAATTCTACTCACCTTGCCTGTCCGGAATTGGTTATTTTCGCTATGCCTTTAGTGTGAACCCCGTAAGAGTTGTTCCTGAAAAAGTTCCTGTCCAATTCTTCTGTGGTCACATGATTTGCCTGCAAGAAACATTAATTTTTTTCTGGAATTCACGCAGCTTATGCTGTCTTACATTTATCGCTCTGGCTTCCCTTGGAGGCAGTACACTATTGGCTGACCTGTTCCTTTGCCTCTCAGGCCACGTATGATAAACAGTTTGTTCAATTCCGGGAGGAGCATGTGCATAGAGCAATTTTCCGTTTATGAAGTCCTTAAGGACGTACCTCGCTGCTCTGGGGTTATCTGGTTGCCCGTTGGCTGTCATAAAACCTCTGTTGACTAGAAGAAGAAGTTACATATAAATCTAAGTTTCACAATAATTCTGTGCACTTACATGCGTAAGCATTCAATACCTCTTCGGCGAAAGGACACCGATCGGGATCCTCCCCTTCCATGGGCCTGGGAATCATAATCCCGTAAGTATCTTCAAGCACATGCCTAGGAATCAAGCTGGCCACCAAATTAACGGGCGGTACGTGGTCCCTCATCTGATCAACGGGCAGGATACCGTTGACGATCATCTCGGCCTTGGTAAAGACGAAGCTAGGCATCACCAAACCAGGACAATCACACAACAACACCGTTTTTGTGAGGTATAAGGTCTGGAAATGCTTGGTTTTGCCGGGGGTTGCCGAAACTGAAACTTTCTTTGCCGAAAGCAGGGCATTTATGGTYGAGCKCTTTCCGACGTTCGGSTAGCCAACTAAACCGACTGTCGTGATGCCTTCGGTGACTTTTGGTCCAGTGTGCACAGTTTCGAATAAATCGATGAGTTTTTCCCGTGTTAAAAGCTCCGACGTGTTTTGAACTTGTGTGTCCTCATCAGCACGGGAAGACCCTGCAATTTCTGGGATGTTTTTCGTGATTTCTGTCAGTTTTTGAGCGGTTTCGTTCACGGCTGCATCCAGTTTCTGTATGCCTTCCTTAATTTCATCTAAATTAATTTCTGATTCAGATTCTTCAGGTTTCTCCTTTTCTGCGGCCAAGACAGCTGAAAAAAAAACAACACGCACTTGCAATGCACTAAAATAATCCGCCCAGTGCTTTCTTTGTTCCTCGATCAAAAAATCTGCTTTATTTATCAAAATTAAGTTCATTTTGTTCTTGGAGACCTCCAAGACGTATTTTTCCAAGTCTTCACATCTAAATAGTAACGGATTTCTTGCGTCCACAATTTGAACAACCACGTCGCTACGTTCCACCACTCTCCAAAGCTGTCGCCAAAATTCAAGATTCTTTTCGTAGGGTGTCAACAAAACACCTTCATCTTCTTGTAATTTCGCCAAAGATCTTCGCCACTCCAAGAATTTTTCCTTCTCTTTCTCTTGTAACTCCTCAGCGGTGGTTTTTGAATCCCATTCTGGCCTATAGCATAAAAAAGGAGTAGTTACACCAATTTTTAAAGGAAGACATCCTGAGCAACCAAAGAATTACAGGCCAATAACTCTGAACTTTTCTCGTCGACTTATTTTGACCTCTACAATACGTGCTAGCTTTGTGTCCCTGTATATTTGTGTATAAACACTTTTATTGTCATTGTTAAGTACTGTTTACTCTACCAATTCAATATAAAAATGACTGACATTGGATGAAATCTTTAAGAGCAAAAAAAATGTCTATGACAGTGAATGCAGTTCAGCATCCATATAAGACAAAAATGACACTTCTATATAACAAAAACTATCGCTTACCTTCTGGGGATAGTCACCGAGCCCCTGTTCTTATTATGTGCTTCCTCGGCCTTCCTTTTCTCGCTTTCACCAAGCAGTCCGACATTAGAACGCGGGTTCACAAATTTTATATTTAGCTTTTCCGCTTGGAATTCCGTTCCTGCCAGTTCAGCCGTGGAAAGGAATTCTTGAAAGGAAGACTCCTCCGTCACTGATTGCAGGTTCAATCTGCCCCAGTCGTAACCATCCTGTATCTCTGTAGTGTGTAGCTGTCGCAAAATTGAACTGTTAAGACTGAAATTTAGCTGTTGCTACTTACCATTGAATTGTTGGCGACAAATTTGCGGTCCTTGCTACCGCCGAACCTGTCTTTTATCAGCGACCGTCCAAGGGAAGAGCTGGCGTCCTTCTTTTTACCCATTTTAGTGTGATAATAATAATCTCTTCAAATTTGACGTGCTTTTTTTTAGGTTATGCAGTAACTAGTAAGCAGTGTTGCCAGAAATACCTATAAAAGTCAGGGTACTGAATAAGACTAAAAAAAGTACTGAATTACGTACTGATTACAAAATAAAGGGTAAAATAAATTTTCATCGAAAAAAGTGTATTTTCACATTTCCTTTTAATAATAGAGTCAATTAAAATAAAGATCTGGGCCAAAAGGAATTAATATTAATAACATTAAAAATATTAAATGTATATCATGTCAAAAAAACATTAACATATGCGACATGCCCGCAGCACGTAGCAATAAAAGACGGACTATTTTGTTGGTCTTATTGTTTGTTGGAAGGAGCTAACTAAACTGTAAAATATTGAAAAAAAACTAGTGCAGGAATCACGACTTGATATGCGTTCATATTTGGTTATTATATAATAGTTACCAAACAATATTTAAATTCTTTTCAAATGATTTTTTCCAGAGCATACAATGGTGGTTTGCTGTTTAAATTAAGGTTTTTTTGAGATATCACATACAGGTTCTTATTTTTCGGAACATATATATATATATATATATGTTTTGCTTCAGGCTTCCGCGGGCGTTATATGAAAAACTAGGTTTCCGGGATCTGCTCCGCGTTGTCAAATGTTGATCCTCCACTGGACCGTTGAACTGACGACGTTTCGGCACGGTCTCACGTGCCATCTTCAGGTCTTCTCTGCTGCAGCAGCAGTTCAACGGTCCAGTGGAGGATCAACATTTGACAACGCGGAGCAGATCCCGGAAACCTAGTTTTTCATATATATATATATATATATATATATATATATATATATATATATATATATATATATATATATATAATAGATCTCGTTGAGAAAAAGTTACAAAACGTTTAAACATTTTTTTCTACAGCTATTTATAGCAAATGAGCGTTATTATTACAATATAAATACATAGCTCAAATTAGAGAACCGCACTGTATATTGAAAAGGATTCGAAACAAGAGTCTGTGACACCACATTTAGTTTTGTACATCTCTTATCCTTTAGCTGCCCACAAAACTTTTTTTTCTTAATCTTAATTTGTAATTCTCGCTAGATACATTACCACTACCCACTTAATTTTATAAATTCGATTAAAGTTGTACTTTCGTTCTACAATAATGGAATTCAGGTTGAAAAGTTTCACTGCCATGTATATTGGCCGAGATATTACGTCTAGTAGTCTACAACTTGTCGAAGTTATTGAAGAATATGCAAAAGGCTATTCGAGGAAACTTAATAAACAAATTAAAATTTGTTTTTTTAATATTTTAGGGTGTACAGTGATAAAGCCTCCCCTCAGTTCGATCAAGCCACTGATGCTGATGTGTTATAAAAGACTAAAATGGCAGCAAAAAAGTGCTTGATATATCGGAGAAGAGCAAAGTTACGAAAAGCCAGACAAAGTTGCTCGTTAGTTTACAAAAAAAAAATATTTTTACGAATCTGCCGGCGGCTTGTACACATTTCTTATGGAAAGAGAATTTACCCGAATTAAAATTTCTGTTTTAATTACGAGAGATTTCATTTGAGTGTTAGTTTTAACTTGTAACTTGTGTGTATATGTAAAGCATTTCCTTATTGCTGATTACAAATTAAAAACATTATTCCTTATAAACGATAAATCTGTTTGTAAACAGATACGAAATAACCAAATCCAAGCTGATCATGTGCGTAAGAGCATACCCAATGACACGAAATGATAATATTCATCTACTTAATCGACAATGTTTGACCATTTATGGTGTTAGGGGGCAAGGTTGGGGCATTATCCTTTTCGCGCGTATTGAAGCAATCTACGACCAAAATACTATCGAAACGGACATGAAATAATTAAAACATACCACGCAAATAACATTGCGGCATTTTAATTGCCAAATCCAACATCTGTTATTACACAGAATCCAACAAGTTGTTAAGCGTCGCGCAACACTGGCGCAAAACGCGACGCCCGAGCGTCAGTTTTAGTCCGACGACGCCGTTGGACGTAGCGACGCCTCTTGGTGCGAAAAGCGCGTTTTAAAATCTCCCAATGATGGCTCGACAATTATTACTGCCGCTCATCAGGGGTCAATTGGCGCGAGTTTGACTTTTCGACCCCTTTGACGCGAATCCGTAGTGCTTGTTATGTGCGAGGGCATGGAGAAGGAAGAAGTGCCCCAAGAGGGACAAGAAGGCGTTCACGAGATCGTGCAGCAGCCGGAGGGTGACGGGAACTCCGAAGAAATGACGAAAACGAGGTGAGTTAGAGTTTACTTATTGTTTTGTTGTGGCGGGAAACAGTTTGAAAGTTTTGAAAATTGGCTTGCTTGCGGCGGATTTGCCAAGGACGTAAAATGCACATTCTGTGCAAAAACTTGTTATGGAACAAACCACAAACGCGGAAATGAATTCTATCAACTAGTWGATTAGTTAGCTGTATTAGAATCACGTAAATCTGCTCGTTTGAAAAAAATAAGGAGTCTTCTTGCATTGTACTCGGTAAACATCTATTATTTAGGTCGTACTGTTAATACTTATCATGTATTTACTACTGCATGCTTAGACGTCCACTTATCTATCACAACAGATGTTTAAAAACGTTAATGAATCAGATGTTTAGTGTCTAATATTAAATATTTCTTAACTAGTTTGCGAAGTATAAACAAGACACAAAACTGATCTTTAATTCTTACCAGAAGCCAAAAAAGCCATTAGCGAAGTAGTTTTTTTAATACTTAAATCGGATCCCACAAGACCATTCCAAAAATATCAAAGAAGAAAAATACAAACTAACTCCACTACTTCAAGGTTTGTCAAAATTCATAAAAATAATGTCCTAATGAGACCTGTGGTGTCTTACATTTAATGTTACTCCAAACACGCAAAATTTACGAATATAATAAAATATCTGCCCGTACCAAAAAATTCTCTTTTTTGTATGGTTTCCCTTCTATGTGATATGGCAAATGGTCCATGGAAGCGTGTTGGACTTCTTCATTCTCTTTTGAAACTTTAGATCTGGGGTCCTGGTGGTCTCTTTGACGTGAACCTGTAATGACTTACCCACTATTACTAAAGACTCTGCCAAACGTAGGTGAAAATCCAATATTCGACCTAACTCTTGGCAATAGCCAAATCTACTCCAGGAAAGATTGGAACGAATGTCAAGGCGATATAATCCGACTATTTGATCGAGAAGCCCGTTGGTATAAATTACAAAATCGTAAGCCATTGCAGATCTTCTACATAAAACAAATATTTTTACACCCCAAGGAGTTGGTTTACCTTCCACTTATTGCTTTATTAAGAAGTCTCCTCTAAATGGAGTGATTTGTTCGTCGCTGCATAAATTTTTTTCCAAATCTAATTCTGTGCAACGATTTCTAATGGAATCGTAAAGATATAATACCTTGTACATACAGTCCAAAATGTTGACACAATGTAAATTTGCTCGCAGTTGAAAAAATCCGTCTCTACTAATTCTCTCTGTAAATAGTTTTATTATTATTATCCCAAAATAATCGAACTTTTGGATATTTTAGATAACCGATCGCAATGTGCAATCCAAATAGGCCTTTTAGTTTAGCTGCATTTGTTGGTTTGAAATGAACGTTTTCTTTTGCTGGGCGTAAATGTTAGTAAAGTTTGTCATTTTTTTCAACGTTTAAACCATTTTATGTCATCCTTTTTAGCTATAATATCCTGAAACTTTGGATCATTTACTGGTCCTGTACAGGGTGTTCACGCTAACAGTCTACAATAGCTAACTTCTTTATTTGAAGTCGTAGCATAGTGGTTTAAATGGGAAAGTTTATTGATTTTTCGAAAAGAATTTGATGGTCTTTCGAAAAAAAAATTAAACATCATTTGTCACAGATATTGACTACAAGTTTGTTATTTTAAATAAAACGATCCCACTTTTTATAGCGCATTCGATTAAGGGCGTCGAATTAAACCAAAAAGTATTAAGGTACCAACACCCTACAGTCATTTGTTTTTGAGATATCCCAGGTAATATGATTAGTGTTCACGAAACAGTCTACAATAGCAAACTTTTTTATTTGAAATCGTAGCATAGTGGTTTAAATGGGAAAGTTTCTTGATTTTTTGTGAAGAATTTGATGGTGTTTACAAAAAAAACAACTGAACGTCATCGGTCAAAGATATTGACTACAAGTTTGTTATTTTAAATTGAACGACCCCACTTTTTATAGCGCATTCGATTAAGGGCGTCGAGTTAAATAAAAAAGTATTAAGGTGCTAACACCCTACAGTCATTTGTTTTTGAGATATCCCAGGTAATATGATTAGTGTTCACGAAACAGTCTACAATAGCAAACTTTTTTATTTGAAATCGTAGCATAGTGGTTTAAATGGGAAAGTTCCTTGATTTTTTGTGAAGAATTTGATGGTGTTTTAAAAAAAAAACAATTGAACATCATCGGTTAAAGATATTGACTACAAGTTTGTTATTTTAAATTGAACGACCCCACTTTTTATAGCGCATTCGATGAAGGGCGTTGAATTAAATAAAAAAGTATTAAGGTACTAATACCCTATAGTCATTTGTTTTTGAGATATCTCAGGTAATATGATTAGTGTTCACGAAACAGTGTACAATAGCAAACTTTTTTATTTGAAGTCGTAGCATAGTGGTTTAAATGGGAAAGTTTCTTGMTTTTTTGTGAAGAATTTGATGGTGTTTACAAAAAAAACAATTGAACATCATCGGTCAAAGATATTGACTACAAGTTTGATATTTTAAATTGAACGACCCCACTTTTTATAGCGCATTCGATTAAGGGCGTCGAGGTAAATAAAAAAGTATTAAGGTACTAACACCCTACAGTCGTTTGTTTTTGAGATATCGCAGGTAATATGATTAGTGTTCAAGAAACAGTCTACAATAGCAAAYTTCTTTATTTGAAATCGTAGCATAGKGGTTTAAATGGGAAAGTTTCWTGATTTTTTGTGAAGAATTTGATGGTGTTTAAAAWAAAACAATTGAACATCATCGGTCAAAGATATTGACTACACGTTTGTTATTTTAAATAGAACGACCCCACTTTTKATAGCGCATTCGATGAAGGGCGTCGAATTAAATAAAAAAGTATTAAGGTACTAACACCCTATAGTCATTTGTTTTTGAGATATCTCAGGTAATATGATCTGTGTTCACGAAACAGTCTACAATAGCTAATTTTTTTTTATTTGAAATCGTAGAATGATGTTCAATTGTTTTTTTGTAAACACCATAAAATTTTTCTAGAAAAATCAAGAAACCTTCCCATTTAATCCACTATGCTACGATTTCAAATAAATAGTTAGCTATTGTAGACTGTTTCGTGAACACTAATCATATTACCTGAGATATCTCAAAAACAAATGACTGTAGGGCAGTGGTACCTTAWTACTTTTTTGTTTAATTCGMCGCCCTTAATCGAATGCGCTATAAAAAGTGGGGTCGTTCTATTTAAAATAACAAACTTGTAGTCAACATCTTTGATAGATGACGTTCAATTGTTTTTTTTTGTAAACACCATCAAATTCTTCTAGAAAAATCAAGAAACTTGCCCATTTAAACCACTATGCTACGATTTCAAATAAAAAAAGTTAGCAATTGTAGACTGTTAGCGTGAACACCCTGTATATATAAAGACAAATGTAAATTATCTCATCGTCCCAACAAGAGTCAGGAATTTAAAAACTTTTTGGGTCAAATTTGTTGGTTCCTACACGAACCACATTTAATGTGAAAAGTGGGAAATCATTTTCCTCGTCCCCCTGATCATCGTTGCTCAAGTGTAAATCAGAACCATTTTCTAGCAAATCTATGCATATACGTATAGATTTGTTTTCTATCTGGACTAGCCCATTTACTATAATGCGTAGTAGCTAGAATTACTACAGAACAATTTCTTCAGATTGTTCTTCAACAGGTGTATGGTCTATAAAAGACAGGAACTGCAAAATAACAAGACTAATCATAATAAAATTAAATCATTGAAGGTCAGACTGCAAGTTTTTATATTCAGTAGACTAGGTCTTGTTTCTGTCTCTTAGGTTCATGAGATTTAATTATGTGTGCCAAAAGCGTATGAAAGTGAATAGAATACACACTAACTATACAAAACTAACCATTGCTATTGTTCTGAAATTCAMTAAAGATATAAAGTCAATGCACCAAAAAAATTGATAACATTCTACGCAATTTTTTTGCGTTTAATTCCAATCGTTCTGTGCCATTTAGTATGCAATGAAATTTTATTATTCCCAGCTGCTGATATCGTTCATCAATTCTGAGTAATGTCACACTGCTTTAATTAATTAACTAGGACAATGAGTTGGTTATAAGTTTGTTGAGATATAAAAGCAGAAGAGACGATTACAGTAATTCACAGGCAGTTTAAAAAGAAATCAAGAAAATTATACCATTTCCTCAATATTAGAAAATAAAGAGCTAAATTTAACCTCTTAAATATTTTTTTTATTCAGAAATTTGCAGATGTATCCAGTAAGTTTTTAAATAACAAAAGAAGCACTGGAAATTTAAATTGAACCTTTACAGGGCCAGGAAACGGTTGATTTCCTTTTATTTCACCACAAAACGGTCGCAGTCAGCAGCCTTTCGAGATAAACGGTGTAACTACGGTGTTTTCGAGAATTACATGTTGTTTACTTTCGATAATTTCGATCGATAATAATAGGGGCGCTTTATTTATTTTTGCATTAGTTTTTTATCGCTCCTATTTTCGATTGTATACCGTAGCAAGATAATAAGCTGATAGTGCACGGCGTGCAGATGGCTACGGATTGTGGGGTTCTTTTCCCTAGTTAAAAAAATGGAGAATACCTACAGTGGAGACTAACATACAAACGGGCAAGAACATTTCTGAAGATATTATAATATGTAATCATCTCGAATAAATTTTATTTCAGTGAAAGGACTTTTTCATTTAGGGAACATCCGGACCTTATCAAAAAGATGCATGTTGTACAACACATCTGGAATACATATAAATAACATAAGATGAATTTGTATGTGCAACAGGTACATGGGCGWACCAAGCTTTTGGTCTAAGGGGGGGGGGCAAAGCAGGAATTTTCCTTATAAGCCCCAGAATTATGCATCAGCTGGCCAAACACCACCAATCAGCCTTAAATTGATGGTAGTTTTATCTCTAACAATTCTTACTCATACATCTAATTTTACTCTAATTTTTGCATAATTTTAAAACCACCATTTGTTATTGTTCTCAAGCTACAAAAGTCCTTTCATGTATTATATTCATCTGGCTGGCTGTCACTGATTTGAAAAATATGGCTCAATATCGCCAAAAACGTATGTTAAAAATTTTTACGGAATTTACTTCACTATACTGAAATCTGCAGGGATAAGCGATTAAACGCACAGTATAAATTTTTCCAAATGTAAGTATTCTTTTATGATCAATTAATCTTATTATGGCAATGTAAGTTATACTTCGATTGTTACTTCTGCGGCAATTTTCATGTGACATAAAAGTAATTTATGTTTTTAACTTTAATCATATATGCATAGTTTATGTGCTTAAAGCGCCTAATATCGTCATC
Organism: Rhyzopertha dominica; assembly: GCA_025024175.1. Taxonomy (NCBI): domain Eukaryota; kingdom Metazoa; phylum Arthropoda; class Insecta; order Coleoptera; family Bostrichidae; genus Rhyzopertha; species Rhyzopertha dominica. The sequence goes on along the minus strand of QCXZ01000001.1, from coordinate 5,979,169 downwards.
TGAAACTGAATATGAGCACATCGATGATACTCCACTAACATGGACAATAGCAAATTCTGATATTTTAAATAGATCAAATTTGAGTACTTCTTTTTGCTCTTTGGCTAAAATAATGACCAGGTCATAAATCGAAAAGAGTGTTTTTGAGTCGATTATATAAGTGCTAGATAATAACCAGACATCGACGACGATTTTGTACATATTATGAGTAGGTATACTGCGTAAAAGCAGAATTAGATAATTGCATAAAATTATGCAAGACATGCTTTGTTATGAACACAGTACAGAATATACTATCTTTTATTTAGACTGAACCTTTGGGTTTATTTGATTATCACATTTTTTATTTAGCTATTATTTTTTTTAAGTTAAGCCAACCTCCGTAGTCCGCCAGTGCACTGCTTCCAAAACTTAACCCAGCGCTTAATATTTTAACCAATTAAGCCTCATTTAAATAAACAGATATATTTAATCCGTTTTTCAAATAGTCTTTTGCATACTGGTATTTTAACGGCACACCGGGTTTTAATTCGTGCTTATAATACTACTGGATTCCTAAAACTTACGTTAAATAGACTTTCATAATTCTTAGTTCGGATGGATTTTTGCTCGAMATAACTGATACTTTTGAAAGTTTTTGTTTCTCTGTATTAATTTTAAAATTTGAAACAAAGATTGGAGTTACCGCCAAATACAAATATGTGACCGATTCTGGGTATTCCATATAACAGAATAGTTGAACAATCCCTATAAGAAAGCATATTAGAAGTGCTGAACAAAGTAGAAATCGTATTATGACTCCTGACCAAAATAAGCTTGAAAATCGTTTGACAACGACTTATTGAATGTCATTTGCATACGCTTGTCTATAAATTTTACTTCATTAACAATTTAAAAATACATACTTAATTAATCTGTTAAATGTATGGAAGGTGGGAAGGGCCCAGAGTTGGCAGTCCAGGTCCAGGTCAGGTCAGGTCAGGTCAGTCAGTCTGGCCATGTAATTAGTTTTACCACGTTTAACTTATTGACGGGGTAATTAGATTAATAGTGCCTACGAAACAAGTTGCTTATTAAACTGAATATTTTGGACTCTTCAACAAAATGTATTTTATTTTAGAGCGGAAATAAAATTTGTCCTTACGAGAACACAAAATTTAAACAAACAACTTGTAAAAAATATGACACTTCAAAAAAACTCCCAGAATACTGAAAATCTTCTTTTAACATTATTATTAACATTAAAGTATTTATCATGTAATTTTTTAGAAAGTCCATGTCTACGAAAAAGAAAAATTATTTATTTGTAACTCCAAAAACAGTGTGAACAAAACCATAGAAATTCAAACCTTACCATAGATTCTCAAAATGTGCACCACCTCTTTCCATACAATAATACAGACGGTTCTCGAACTCCTGCTGCACTTTTCGGAAAGTTTCAGGTGGAATCCTCCTGCACTCGTTAATAATTCTTTCTCGCAGATCGTCCAGGCTAGTTGTGTTTTGTAAACCACAGATTTTAAATGACGCCATAGAAAGAAATCTAAAGCAGTCAAATCGGGTGAACGTGGCGGGCATTCAATTGTTCCACGCCTACCAACCCAGTGAAGAGGAAATCTATGATTTAACCAATTTCGCACATTAATGGCGTAATGCGGTGGGGCTCCATCATGTTGGTAAAACAATTCGTATTCATCCAACATTGGATTTCCTTCAGGGTCACGTTGGTTTTCTAATTGCTCTGTGATTAAAGGATCAATAACGTTATCAAGTAATACTAAATACATTCCCCCATTTAGCGTCCTATCAATGAAAATTGGACCTACAATTGCGTTGCCAAGTATTCCAGCCCAGACGTTCCGCTTCTGAGGAACTTGTGTATGACCTTCTCGAAAAATATAAGGATTTTCGTCACTCCAGTACCTGACGTTATGTTTATTTACAGAGCCGTTAAAAATGTGCATTCATCACCGAAGCAGATATCTTTTATTAGATTTGGATTTACTATAATCTTTTCTGTCATAATTTCGCAAAATTGCAGTCTTCTATCGAAGTCATCTTCGCCTAGTTCCTGGAGAGTTTTCATCTTATAGGGATGGAATTTGTGCAGTTTTGTAACCTTCCTTACAGACGAATAAGAAAGTCCAATGGCTGTAGAAATGTTACGCAAAGAGCTAGTTGGATCCATTGAAAAATGACCAAGTACTTCAAGTTGGGCCATTTCATCAATGACTCTATTCCCTGCCTTTTTTTTTGTTTACTACAGATCCAGTGTCTTGAAATTTCTGCACGAGATCGAGAATGTACCTAGCGTCAACATTTTTATCGGGGTGCCGTTCGTTAAACACCCTTGCTGACGCACGAGCACAGCTATGCTCAGAACCATAAATAAAAATTATTTCTACCCTTTCGGCAGTTGAATAAACCATTATCACTTGGACTCTCACTTTAAAATTTCACGCGATTTATAAAAAGGAATGTGAACAAAAAGATGGTCGTGCCAAAGAAGTAGCCAAAAAGTTGAAACAAAAAATTGGAAACACAAAGTAGATCATTATTTAGCCAATTCAGTATAAACTGTCGAGTTGCAATATCAAGTAATGTCGAAAGAAAATTTTAAGTATTTTTGGCATTTTGCTTAGGTGTATCAATTATTTTTTAACAAGTTTTTTTAGGCTTAAGTAAGGACATTTTTTATTGTAACTGCAAGACAATAAATTTTGTTAAAAAAAGTCCAAAATATTCCATTTTATAAGCCACTTGCTACAATGCACTTTTTGACCCACTACCCCGTTAATGGGTAAAAAATAGTAAAACTAATTACATGGCAACACTCCTTGTGTAATAAGCTTTTAAATGATGTATCCTAAGATGGGTAGTTTCATTTAAAATTTTTGAAGGGGTATCTACCCCGCTAAGAAGGTAAGCGCTATTCATTAAAAACTTATCTCAAAAGTTGTCCCCCTGCAAACAAAAGTTTACCTGTTTTTGCAAAATTTTAAATTTTTCCTCTATTTAAAGTTATTTAAGGTGTGAAGTTTTCAAAAAATCACCCTGTATAAAAATTACATGGATGCTATGTAGCCTTTTTATGTAACACAGATATTGCTGATGAGGCGGGGTTTTTCAGTACATAATGTGATGCTCATATACCATACATGTTACATACCAAACATAGTTTAAGTAAGTGGTGTTATGTAATAGTTACATAAACTATATGTAACTATGTTGGCTGGGTAAGAACCATACGAAAATTACTGTTCGAGATAAACCAGGAATCATTAGAATTACCAGGCCACATCATTTATAACTGGGAAACTTGGGTAACGAAGTGTACGCTCTGCGCTCTGGATGAAAACAAAAATCCCCCATTCAAGACGTGACCTGGTCCTTGCAATCTCGTTTCTAATTAATTTTCTTTGCCCGTGCGCGGATAATTTTAGTTTATATGCACGCCACTCTAATCCGAGCAGCATTCTATAAACTCGCAGCTCTTCAGATGAAGAGGAAGTTTTTTTCTTTTAAGTGAATCGCGTTGAGTTTCGTTACGATACGACTGTCGGGATTCTGTTCCCAATTTTGGCTATGGCTGAAATTATGGAACGAATTTAAAAGTGACGTTTACTGTTTAGGCGTCATGGTTTAATTCGCTACTATTTGTCGTGGAAGTAGCTCTTAAAAATTTCAAAACTGGGACAGTGGCGCTGAGTTCCTCGAGGTTCGCAATTTAAATTTCCCTGCTCTTTATTCTAATTAGTTCTCGTTGAAAAACGTCACGACTAAAGACGCCTAAATTATGAAATTAACGCGTCCTCACTCGTTAAGATAATTGACGCTTAAGACGCCATTAAAGTAGTAAAGTGCTGCTTATCCTAGCGAGATGGCAAAAAATAAATCTGTCGCAGAACACAATAATAACACTCACATTTCCTTTGTTTTCTCATAATTAACATTTTGTGCAAATTTTCAATTGTCAATACAAAATTATTTTTGTAAGCCTCAAAAGTCATGTGTCGTATTAAATTTGGGTGATCATCTTTGAAAACCCTTGTCAAACCAACGTTTTTTCGCACTTCTCCGTCCTGAAATTCATTTACAGGTATACAGGGTGATCCATTAAGAGTGGGCCATCTCTGAACTGGAGATACTACACAGCAAAATATGGCGATTGAACTTAATGTGCCTTATGCAAATGTTGCAGGTTTACGAGATACAGGGTGTTCAAAGTTAGGGTTTTAATTTGAAATTTTTCAATAATTTTGTGATTTTAAGCAGAATCGTCTGGAAAATTGGCAGCTTTATGTTTTTTGGCCAGAGAATTACGAATTTAATGCTAGTTACACTCTGTTACTTAAGTAAATTACAACATATCTTTTTTGCCTAACGAGTTATGGCTACTTCCTATCACTAAGTAAGAGTGTTCATTGTATTTTTCTAATTTACTTAGTATTACTTGTAGTAAAAATTCTAAAATAAGAAAATGCCACCACAATGAATTCTCTAACAGTGAAATGCGTGATATGATTTGTGTTTTTGCTCATTCAAATTATGGTGGACTTGGTGAAGCTAGAAGTTATTTAGAATTATATCCAAATAGAAGACAACACAATCACAAACTGCGATGGGTGCTAGAAAAACTATCAACGTCGATGATGAAGACGAGGTTTTAGTTCGTATTTCGGAAAATCCAGATACTCGTCGATTAAGTGCGGCAACAGGAATAAGCCAATCGTCTATCTGGAGAATATTAAAGAAAGATATTCTCCATCAATATCACTATACTCCTGTCCAAAATTTGTTACCTCAAGATTTAGGTACCAGTTTGCCCACAGTTTGCCCGAATTATCCTAGGTAAACAAACCGAAAACCAGGATTTTCTTAATAACCTCCTTTTCACCGATGAGGCGAGGTTTACTAGGCGAGGTGTTTTTAATTGAAAAAACAATCATTTGCGGGACTCCGAAAATCCACATGCTCTAAAGGAACGACATTTTCAGCATGAATGCAAGATTAATATTTGGTGTGGTGTGAAATCTGGGTTTTTATTGGTCCTTTTAAACTTCCTTCTAGTCTGAACGGGCTCCTCTATTTAAATTTCCTTGAACAAACTTTAAACACACACTAGAAGATGTACCACTAGCCATAAGGCGGAACATGTGGTTTATGCAAGACGGGACACCGCTACATTTTCTCTACCAGTACGCCAATACCTGAATTAACATTTTCCTCACCGGTGGATTGGACCTGGCAGTGAATTTGTTTGCCCACCTAAAAGTCCAGATTTCAACCCTCTAGACTTCTCAGTATGGTCACAAATGAAGGACATGTTTTACAAAGAAACAATTAATTCCATGGAAGAATTACGACAGAAATTCAAGAAGCTGCTAACATTATTAAAAATAATCCACAAATGTTATTTAATATCCAAAGATCTTTAAGGATACGCCTTACAAAGTGTATTGAAGTGGAAGGCGGTCATTTTGAGCATTTACTTTTATTACTGTTACTGATTGTTATTTGTTGCCTTTACTGTTGTTGTTACCCGCATTGTGGTAATTTACAGGCATATAATACGCGATCCAGAAGTTTTGACTGACTACGTCGGTTAACATATATTTCCTTATTCTTTACCTTACTTGAGTGTGTCGCAGGGTTGTGTATTTGGTTCTCCGTTATTCTAACATAACTAGCTTGGTATGCCTACAGAAAAAACAATGAAAAAAGTGTATTTGTAAGCCACCGCCGAAAAACGAATGAATAATTCATATTATCTCTCCATCTTTTGATTGATTGAATTTGTCTTTTCATCACACCCTGTGAGAAAGTCCACGTGTGTGCCGGTGGCGCCGTCTCAGCCCGAATAAACTCAATATACCCAGGTAAACTCAATATAGAGGTGAAATAAATCCTGCTTTCGCCGTTTTTACGCGACAGGATGAACTGGAACGGTGTGACATGTGGGCGTCTCTTTGACTAATTACAGGGGCAGAGTGCGGATCACATATTGTTGGGCGCGTTACCATTTTAGAACGATTAAAAGAGCCGGTGCGTCGGCACGCGTAGTTGTAGTAAATGTCTGATCGATTGGCCGTGAAAATTAGATACGGCGACTTTTTTAGTCCAGTCATATCGAGTTTGATATAAAAATGGTGTATTTTTTTTTAATAAAAAGTATCTTCCAAGTCTAAAAACGACAGAAGCTCAAACATAAGATATGTTCACCTTTTATTTACATAAAAAACGACTCGAAATTATGTTACACATCATCAATAACTAATAAAAATCAAAATAAAGCATAGCAAAATAAGGGTTATTTGCTAAAATGCGAAAGAACACTGAAATAGGTAACTTAAGGTTTAAAACTAGACTAGAGCACACTTGCCCCTTTGTGATAATTAAACTTTTTCGTGTATTTGATAGAAATGGACAATATTGCTTAACGTAAAATAGTTAAGAAAAGTCGAACTTTTCTTGTTAGCAACACTTTTTTAATTCATTTATTAGGATAAATGTTAAGTATACAATATACAAAGCTTCACACTTCACGCGCATCCTTCTCATCCCGATACCCTTAAAGATTTTTCTGCCAATCGGCTACCACTCAGGCTCCTGACTTGGAAATTATGTACTATTACTCATCTCACTCGCTAGTGGAAGGTGAAGATGAGAAATTTAGATTTAAATCTGTTGATGAGGACATAATACTGTCTTTGATATCTAGGATAACAACTAAATCAATGGGTTCAGATGGTATTAGTATTAGCATGTTGCAATTTTGTTGTCCAGTTATTGTTCCTTATATTACTCACATTATAAATGTTTGCATTGTCAATGGCGTTTTTCCTCATCAATGGAAGCTATCTCTTATCCAACCGATTCCTAAGGAGAGCAATCCAACAGAAAGAAAAGATCTAAGGCCAATTAGTATTTTGCCTGTCATGTCCAAACTTATAGAAAAAATCATGGGTCAGCAGATTAGAGACTTTCTTTCCGCAAACGACATTCTGCCATCTTTCCACTCTGGCTTTAGAAAAAGACACAGTTGTACTACATCATTGTTAAAGATCACGGATGACATACTGAGGGCTGCGGATGATAACAAATTAACGGCGCTGGTTCTCCTAGATTACTCAAAAGCCTTTGATATCATTAATCACAGTTTACTACTTTCAATTCTTAACTACAGTGGCTTTCATGAAAGTGTTATTAGTTTGGTGCACAACTTCTTGTCTAATCGACGTCAGCGCGTGGTTTTGGGGACGAGATGTCTTATTGAGCCGATATTTCTTCTGGTGTTCCGCAAGGATCCATAATCGGTCCGTTGTTGTTTATTAATTATTCTTCAAGAATTTGTAGTAGCTTACAGAACTGCCAGTACCATCAGTAAGCTGATGATACGCAGGTTTATCTATCTTTTTCCCCTGCTGAGGTTGATATCGTCAGTGCCCAGCTCACTAGCGATCTCGGTCGTCTTTCATCTCTGTCTGCGAGGCACAGCTTGACAATTAACCCAACTAAATCCAATCTAATTTTATTTGGAAAGCCAAAATATATTCCTAGCGTGCGATCAAAGCTAGATGTCAGGTTGGATGGAACTGTTTTATGTTATCAAAAAATGGTTAGAAACCTAGGACTTTATATGGACGAAAATCTCAGGTTTAGAGAGCATATCAGTAAATGCATTAGTAAAGCTTTTGGGAACTTGAAAATACTGTATTCGAATCGTCACATGTTAGACGCTAGGTTAAGGTTATTGTTGTGTGATGCACTGGTGCTTTCTCATTTTAATTTTTGTGATTCTGTTTACGGTCAGTGTCTGGATAAAGTTTTCTGCAAAAAAAAATACAGCGCGTGCAGAACTCGTGCCTTACATTTGTGTATGGCATTCGGCGAAATTCTGGAATTACGTATAAATTGAAGGAAGCTCGTTGGTTGAACATGGAACGTCGTCGTTACTTTCAATCAGTAGTCCTATATCATAATATAGTTTTATACAAAATGCCTCAGTACCGATACAATTTAATAACTTTTAGAACAGACGTGTATCATGTCAACATCAGGAGGAAAAGTATTATCAGAAGCTTGTCTTACAATATTGCCAAATTTTATAACAATTTAGAAAAGCGTTTCAAATTTATGTCTCCGATTAACATAAAGAAGAAGTTGCGTGAATTTTTGCTTGAAAAGGTGTGACCGGAGCGAACATGATCTGTTCCTCGCGGGATCGCTTGTCGCATTACCCCTGTCCGCTGTATCTTTCTTTTCACTTTTTCTTTTCTGTTTTCTCCTCTCTTTTCACTTCTTCGTTGTCCTATTTGTTGAATGGTATTTCTTTTACTATTGTGTTGTCCCTTGTGTCTTCTGTACCATCTATTGTTGTCCCTTTAATATATATTTGTAAATTTAGCTTGACGTTTATAAATATTCACTTCCTGTATATATCCCGGGGACGGGCGAAAAAGCAGAAGTAGCGTCATCTTGATGTTACTTTCTGAGTCACGTTCTCTCTCGCTCAGCAATTTCACTTGTATGGTACACAAATTTTATTACGAGGCATGTTTTTTAAGTAAGTACCGTTTTGGAATTAAAAAAAAGACGTGCAAAGATATCGCAATAATTTTATCTTACATGAAAGCCTGTACCTTAATCTACTTTTCTACATAATTTCCGTGAATATTGAGGCACTTGTCATAACGTGGCACCAGTTTTTGAATACCCTCCTCATAAAATTCTGCCGCCTGACTTGTTAACCACTGTATCACAAATGTTTCGACTTCGTTATCGTCTTGAAGACGCTGACCACCCAGGTGTTTGTTCAAGTGCAGGAACAAATGGTAGTCGCTGGGCGCCAGATCAGGGCTGTACGGAGGATGATTTAGAGTTTCCCATTTAAAAGATTTGATGAGATCTTTGGTCCGATTAGCCACATGTGGACGGGCATTGTCATGCAGCAAAACGATACCCTTACTCAACTTGCCACGTCTTTTGTTCTGGATTGCACGACGCAGATTGTTCAATGTCTTACAATAAGACGCTGCATTGATTGTCTCATTACGAGGCAGAAACTCCACTAGCAATATTCCTTTTCTGTCCCAAAAAACTGTGCACATGATTTTCCGGGCAGAAATTGTTTGCTTACACTTCACTTTTTTGGGTGATGATGAATGTCGCCATTCCATGGATTGTTGTTTCGATTCTGGTATGACGTAGGCCACCCATGTTTCGTCACCAGTAACAATTTGGTCTAAAAAATCTTCACCTTCATTGTGGTACCGCTCAAGGAAAGTCAATGCACTGCCTAAACGTTGGGTTTTGTGCAAATCCGTCAACATTTTCGGAACACAACGTGAACACAATTTCCGGTAATTCAAGTTCTCGGTCACAATGCGATACAAAACACTACAAGAATATTGAGGAAAGCAGTCGCACAATGATGAAATTGTAAAGCGTCTGTTTTCTCTCACCTTTTCGTTCACTTTCTGCACCAAATCTTCATTAACGACCGAAGGACGCCCACTCCGTTCTTCATCATGCACATTTGTGCGGCCATCTTTAAACGCTCTCACCCATTTCCTTACCATTCCATCACTCATAATGTTTTGTTCGCAAACTTCACAGATCTCACGATGAATATCGATCGGTTTTACGCCTTTAGCACTAAGAAATCGTATAACAGCCCGTACTTCACAATCGGCGGGACTCACGATTGTCGGAGGCATCTTAAACACTCAGTAAACAACGTATACAATGAAGAATCAAACTGTAATGGCGTCAGTGCGTAGACAAGAGATGTAGGTAACCAGCGCGCATGCGCGGAACGCCGACCATAGCGCTGCGGCGGCGGAATCGCAAAACGGTACTTACTTAAAAACATGCCTCGTATATTACAATTCTAGTGGCTGGTGAGAATAAAATTATTATTATTATTAATTGCTTAAATTATTAAACACTATACTAGAAGATGTGCAAAGTGACTCAGAAACTGATAAACTGGAGTTCATTCCTCCACTTGATGTTTCGGATACTGTCGATGTTGACGGAGCGGAGATGATCGAAGATTGCTGCTCAGTTGAATTAGTAAAAATTCTTTTTGAAATTTTTTACTTTGTTTTCATACTGTATTCCACGTAAGCGTCTGCAACTCAACTGCTACGCCAACCACCGTGTCTCTTCAAAACTTGAATGTTGGCTCCACTGTCGGCCAGAAAAGCCGCTGAAGTTCTGCGGAAACAATGTCGTGTGAAACTGTTGGCTCCGGTAGACCTAAGAACGCGGCAATTTTTCTTGGTATATTGTAGAAGGTGTTTGTACCAATTGGTTGCACTGTGCTTTTGTTCTCTTTATAATATTTATATAAATAGTCTACGGTGGTCCACACGTTTGGGTCTTAGCTTCAAGTACTTCCTGTAAATCTCTTCTTTACTCAGAAAAAAATCTACTATTAATTTGCTTTACAGAATCGTGTATTCATTGGAGACAAAATAGTTCAATGTCCGATGTCATGGTAACGAACTTCCTCTAGTACTTAGCATTCAACTGTCGTAACTGAATTTCGCTCTTCAGAATAAGCATAACTAATCCCTTGAAACTAGAGTTCATAAGCAAATCTCACACTGTATTACAATTATTAAAGACGACGTGATAAAGAAACGGATTAGATCGGTACTATTAGGCAAATAGCTTCAGATTGCTATCATCCATGAAATTGTTAGCCGTATTAATGTATTCATAAATTCGTTGGAAGTACTTTTTTACTCAGAAATTGGTATCTGTAGTGTAAATATATGCAAAAGAAATTAAATTACATCTTCCAAATTGAACGTAAAACGTTTTTTAGTCGAGGTAACTTCTGAATCACTAAACTGACTGTTAGGAAAGCAGTGGCGTTGCCTTTTTTGTATATACTCAGGTAGCTCTATATTATTCGTAAAACAATTTTCAAAAATTGACACTGTCTCTTTTTGGAATGTTTGTAAGCAGAATAAGATTCTTATTAGGAGGGATAGAACCTAAACACAACAAAAAGAATGCCATACTAAATCAAAATCCTGATGAGGCACAGATTTCTTAATAAGTAACAAGTAAGATTGAGCAAACATCTCGTCATTGACTATGTATGACATGACTCAAGAGTGGTAGGTCATTACTTTCTGAATAAATGCAACTTTTATTAAATGCCTAAAAACCAGCCGCATATTTAATCTAGACAACTACCACCAGAACTAAATATTGGGAAGACGCCAGTACTTCAAATATTACTTGTAAATAAATACCACCCTGCTTACAAAATCCAAGTCCTGGAAGATGATTACGTAGAAATAAATCGTTTCAAAACGTGCACCCCTGTTCCAATGCCGCATTGACAATTGGGTATTATCTTTTTTTGAAAATTACGTAAAATAAACCTTGAAGTGCATATATATCGTACGCCATGTTAAAAAAACAAAAAATATTTGTAGGTAGAGAATTTCAGGTCTGAAATTCGAATCTTAGGAGTCACCGCCAAAACGCTTCTATCCAAGGTTATTCAACTCGTGACGTCAAGTGTCATGTAAACATTACCGAGGAGCGTGCTGTTTAATGGTGTAGTATCATTCTTGTATTGGAAAAGCTTTTGTGTGGTGTTTATTGAAAGCACGGTGTAAGAGGTCGCACCAAAAAGTGATTTGTGTAGTTTTACAAGCATCTATTATGTATGGAAAACAAAACAAGTGTTGTTTTGCACATGGTTWTWAAAGTACTTCAGTTAGTACAGCTAACAAAAAAAACAAAWTGTTTTTGTAACCGTTCCTCGAGATTATCAACGTATGWAAAAGTTGTTTAAGGCCCCTAGACGTGATATGCCGAAATTGCAAAGTTTGTTTTTCTGTTGTGAAGATCATCTTAATTCTTACTGTAAGTTTTATTATTCTTTTTGGCGTTATAAGTGTTTAGTTTAGTTTCCATTTTGTTATAGCTTGAAGAGGATATGAAAAATTATATGCGTTTTAAATTGATAGAGGGAAATAATGTAATAAAGAATGACGTTGTTCCTCATATATTCGACTGTTAGCCAGACCGGAAACGAGCCGCAAGAGCCCCGAGAATAAATGGCCATTTATATTTATTCTGACGAATGTCAAGTTTAGGGTACATTTTCTATTCTTACATTTTTATGTTTACAAATAGTATGTTTCCAACAACCCACTGTGATCAAATTATCAATGCTACGTTAATTTGATAAAAAGTTCACTTATGCTGTTGCTTTTACGTTCCTCATCTCCGCCGCGTTGAACCGCTCGTCGCTGTATATAAATTCCATAATAATGAACATGGCTTCAGAAGTCATAACTCATAAGTATTTCACTTTTTCTTGGCGTATTTTAATTCGCTTGTCACAAAATGACGGCAAACAACAAACTGATAAATTGACGGGCTGACACCAAATGTAAACAAGCGGCCATTTACAAGACACCTGACGTCACGGCCAATATGTTCGCGTTTTGGCGGTTCCTTTAAATATTTACATTTTATTAAAAATACACCGTAAGATCCATTTCTTTGAATTTATAAGCTGTCACAGCTGTTTTGTGGATTAGATGCTACCTATTAATATGCAATTTAATAAAATATAAATACATGGCAAATACCCAATTATCATCCTATTTAGAAATCGCATATGTGCTACCATTTAGAGCCGCTTTAGATATGAATTTGTTTTCCTATTAACCCCACTGTTACGCCACTGCGTTCATCTTAAAATCCCATCGCCATGCAAACAGGTCGGAATTACTTTTTAATCCGCATCCACGGGATATTCTGAAACTTCCCCTGGCCAGTTCGAAGGGAGCAAAAAAAACACGCGGCCTCAAGGAAATTATTAATTTTGTTCGGAAACAGTTGCGGGCTTGATCGAAGGGTCATCAATGAGAAAAGAAGTTCTGCAATATCGCGGGTGGGTTTCTTTCGACTGTACAAAAGACGTGTGCGGTGTAAATGACGTGGAATAACAAGCGTCTGGGAGAAGACGTGGGTGGGGCAAGTGACATTGTATTTTTCAGGGAATCTTTGATACAAACGCGTTCTAGTGGTCGAAAGATATCATCAGTTAATTAACACTGCGGAAGAGTCGTTGCACATTTCTATACAGGGTTTAGGCTCAGTGTATAAAGCGCAGATTGTCACACTATGGGCCTAAAAAATCTGTTAATGCAAACCTGTGTTATACTTCGATCAATGCTCTAGTGGTCGGTAAACTTATTTACCAGCAGAGCCAAATACCAAAACAATACAAGGGTTGAATTTCCTTTTGAGAGCCAAATTTTTTAAACTTAAACTAAGCTGGTGCTTGTTCAAAATATCATCAATCTGATTGAGATATAAAGGTCAAGCTCTTCCCACCCTCCATCTACACTCGTCTTGATTCTTGTATAGGTTTTTTTATTATTTTTTATATTATTATTCGTACCATGATACAAAGAGTCAACACACACATGTATGATACATAAATATCAAGGAACAACAATGTTACAAAAGCTACATAACAGTGTAATGTAGGTACCAGAGATATGAAATTTGCTTTAAAAAAATATGTAACATATATGTTTACTTTGTTATGTCTAGGATAAATGATGTTACATAAACGTTACGTAAGTTCTACATGTTGATAATACATTATTTGTCAGAGTAATTTTTGTACAGCACACAGGTCGCGTCTATGTATCGTAAAGGTAAAAAAGAAAACGGAGATAATATAAAAGAAATACGTATCGGGTAACAAAAACTAAATGAGTAAATGATCACAAAGTAGTAATGTGAATTACTCACGATAATAAAATAAATGCAGTTAGAGCTGAAATTACTTCTATGTATGTATTATTTTGTATTATAATAAAACCTACCAGTTGTAGAAACTTTGGATTCAAGTAAGTGTAAGCACAGAGAATAAAAAAGAAATAGAGGTGTGATTTTTAGTTATGATAATTAGCAGTCTAGAGTACCCTTCCACGCGGAGTCAAACGAGTAAAATCTACAAATCCATTTTAGATACAAACTGCACAAGCTTTTGAATTAACAAAGTATTGATGAATTTTATAATAAACCCATCCGTCAAATCTAAAAAGTGTGACCAATGTTTTTCTCATTTTGATAATTAATTATTATTGAGGGCTCTTTTTGGGTACAGTCTCTTCTATTCTGAATATATTGGATTACTCTGATGGTAGCAGTGAAATAACTATACGATTTAAAAAGATTGTATTGGACTATTGAGAGCTTAACTCAGGCACAGTTTCACCCTTCAATGTTCTACAATAAGGTAAAAGAGCATCAATACTAATTCGGGTCATTGAAGATTGTGGAGAAAGAAGATTAAGGTATTTCTGTAACTGCTATGTATAACATTGTATTTGTTACATTATAAAAGTATTATAGCTGTTACGTTACATGTACCATTCATTTACCTTACGTGTTGTATGTAAACATTGTTATATTATAGTGACATAAATTTTATATGTATGACTATGCTGGCAAAAATGATTTTAGAAACAATATCTGTTACAAATAGTTGACAAAAATGTCAGAGGCTTCGTCTGTAGATGTTCAAAAGCTATTGTGACTAACCATTGTGCAAATGCTTGTTCTTGGTTAGGGCATAGAAATAAGCGTTTACGCGAGAGCCTTAAAAGGTAAGATTTTAATACTAATTAAAAACCGCTGCAAATTGAATCAATACTTCCACATTCAATTGTCAAAGTGACATTTACGTTTTTATTTTTTATACTATACGATTAGTAATCAGTTTTTGAGCATTTTTTTCTCTCTACACATTTTTTTAAGACAAATCGTCCTCGTGATATTAGCAAAAATATATAAATTTTAAAATCGTTTTTTTCCAAATAACTCGATAATTATTAACTTAACAAAAAAATTACAATAGCGCTTTCTGATCAGAAATGTGATTTTCTATATAATACCAAAATTAAAAAAAAATCGTACGAGCAGGTTCCAAAATAGGTTTTTTGGAAATATTTCGAAAATGTCAAAATTTTGGATAAATTTTCTAAGACACTTTTTGTGAGAAATTTTATTTCCTATCTGATGGCATTTTCATTTTTTGAATATATTAAATATATTCGGAGATATTTAAGAAAAACCGTCTTCTTTAAGTGACGCTTTTTTGCTAATATCTTCTAAACAGTTTGCTGTACCGAAAATTTATAAGAACTAATAATACTCGCAGTTATAATACTAATCACATACTAAAACGAAAAAAATATAAAAAAATAAAAATTTGCAAAAAGGGTAGTTACCTCTCAATTTTGCCCCCTTTCCGATTTCCTACTTACCCCACAAATAATAGGTCGCTTTGGGTAGTTGAGATTTATACGTATGCCTACTTTCAAGTTCATATATTAAGTCTTTCGAAAGTTATCGTGTCCACAAACAATACCACAGACTTTCAGACACACAGACACACACACAGCCAAGAAATTTTTTTTTGCTCAATTTTTTTTTGCTTTTTCGACCATTTTAAAGCGAATGAGCAAATAAAAATTTTTGAAAATTTTTTTTCGCGATACAATGCTTCCCATCCGTTGGATGGGGAAGTAAAATTAAAAATAACACACTTTTAATGCAAAGATCTAAAGATTCTCAATTGCGAGTAACTAATGTCAGAATGGATACGTCTTAATGGATCAATGTTAATACGAAAAAAGTGAGTGGTTTTTATATTTTTTTTGATATAATTTTTCACAAACATAATCATTGCATGTTTGTTATTTCTTCTTACTTGTACAGTGTGCATGGGCAATTTTTCTTAAGGACGTACAAAAATTACTCTGCATTTTGTTTTATTATACATCTTTTTCAAAACATTAAATTCTGAAGTTGCAGATAAGAAAATGAACTTTTTAATACTGTTGTTTGCAATTTAAACCAATACCTTTGGTTCAAATCCTTTCAAAGATTTTTCCGTCAGACGTAGGTTTCTTTGTGTAGATATCCCATATGTCCATAAGACATTATGCATATTCTCCTGAAATGCTGCTGTGTTGTACATCTGTTTAATTTATGGTCTTGTGTTATTAGAGACTGCCTATGAAAGGGTACGGAAAGTGCAAGGATATTTCTGAAGATATATCTTTGTAATATGTAATCATCTCCAATAAATTTTATTTCAGTGAAAGGACTTTTTCATTTATGGAACTTCCAGACGTTATCAAAAAGATGCATGTACAACACATGTGGAGTACATATAAATAACATAAAGTAAATGAAACTGTATGTACTCTGTAATATATAAAAGGTGCATGTTTGCTTTGTAGCTTTTTTTTACGTAACAGATATATTACAGATCAGACCTATTTAAGCCGGTATTTTCAAGTACATGAACTATAAATGTTCCTTACATATAACATATCAAACGTAGTGGCATTACGTATTAATGATATAAAATATATGTAGCGTATTGGTATCACATCTGTACCATAAACAAAGCAGCTACATCGTTACAACATATAAAAATTACATGCCTGCTATGTAGCTTTTTTATGTAACTTAGATATTGCGGATGACACACGTTTGAGCCGGCGTTTTTCAGTACATGTGCTGTACATGTACCATACACGTTACATATCAAACATGGTTTAAGTAAGTGGTGTTATGTAATAGTTACATAAACTATATGTAACTGTGTTGGCTGGGTGTGTATTTTTTGTATCATGGTAACACACAATCACTCCACATCACTCACACACAAATAATTAATTTTTTTTCAATCTTAGTTAAACTGTAGGTTTGTCGAATAAAACTTGATAGTATACTTAATAACGATATTGTTTATTGATAAAATTAATAATAGGGTGTTAAACACTAATATGAACAGCATTCCCACAACTCCTTAAGAAGTATGGATAACTAAGTTTGTATCTTGTTTCTAGTTTTAGGAATTTCATACCAATAAGACGACTTCTTAATTTTACTCAAAATAAAAAGCTTGAAAATAAGGTCGTTTGGCGGTTTCTGAATTCCTGAAAAAAAACTGCAAGTTTGATGATCTCTACAATAAAAAGATTCGTATCTCTTTTTCGKAACATTCAGACACATATATCTCATTAGTAAGGATCTGAATTATAATTTCAGATCAATCTCTCTACTTCCCTTTGTCACGATTCGTTGTTGACATCAGTTMCGATGGTGCGCTAACACSGCAGTTTTCCCAAATTGCTTAGCCGCGTCTACAAAATGAAGATGCTCCAGCTCTAGGCGCATATTATTATCTAATACTCCTGCTGCTACGTGAGCTAACAGGTGTATCAAGATGCTGATAATAATTACTCCWTCCCATTAAGGCGTCGTCTTAGAACTTTGATACATATCCGCTGCTGGTTGCCCAGAGATTGTTATAAAGTCGAACTCTGTTATATACGGAAGTTAGGGGTGGCTTGACTGTTTAATGGCCAGATGAGCACATCCGTTTTTACGGGTAACGGTTTCCATAATTACAATATGCGCTTCGTTTAATACAGATAATGATTACACTGGAGGGGAAATAAATAACTTAAAAATAACTGATCCAAAGATTGTCTGCATTTCAACACATTGCTAAAACGTTGTTATAGACTAGATGACATCCCCACCTCTCAGGGATACTTAGAAACCCTTCAGCAAACCCTTCAGCAAAAAAGAACCGCGTATTGTTGAACTGCCGTTAGTTAACCTAAAGAACTCAAAACGCTGCCATTATATTAGAAATTAATCAAGGTTCTAAGCAGTGCCTAGTGAGGCCTCCGGATTTAACACCCACGAATTTTTATCTGTGCGGAAGATTGAAAGACCATATTTGCAACACTCACTTTCCTCTTTTTTTAATTTGTGGTTGAATAGGGACTAATTGTCCTGATACCATCCCTAAAGTAATAAGACCGTGGAGAACTGCGTTTAACATAAACCGGAATGTTACCCAGAGACAGAACTGGTACGAACCGGACTTTTAGCAAACAAAAGCACGATCCGCGTTGTTATGAGAGTGGGCAATTAAGCTTTTTGAAGTATAGCGAGGACGAGGGGATTCGAATTGGATTCCGTATAACAAGGAGATGCATAAATTGAACAGATAGTTACTAAAGAGGAAGTTTTGTGAAAAGATTACGGCTCCTCTAGTATGGTCACAAAGTTAACAAGAATAGTCTCTTTAATCACCGTCCCCAAGTTGAATTACATATAAACTCCGCTACTAGTCGTTCCCTGCAAAAATTTTCTTCTTTTATCACATTGTACACAGCTAGGCCAACTATTTGCTGTGATTATCGCAACTTGTGTAATTCTTCAATTGTCGATAGAAATAGTAGATTGTTTTACAAGTAAAGAAAACCCACTTTTCTTACGCGAGAAATTGTTTTTCCTGTTCTCAAGGTAATTTGTGCCGAGTTTGTGTAGACTTGTCGGCATAGAAACAAAACATCACAATAGCAAATAAATAATTATTTATGATGAAGCTTTCCTGCAAACTGCAAATTGGATCAATCAAGTGAAATTAAAGACGAAATTTCGAAATTAGTATCAGAAGCAGAGTCAAGTTTGCTACCTACAAAGTCTAAAGCAAAGTACGAGAAAGTTTACCAACAGTTTTGTCTCTGGAGAAATGAAAAAAAAATGTGCAAGGAGCAAATGAAAACATTCTAATTGCGTACTTTTGTGAAAAGGTTTGTTTCATTTATGAAATTTATTACAAGAACTAATTTTAAATATTCTTACAGGTGAAAATTCTTAAAGCTTCAACAGTCTGGTCTGTGTATTCAATGCTATGAAGCACTATAAAGTTAAAAGAAAGCATGGACATTTCTGCTTATAAAAATATTTTGATTCAATGATAAGAGATCTCGCATTTGCGCTCTATCCATAATAGATACATACATGTATGTATTTATTCTGGATAGAGTATTGAAGAAAACCGCAGAAAACTCCAATCAGATCTCTATTGTCTTAAGGCAGTCTTTAACACCTTCATCAACACGATGGATGGACGCAAAACCACCAGGCCATGCTGTACGGGGGCATCTGTTGACTATATGTCCAATTGTTTGGAGGGGATCTCCACATTCACAAGAAGGGTTGATAGATGAAT
Source organism: Rhyzopertha dominica (assembly GCA_025024175.1). Classification (NCBI taxonomy): domain Eukaryota; kingdom Metazoa; phylum Arthropoda; class Insecta; order Coleoptera; family Bostrichidae; genus Rhyzopertha; species Rhyzopertha dominica. The sequence goes on along the minus strand of QCXZ01000001.1, from coordinate 5,960,061 downwards.
CCCATTTATTAAGGAAAAACTTGCATTTCCCATGACCAGTGCGAAGGCGATTCAGAGTGACCCAAGACCTTCTTGGGAGGTCAGTTCCTGCTACCTCTTTCGTAGGATCATCTACAAGCTGCTGATTGAATATATCATCTTTCTTAAGTTGCCAAACAGAACACCATCCATCTTCAATGGTATAAGGAGCACGAAGGAAATCTTCTGTCCACAGAGGTTTTCTAGAAGTTACTCGAGTTGTAGGTAGCTCTTGCAGATCTCGGGAAATCAGAAACTCATTAGGAGCTGATTGATATTTTTGCCAAGCTTTATATGTAGCAAACTGTCTGCGAATCTCCGGAGGAGCAATGTTTGAAAGAATAGGAAGCCAAGGTAAAGGAGTTGACTTAATTGTTCCAGTGATTAGTCGCATTGCAGTATTTAACTGAGTGTCAATTTTTCCTGTGCGATGATCGTCCATTTCTATCAAATACACGAAAAAATATTTTTGTATGCCTCATAAATCATACGTCGTATTAAATTTGAGTAATCATCTTTGAAAATCACACTTTTCTGTTCTGAATTCCATTTACAGTTATATTTTTACAGTTAATTGTGAAACTTTGGTCATTCTACTGGTTTTTGCGATGGCCCCACTTTCTTCCTTTGTATTTTTTTGATGTATTCATAAACATTCAAAACTATTTGTTTAGCTTCAGGTGGTAAACGATTATGATTCCGTTTAATGAGCTTTGACTTTGCGGGTACATAATTTTCAACGTCGATTTCACCTTCTTGTGGGTGGGATACTTCCACCCCATTTCACGGTCTCCACATTTTATAACAAGTAAATGTTATAAGACCATTTGAATTTGTGGTGTTTTCCCAAAATTTATTACTTGAAAGAAACTATTTTGTTGAGAAATTATACAACTAATAACAAGCAACGAACGAAAAACATGGAAAAATACAAGAACTCCACTGGTTGACACACAAGAAGAAAATGATTGTTTCTATGATCTTGTCATATTCAATTACAACTTCCGCTATAAATTCATCCTAACTTTTATCTGTTTTCCCAACTCCGGCACATACCAAACACCAACATCATCCAGAAGAGTCCGTCTTTATCGCCCAGATCTCTTTTTTGACGAATTTGAATTCAGGACAACAACCCCTACAGTTTTCACCCCGCGGCACATGTTTACCCGCTGTTTGAGCTTGTGTATTCCATGTCGACGTACTAACTCGGAGACGTGTCGAGAAAGTTTCCACGGCAGAAAGTTTAAGAGCGACGCGGAGTAAATTTGAATGACGCCGAATTTGTTTGTTTTTAATGTGGGAGAAATACAGTTGGAGAATGTTAAATTCGAAAATTTTAGATATATATATATGTCGAATATATGTCATTTCCAGCCAACACAGTTACATATAGTTTATGTAACTATTACATAACACCACTTACTTAAACCCTATTTGATATGTAACATGTATGGTACATGTACAGCACATGTACTGAAAAACGCCGGCTCAAACGTGTGTCATCCGCAATATCTATCTTACATAAAAAAGCTACATAGCAGCCATGTAATTTTTATATGTTGTAGTGATGTAGCGGCTCTGTTTATGGTACATATGTGATACCAATACGTTACATATATTTTATATCACTAATACGTAATGTCACTACGTTTGATATGTTGTATGTAGGGAAATTTATAGTTCATGTACTTGAAAATACCGCCTCAAATAGGTGTGATCCGTAATATATCTGTTACACAAAAAAGCTACAAAATAGACATGTACCTTTTATATATTACAGAGTACACATAGTTTCATTTACTTTATGTTATTTATATGTACTCCAGATGTGTTGTACATGCATCTTTTTGATACATCCGAAAGCTCCATAAATGAACAAGTCCTTTCACTGAAATAAAATTTATTCGAGATGATTACATATTACAAAGATATATCTTCAGGAATATCCTTGCCCCTTTCTGTATCCTTTCATAGGCATTCTCTAATAACACAAGACCATAAGTTAAACAGATGTACAACACAGCAACAATTCAGGAGATTCTACAGAACGCCTAGCATTAGAGAGGAAATAAATAGAAGACTAATGATGGGCAACAGAAGTATGTACGCGCTTAGGATGATGATAAATAGTAGAAACACCTCGAGGGCTTTAAAAAAAGAGCTATATAAGACTATCATCAGACCGGTAGTACTGTACGTAAGTGAGGTATGGACAGTGGGAAAAGTAGAGGAGAAAATGCTACGAATATGGGAAAGGAAGGTACTACGCAAAATCTATGGTGGTAAAAAAGTTGACAGTACATGGCAAAGAAGAACAAACAGAGAACTAGAGGAGTTATTTGCGGAACCGAATGCGGTGCAAGTGATAAAGGGTCAAAGACTGAGATGGTTGGGGCACCTGATTAAGATGCAGCAAAGTAGGACATCAAAGAAGATATTGGATAAAAAATTGGAGAAGTAGCCTCTAGTGCCGACATTGAAAAAAAGCCTCAGAAAAGAACGAGATTTAAGTTAAAATGTCACTATTACATTATGTTACATAAAACTTCAGAAAGTGTCTTTTCCTATATGTGTAATAGCTTGAACAAAAAAAAAGATCAAAGGCTTATCTACCGTATTATATTTGGAATAATAAAGATCTACTGTCCACATAATATATAACAATATCAAACGAAGTTCTAAAGAAAGATTCATCTTCCCTTAAAAGTTTCTACTATCAGGACCACAATTTCTGACTCAGAATTTGCATATATCAAACACTAATGAATTAATTGTTGCCCCGCAGGAAAAGTTGTATGTACAGGGTGTCCCATTTTCGTTGTAATTGTAGGGTATCTTGGTAACTATTAATGCTAGAGCGTTGCGGTTTCGACATTACTGTATTACTTTTTTGTTGTAAGTTGAGCTATACCATCACCATTATTGTATCGTCTTTTGTTTTAAAGCCATAGCCAACTCTTGAAGAATGTAACATTTCTTCAGTTCTCAATATCTCAATTGGCTATGTAGACACAAAAAAACTGTAAAGGCATCTTTTATAGATATTTTTATACTGAATCCAGTGGCGTACTCAGAATTTTTTTAGGGGGTCACATTTTTGATATATTACACAAACTTGCATTTTTTTTAATGGAAACCATAGTTGAGTTTGCTATAGTTGAAAATATCTATTTTTTCTGATTAAGAAAATGTATACATTGTTAGGTTTATCTTTACTAATCCTGGTATTATTTCAAGTTTTGTAATAATTTAATGAGATTTTACGTTTTTCGTCAAAATGGATGTAAATACTTGACGATAAACAATGCATAGGTACTTATCTCCAAATAAACAACAATTTTCATTATTTACATGGCCTTCTAGATTATCGTACTATTATGTATGTATTCAAATATGCATATATTATTTTTAAAGCATAAAAATTTTTACTTAATAATATAAATTATATCGTGTTTTCTTGTTCCATAGCCTCCTGGATGTATACTTAAAGTATGATTAAATTATTTAAAAAAAATTGAATAATTCCAAAATTAGTAAAAATAAACCTAAGAATGTATACATTTTTTAAACAGAAAAAATAGGCCTTTTCAACCATAGCAAAGTCAACTATGGTTTCTATTTTAAAAATGCAAGTTTTGTGTTATATCTCAAAAACGTGACCTCCTAAAAAATTACGATTCAAAATAATAATATCTATAAAAAATATCTTTACAGTTTTTTTTATCTACATACCCAAGCGAGAAATTGAGAGCTAGAGAAATGTTACATTTTCCAAAAGTTGGCTATGGCTTTAAAACAAAAGACGATACAAAAATTGCGACGGCACAGCTGAACTCAGAACAAAAAAGTAATAAAGTAATGTCGAAACTGCAACCCTCTAGCATTCATAGTTACCGAGATACCCTACAATTACAACGAAAATGGGACATCCTGTACACAAGAAGGGGTAGTTTCCAAAATCTAATCAGTTCTAATCGAATATTCGAGCGAATCAGTGCAGTGACTTTGTTGATCAAGTGAATCCCCCAGTCCGGATCGATATGATGTGCAAGATGATACCAAGAAAAGAAAACGCAACCTTCTACCCTACGATGAATTTTTTTCTCATCTACAATTTTCCACGCTTCGAATCTTGGTTGGCTTGTCCTCTTCTGAAACGAGCTGAGGTCTCTAAAACGGGCCGACTGTCGCGCTCCATACGATTATCCGTGCGTTAAGCTCACTCGAAAGCGGAGCTGGCTTTCAATTATGTCATTACAAAAACCCGCAGGCCACTTGAATTAAAATCGGTTTGTGGGGGTGTGTTTTTTTTGTGTGTACGTGGAAAGATTAGGTAATAACATCAAACGTGTTCTACTCGTTGTATAAATCTTAAAGTATTGTAGAAAATGTCATAGTATAGTACATTATGATCATTTAGATTTCTGTATTGGTTGAGTGGCCATTACCGGTAAAATAGAAAACACGTCGATGCAGGTACGCTTTTTTTATTTACAAATACGCTTCATCAGTCAAATTCTTTCGCGTTGAACACGCAACGCTCTATTTTAAATAAGCCCGTCAATCAAGAAGTGCGAAATGTTTAAAATTTTTAAGCAAACATGTTCGTCAATTGAAAACTTAGGAAGAACTGAGGCGCAATAAAGAAACTCGTAATATTCGTGCTTTAGGTTGAATGAGCTCCGCGTTTTGCTCGGAAATCTCTACATTCCAATAAAAATTTGCGTAGCTACGGCGGAACAAAAGGAATGAAATGTAATAGTCAATTTAAGAAGAGGATGTAAGATTAAAGCGACATTATTATCATTTACAGGATATGTACAATAAATACGATTCTCCGCCTTTGTTCCTTTATACATTTGATGTGGTACAATAAGTATTGAAATTTGTACGAAACATTTTCATCCACCTTTAATACTCTAAGACTTTGCCTCTCAATTAAATTCTGTTGTATGACAACAAAGAAACATCTGACGTTGCGAAGTGGCTAAAGTGGACTTTTCGGTTGCCGTTTTTCTAAATAAATGATGAAGTAAACAAATCTAGATTACAGTGAATTAGCAGCCTACATTATTTTGTTGATCTAAAATATAGAATTATAAACTTATTTCTTTAGATAACTAGTAAATATGTATACAGGATGTTTCACGAATGATAATGACCCTGACGAAATTAAAAATGCAACCCAAAATACATTCTCATAGCCAATGTGGTTATTTTACATAATGGTATTATTTTAAAAATAAATTGGGAATTCATGACGGCTATGTGCTGTGGTTCCTGTCACTGTATTTATTAAAAGTCAAAATGTATTCAAATGATGAAAAAACAGATATGATTTTGTTTTATGGTGAATGCAAGAAAAAGGCTTCCTTTGCTACCCGTTTATACAGACAACGTTTTTCAAATAGAACAGCTCCCGCCGATACAATTTTCAAGAGACCTGAATTAACTTTAAGGACAAACTGGCCACCACTGAAAAAGTCAAGAGAAAGAACAGCAACAGGCCCAAGACAATGAAATTAGAGTATTGGAAATGATTGACGAAAATCCTCATATTAGTCAAAGGGTAGTCTCAAGAGCAACCGGTATTGGTCTGTCTTCAGTACACCGAATAATTAAGGGCAATCAATTTCATCCGTATCACTTGCAATTGATTCAGGCCTTGAAGGAGACAGATTATCCTAAAACACTGGCTTATTGTAACTTTTTTCGGGAACACCAAAATTTGAAGGTGAGATTTTATGACAACATTTTTTAATAATCGTGGGGTTAACAAACATAACATGCATTATTATGCGCAAGAAAATCCACATTGGATTCGAGAAGGACATTTTCAAACTATCTACTCGACGAATGTCTGTTGCGGAATATTGGGGAATCAAATTATTGGGCCTTATTTTTTTGCGATAGTTTAAACGACAATACTTTTTTAAGAAACATTTTACCGGTACTTCTCCAAAATGTAAATTTGCAAGTAAGACAAGATCTGTGGTTACAACAAGATGGGGCACCTGCGCATTATCATAGAATAGTGCGAAATCATCTTGATTTGGTTTGCCTAACCGATGAATAGGAAGAGGTTCAATTAATCCTTGGGCACCGCGAAGCTCGGACCTTACTCCTTTGGATTTTTTTCTATGGGGAATGGTAAAAGTCCAAGTATACCAAACACCAATTGAAAGTGTAGAACATTTAGAAAATAAAATACGTGATGCATGTAGATCTATCACTCCAGAAAAGTTAATGCATGTTAAATGATCGTTTTGGGCACGAATTCAAGCTTGTGAAAACAGCGGAGGGCGACATTTTGAGCATTTATTACATTAATGAATAAACATCTTTCAAAAATAAWGCTTGTTTTACAATACCGAATTTACTTAAAGCAAATGATTGAAATTTATGTCAAAATTTACGAATTTATACAGCTCTCTACGTTTTATATTTTTTAAGACGATGAAAAATTATAAATGTTACCTATGCAAATGTATTTTGGGTTGCATTTTTAATTTCGTCAGGGTCATTATCATTCGTGAAACATCCTGTATTGTTATATTTATATAAAAGTCAAATACCCCTGTTTTGAAATTCTACATGTAAAAAATAGAACCGTTACATCCAATCGTTTAAGGTATACATAGCAATATAAAGGTTTTAATTTTTATAACATTAATATACATAGTGTTTGTTTTTGCCAACGGCCCTATAATATAATTTGTATGATTTTTTTTTACAATCGTTAAAAATTGTTGCTGAGGGCGTGGGATGCAATAAGACAATGAATTTTTATGGCAACCTTATGTGTAGTGTGATGGCGTCGCCCCATGCCCACATGCAATTTTTACAATCACGAACATTCATAAATTATAAAGAAGTCCGGAAGAAGAAATAATATAATTTCAATCTGTCAGTTTCTTTACAATGTGATGCGCAGGAGTTTTAAATACAGTTTAGAAGACATAAAACAGGCTAGACTAAAAAAGAGACAGACAGAAATACAGCACGACGAGAAGAAATGCCAAGAATTTAAAAAAAAAAATCACTGAAATACCTACTAGGGAACGCCTTAACTTTACCTTCAAATATCTAAAGAAATACAGAAGAAATAATACCGCCAATTCCAGAAAATATATACCTATGGCGCATTGGCTGAAGAAGCTAGAAGAGGAAAACATAGCACCTAAAGTAAATCCAATTGCAGAAAGTGACTACTGGCCCATTGGGGAACCACCCTCTGAAGAAAGGACGATAGAAATAATTCATAACATGAAGTGTAATAAAGCACCAGGCCTAGACAAGATCAACAACGAATTGATAAAATACGGACCAATAAGTCTAAAACAAAAGGTACAAAAAACATTAGAAGCAGCGTGGTTAACTAACGAAATACCAGATGAGTGGAATTCTACAGTGCAGGTTCCGATACCCAAAATTAAAACGCCGCAAAACACGGAAGACTACTGAAGAATAACCTTATGCAGTGTTGGCTACAAGTATTACGCCCATTTCTTACTAGGAGAGATGGAAAAATACATACCATAAGTACCGCAGTACCAAGCAGCCTTTGCAAAAAACAGATGATGACTGATGACCACATGTTTACAGCGAGAAGAATACTAGAGGAGAAATGGACGTAAGGCACTAGAATATTGGTGATGGCCATAGATCTACAGAAAGCTTTTGATACGATAAACCATGACGTAGTGCCACAAATCTTAAGGGACAAAGGGGTCCTTTACTACTTAATCAACAGAATAATAAAAGCTTGCCTGCACGAAAATACTACAGTGCAGTGGTTCGGACAAATAACACCAACGAAACAGAAAAACAGAGGCGTGAAACAGGGATGTCCAATATCCCCTCGTATTTTCACAATCGTACTAGATGAAGCTCTCTTAAAAACCATAACTAACATGGAAAACCTTAACAAGCAGGAGAATGAAATAGCACTACCTATAGTCCCTGCATATGCAGATGACCTGATAATAATCGCGGAGAACGAAAATGATTTGGCAGAATTCTTAGAAAATGCAGAATAAGAAACTACACAAAAATGGACTAAAAATAAACTACACGAAAAGCAACATCATCATAGGAGATCTTTCCAGCAGAACAATCCTAGAAATGGGCACAAAATACAAGATAGGCAACCGGATTTTGAGAACAACAAACAAAATGAAATATCTAGGTACGTACATAACCAGCCATCTTAGCCGCACAGAGACGGTTAGAGAAAGAATCAAAACAGCACATAGAGTAACCAGGGCGATATTATCATTTATAGAGAAACATAAACCACACTGGAAATTGAGAAAGATTCTATATACATCAATCATTATGCCAGTCATGACGTATGGAGTAAAAAATGCCGCAACAACAAAGGCAAAAAGGAAAAGCTTGAGAAAGGCAGAAAAGGTATTGTAAAACTTCTAGCTAAGGCAATAAATGAAAACGAGGAAAAATCAACAGCAAAACTCCTAGATGGCAGGACGATCATAGAAAGAATAGAGACATACGTAATGAAATACTGGGGATACATCCAAAGGAGAGAAGTAGACCACATACTAAGAAAGGCCTGGGAGCTAAGCGGAGACAAACTAAAAAAAGGTAGACCGTGCTATACATGGAAAACAACTATATAAAGGATAATTCAGAAATCAGGGAAGAATGAAGAACAATTGTTAGAAATGGCAAAAGACAAGAAATCAATGAATGTGATGTACATGAGTTTTAAATCTATAGCCTACTTACACAACTTACAAAAAAAAACAATATTTGACAAAAATCTGTAGGTGCTATAGTTATCTACCTTATTTGGAAACATATAAAAAATAAATACAAGAATTGATTGCAAAATACAAGGTACGAAAATATGCTATTCACAAGTATTCAGAAAATATCGGCTTTTTGTTAATAATTTTTCAGTGGACCATGGATTTTTTCAAGCAGCGCTGGCTTAACGAGACGTGGGCTCTTATCCCCCACGAATATTAATTTTCCGAAAATAAATCCTTGATCGATGTATCGGCAGGTAGTGTTTCATCGTCGGCGAAGACGGGACGTGCTTTTTGCGTCACGAGAGCCCGTTCCTGTTTTAGCAGCATCGGCGTTCGACACGAGTGACACTCAAGGGGAAATGCCAGTTCATCACGCCTTATTAGCTTAACAAGCGATCGATATTCGTTTCCTAATAACGTGTGTGGCCGGTTCATACTTGCCTCTGCGGATGGCCACCTCCATCGGGTGCGCCTTGGAATTGGGTCGAGACTGAACATCAGCAGTGGGATTGCTTCGATCTTGGATAGTTGAGGCTTGGGGATGGTTTGAAGGAGTTGTTGGATGGTCGGGATGGTGGTGGATCGACTAGATTGAAATGGATAGGGGAGGACTCAAGGAATGGAATATAGATGGTGGACAGTATCAAGCTTTGTAAATAACAAATAAATATAGTGTTTAAAACACTCAATAATAAATAAAATAAACAAATTTCTTACTTTAATATCTGAATCTACTAGATTAAATTTTTGGAGTGCCTTCTTTGCCAGGATATAAACGTTCTATAACAGCTAAAGGCCAATTCAATGGTGGAAGGTTATCATGAATAATATAATAATAACAATCATTCCTTCTGTGGGGGTTGGTTATTGTATTCCAATTTTGAGGAGACCGCAATGTAAATAGCCATCGCTTCCAATAATGCTGTAGTAATAATAATAATAATAATAATAATAATAATAATAATAATAATAATAATAATAATAATAATAATAATAATAATAATAATAATAATAATAATAATAATAATAATAACAGTATATTTAATTCCAACAGACCTATAAAGTCTACAAAGGAATAATAATAGTTACAAAACATAATTCTCACACCTACGTACAAATGACTCAAATGGCGATACAAAAATATCAACACTTCTACATATTTCATTATATAATCTACACATACGTACAATCGGAGTGTGAAAATGATGGCTAGTCCGTGAAGGACAAACATAAAATGTTACACAAAATCTCTTGGCATTAAGAAAACTAATCGACACAATAATGTACTAACAATGCGACCATGTACAATTTTATACAAGAAAGTTATAGCATAAAGATTTCGCCGGAAACTTAATGAATGCAACTCAAATTCGGCATACAGAGTCGAAGACGGACAATCAAAATGGGGATATAGGTTAAATTTCTTATAATATAAGTATCTACAGAATTTCTTTTGTATACGTTCAATCTGAGTAGCATAAACAGCATAACCAGGACACCAAACTACTGAACAGTACTTTAGTTTACTTCTCACAAATGCACTATACAGTTTCAAAATACAAGAAATGTTATTGAAATCCCTAGTTTGTCGTTTAATAAACCCCACTGCACTAATAGCATCACCACACATTTGCTCTATATGTAAGTTAAATGAGAGAGAACTGTCAAAAGTGATTCCCAAATCTTTTATTTGAGATACACGTTCCAACTCAGTACCGTTAACACTGTAATGAAAAACAATCGGATTCTGAATCCTACAGAAAGAAATAATTTTTCATTTAACAATATTTAGATTCATTTTGTTCTCTGTACACCAGCGAGAAAACTGTTCCAGATCATTTTGGATCGCAGTACAATCGTCAACAGATTTTATGCATCCTACAATTTTCAAATCATCTGCGTACACCAATACATGCGACTTAAATATAGAAAATACATCGCTGAAGAAGGACAAAAACAAAAGTGGTCCTAAATTGGAACCTTGCACTACTCCATTACATGTTTGAAATGGCTTTGATTTATAACCTAAACATTCTACATATTGAAATCGTGCTGTCAACAAAGAATTAAGAAACAATATCAAAGAATCACATAAGCCGTAACTTTGAATTTCCGCAATAAAATGCGATGATCGACAACATCAAAAGCTTTTGATAGATCTGTATAAATAACATCAGTTTGTAACTTATTTTCTAAATTATCAGAAAGCAGTTGTGTGTACTAACATAAATTGGTTGCAGTAGGTTTACCCTTTATAAAACCGTGTTGACCTTCATTTATAAATATGTACATGTGGTTTTACAAATACTTTGCAAAAGTAGACTCAAAAATTTTGGCGAAATTGCAGCTTATGGCTACTGCTCTATAATTTTCAACATTACTTCGATCTCCGGACTTGAAAACCGGAAAAACCTTGGAACTCTTCCAGACATTTGGATAAATACCTGTCTGTAAAGATAAATTATAAATGTGTCGGAGCGGCTTCAAAAAACAGCAAACGCAATCTTTCACAATAAATGACGGTATATTGTCCGTCCCAGCAGTTAAGTTAGGCTTCATCTTCTTCGCAGCCACAATGATGTCTTCATCCGAAATGGAGAACAAATGCGGCAATGGACACATCACCACACAAGTTTATATTAGTTTGACTCTGTGCATCATTACTGCTTTTTACGTAAACACTACCAAAAAAGTCAGCAAAAACTCCAACAATATCCAATGGATTCGACACAAGATTATTCTGATTGTTGAAGGGAGACCAGAGACATTCTTTTTTGACCGCACGTAGGACCACAACTTTTTAGGATCACGTAACACATCAAAGAATCCAATAATTTATAACGATTAAGTAAACCTTTTGGTGATTTCAAGTCAAGTGGGTTGTATTCCCAAAATTCGTCCATCCAACGGGATGATGGTGGATTAAATGTTCATGTAATTTTGATAGCATTAAGTAATGCCTTTCAATGATTTTCAAAGTTAAAAATAAAGCATTCAATTTAAAGAAGGGATCACTGTAAAATTTAACGGTTTCCATTTTTCAACAAAATTTTTAATGCTATTTTTGAAGACCCTGCTGTATTCGTAGTTATGAAAATATTATAAAAAGCGGACCCTTTCTAATAAGAAATCCCACCCACCCTTATAGGAGAAATTGATAGATATGTTTAGGTCTGAAAACGTCACTTGAGTATGATCTGAAAGTGCTGACCTCAAAAATCACTCCTGACGCTCTTTCCTACAGGTAGAAGTATCGCGAATTTATTCTTTAACGAATATATATGACATCTACGATCGTACTCGTAATACAGAAAAACCGATACTTTGTTGTTGTATAATGTCCTGTCTCTTCCGTCACGTTCGGTAGGACCTAACAAAAGTTTTTCTTTTCGGTGTATCAAGTCGGTTCTTTACAAACTGGGCAACACGTATTGTCGCAACTGTCCGTTAAGAAGTAGTCCACAACAACTGGGCGACACGTGGATGAAAACTCATGTTATTGGGGAGTAAATTGAATTGGATCTTTTTCAAGAACCTAGAAGGTCACTGTTTGTACGTGCTGAATAAGGAACAGGGTCCAGAATCGATTAATACACCTATTACTAACTAAACATAGTTTTCAGTAAAAAAAATAGTAAAAACAGGTTGTGAACACGATTCATTTTCTAATTCCTCCACACACGTTTTTATACGACTACAGGAGCCTGTGGGTGTGGCTAAATCCCATGCGTGCATACTACTGTTTAATTTAATTAAAATTCCTACAGCAATTGAGTTGACCAGGCCTCTACCTGCTTTATTAGGGCCTTTGTCAGAACTCAATTAGTAAGGGTAGGCTCGAGCAAAAATTATGGCGATATGGAACGGTAGGGTGACGGAACAACAGAGAACTCAAGTGTTTTCATCGAGGTTGAATAGTGGAAGGCCAGATTATCAAAACTATGACGTGTTGAAGTACCTATGCGAAATATACAGGATCTTCACGGTAACATTCTACAATAGCTAACTTTTTTACTTGACGTCGCAGACTAGTGGTTTAAATCGGGAAGATTTATGAATTTTTGAGAAAAATTTCGTGCTGTTGACTACAAGTTTGTTATTTTTAATAGATCGACCACATTCTACGTCTTCAAATAAAAAGTTAGCTGCTGTAGACTATTTCGTGAACAAAAATTAGAGTAATGACAGAAAATTTGGGACAAGGGAAATATGCGTTTCGTTTTTAGACGTAGTGGTGTCAAGATAGAGCAACAACGAAATAGGGTTCAATGTGTACAGAAAAAATACAAATAAAAACAGGTTTAAAATCAATAAGTAATAATAATAAAGTTATTTATTGTGCAAAATAATGTACACAAAAGCTAGGAGATTTGACGTCAGTCATTCTACCACTCCCCCGTATACAAACAAATATACATGAAACGCGTTATATAAAAAACTAACATACAAATCAATCCAACTGCAAATTACTGAAAAAACTATGCCTAAGACGACGACTGAACGCCGCCAGTGGCAACTCTACGATATCAAGAATTTTATTCAATAATATAGGAGCTATGTAACCATAACTACCCTCAAATTTTGATGTGCGATGTTGAGGCACGGTAAAAGAATTATATCTAACATTGACATCATGAATTTGAGAGCGTCTTACAAGAATATCTGTTAGATAAGAAGGTACCCTATTAGTATAAATCTTATACAATAGTATGCTATATAAGTATTCCATTCTGAGATTCATTTTTGGTTCATTTAAACGAATTAAATGTGGAGTGATGTGCTCTCTGAACGGAACTTTGCACACGTATCTTATATAAGCATTCTGGACACGTTGAATTTTTAATTCATTGTACTTGGGCATAGAATGATAGTAAACTTGAGAATAATAATCTACATGAGGCTAATTAATGCCTTTACTAATTCTAACTTTACATTATCATCCACGATGTCCTTTAAGCCGTACATGGTTTTTAATTTAATAAGACATATTTTGTACACTTCTTGGCAATGTTTGTTAAAACACAAACTTCTATCAAAGACGACACCCAAATTTTTAGCAGAGTCTACCCAATCAAGCACAGTTCCATCAATAGTAACACTATAATTTGAACACACAAGGTCACTGCAATGCTGATTACCAATACACATAGCAATAGATTTTTTTAGGGTTAAGCTTTAGACCATGATTTCTGCACCACTTGGAAAACAAATTTAAATCATGATTAATAGCAGCTATTGCGTTATCAACATCTCCTGTGATACAAGTAAGATACAGCTGAGCGTCATCAGCATAAAGCTGAATCTGTGAACTAAACAAAGCTGCAGGCAAATCAAAAGTATACAGTAAAAATAATATAGGCCCCAAGATACTACCCAGAGGGACACCACTTCTAGTTTCTTTTAGATCTGAGTATAAAAAATCGCTTAGTATTATTCTCTGCATCCTGCTGTAGCGATAGCTTGAAAACCATCTCTGTGCGAACTGGTCAAAACCTATGTAACTCAATTTAGCAATCAACAATTCAAAATTTACGAGGTCAAAGGCTTTACCTTGATCCAACAGTATAAGGATAGTACTGTTGGATCGATCCATATTTGTGGCAATTTCATTGGTTACTCTGAGCAATTTAGAAAATACGTTCCAACAATTTAGAAAATGCAGGCAAAATACTAATAGGCCGCAAATCATTATAACATGAAGGAGACGAGACCATTGACAGGGGTATAACGTTAGCAGATTTCCACTTTGAGGAAACACACCAGTCTCAAGGGAAACGTTAAATATGTGTTTGACAACATTTAAACAATATGGTATTACTATATCTATCATTCTAATATTAATTTCGTCAACACCATATGCACTAGACTTGATCAATCTTAAACTACTATAAATATCTACGTCCTCGATTTTCCTAAGTATGAAAGGACCATTATTTAATTATTATGCCTGTAAAAATGTAGGGTATCAAAGTCAACCTCGGTTTGTCTAGCAGCCTTCAAGAAAAAATCATTTATTGCCTCAGGGTTTAGCAGATCCTCGGGCAAATTTCCATTTGACTTTACTTTTGTGGGGACACCAAGTTGGCTAAAATGTTGCCACAACTTTTTATTGTTATTTTTACTCATTGTGACTATACGCTTTATGTAAGCTTGTTTCTCCCGTTTAATTGCTAATTTTACATAATTTCTTAAGTCTACATAATATTTTCTGGATGTTGCAGTTTTTTGTTTAATAAATCTTTTATGCGCTTTATTTTTTAGAGCTATCATCTTTTTTATGTTGTAAGTAATGTACGGTCGGTGAGGCTTATTGGTTTTAATTGCACATAAAGGTGCATGGTAATCGAACAGACACAATATTGCATCATTTAACATATCCACTTGCACGTTTATGTCGTCAATGGTGCAAATGACATTCCATTGAATAAGAGACGCATCGCGAGAAAAATCAGCAAGATTAAAGCTAGTATAATCTCTATATACAAAATGTACAAAAAGTACAGAACAACACACAAGCAAATGATCAGTATTACAAACAGTATCGATTGCGTCAGCATTAAGTCGCAACATAAACTTTCTGCTTTGAACTTCCTGGTTAATAGATCAGTTAATTTTCGATTATCGCTAAATAACTTCGAAAAAGAACTCAAATATATCAAGAATGTTGCAGTTCATAATCGGTGCCCTAGGAAACCAGCAGAGAATTTACTAAGGAAGATTGTAGATGCAACCACTTCGTCTTTACCAACTATACTGTAGAATATAAAGCGTGCCGGGCGACAGTAAGATATAAATGATCTGGGATTGACATCTACCTGACCTGAGAGGTGCAAAAAACTTCCTGGAAAAGGAGACATCATCATCATCATTACGCGGAGGGGCGAATTTTTAATCTTTACGAATCTCTTATCAGAAGACTTATATATTACATGTGTAAACAGAATGAAATCAACACCCCAACAATTAAACAATATAGATATTCGAAGCAAATGAAGACATATGAAACAGAATCAGGACTAAGCTCCCAATTATTTGCAAACTGAATAGGTAAATAATAAATGCCATCAATATAGAAACCTCAGTTACTAAGATATAGGTGTTTTATCGAACGCTTTACAGATGGAAAACGTTCGTATCTCAAAAGGGGAGCTCCCCCAAACTTATGAACCAATTTCAAGCAGTATTAGACAATATTATCTGACACTAGGAGTCGTATTACAAAAGGAATGGTTATATATTGGTTGGGGTTGATTTAACTAATCCAAGCTGTACCCGAACGCGTGGCAGCAAAAAAAGGAGTTTTCTCGAGTTTGAGAAAAGTTGAATCCACTAAGGTGTAATAAGCACATCAATCAGGTTTGCTCTTCAGAACTTGTGTATCCGTAGATGACAAAGAACCAACTGTATAATTCGGAGAAACCTCAGTAAATATGCCGTTTGAATCGGTTTACAACTGGAACAGTTACTAACGTAAACAGAGTAACAAACATCATGTTACTGCATCAATCAGTCAATCGGTGAACGCTGCGGTAGCTATAAATATTTGGATGGAAAAAGCGTTCGACTATATCTCGTTTGGACTTTATTGCAGCTATTTTTGCATACAAACAAACACCGAGCGAATTACACAAGGAATTTGTTTTCATGTTGCCTCGATTATGGATTGGCACCTCCTCTTTGCGTTCTGTGCCGTGTTGACGAAACTTCAACACACCGAAACATTGCAGCTTCAGTTGTATTTTCCAGACATAATGACAAATAAGATAAATATAAAAATCATCAGTGTCAACCCAGCCAACACAGTTACATATAGTTTATGTAACTATTACATAACACCACTTACTTAAACCATGTTTGATATATGTAACATGTATGGTAAATGTACAACACATGTACTGAAAAACGCCGGCTCAAACGTGTGTCATCCACAATATCTATGTTACATAAAAAAAGCTAAATAGCAGCCATGTAATTTTTATATGTTGTAGTGATGTAGCTGCTCTGTTTATGGTACAGATGTGATACCAATACGTTACATATATTTGATACCATTAATACGTAATGTCACTACGTTTGATATGTTATATGTAAGGAACATTTATAGTTCATGTACTTGAAAATACCGCCTCAAATAGGTGTGATCCGTAATATATCTGTTACATAAAAAAGCTACAAAACAGACATGTACCTTTTGTATATTACAGAGTACATACAGTTTCATTTACTTTATGTTATTTATATGTACTCCAGATGTTTTGTACATGCATCTTTTTGATAACGTCCGGAAGTTCCATAAATGAAAAAGTCCTTTCACTGAAATAAAATATCCTTGCTCTTTCCTGCATCCTTTCATATGCACAAGCCCATAAGGGAAACAAATGTACAATACAGCAGCAATTCAGGAGAATATGCATAATGTCTTATGGGTATATGGGATATCTACACAAAAGTAAACTTAGTATATTTTTTCTCCCGCGACACGCGTGTGATGGAAAACATCTTAGAAAGGATTTGAACCAAAGATATTGTTTTAAATTGCAAACAACAGTATTAAAAAGTTCTTTTTCTTATCTGCAACTACAGAAAATAATGTTTTGAAAAAGATATATAATAATACAAAATGCAGAGTAATTTTTGTATGTACTTAAGAAAAATTGCAAATGCACACTGTAACACCCTACAGTCTGTACAAGTAAGAAGAAATAACAAACATGCAATGATTATGTTTGTGAAAAATTATATCAAAATTATATCAAGCTTTTGAACATCTACAGACGAAGCCTCTGACATTTTTGTCAATTATTTGTGACAGATATTGTTTCTAAAATCATTTTAGCCAGCATGATCATACATATAAAATTTATGTCACTATAATATGACAATGTTTACATACAACACGTAAGGTACATGAATGGTACATGTAACGTAACAGCTATAATACTATTTTAATGTAACAAATACATTACACACAAGGTACGCGCAGGGCACATATACTATCAGATGTCGGCTCATACATATACGATGTTATACATAGCAGTTACAGAAATATCTAAATCTTCTTTCTCCACAATCTCGTATGATCCGAGTTAGTATTGAGCCCAAAATAATAATAAATTAACAAAATGAGAGAAATATTGGTCACACTTCTTAGATTTGACGGATGGGTTTATTATAAAATTCATCAATACTTTGTTAATTCAAAAGCTTGTGCAGTTTGTATCTAAAATGGATTTGTAGATTACAATGGTATGGCTCCGTGTGTTAGAGTACTCTAGACTGCTAATTTTCATAACTAAAAATCACACCTCTATTTCTTTTTTCTTCTGTGTGCTTACACTTACCTACTGGAATCCAAAGTTTCTGCAACTAGTACTAGTACTCTAACCCTGAGTAATTCACATTACTACTTTGTGATCATTTTCTCATTTAGTTTTTTTTTACCCGATACGTATATCTTCTATATTATCTCCGTTTTCTTTTTTATCTTTACGATACATAGACGCGACTGTGTGCTATACAAAAATTACTCTGGCAAATAATGTATTATAGACATGTAGAACTTATGTAACATCATATATCTTAGACATAACAAAGTAAATATATATATATTACATGTTTTTTAAAGCAAATTTCATATCTCTGGTACATAATGCTATTATGTAGCTTTTGTAACATTGTTGTTCCTTGATATTTATGTATCATACATGTGTGTGTTGGCTGGGAATGTATAGTAGATTTCCCGATAATTTATTTTAATTGTTATGGTAACCATCCAAGTTTTTGACATTTTATTCTCTGAAGGTGTAAATGAATGCTCGAACCACATGGGCAAGGATTGTAAAATAACGCTGAGAATTATTACCTTTCAAATCTCTACCCCATAGAGACAGGGCACTCCCGAATAATTACATAAACACCCGGAAACGGAGTCCCTCTGGCGATTTCAACATAACGGGCTGCTCGAGTACTTTGCCCTTTCGATACTTCGTTCCCTATAGCGATTGTGTTTCCACCTTTTCTCCTGGAGAATGGAAACAATTATCGGTAAAACATCATTGGTTTCCCCAGTCGTCTGTGGCAAACACAATTATTATGAAGCCCGATTTGCAATTTTACAGCAACGGGAAAAGGTGGGTGTTACCGTGGGGTTAGTGCTCTCAGAAGTGCACCGAAGATCGAATAAATTGCAACTTTCTCGCTTTGGGAAGGAAGTTTAAAACGAGTGATGATAAAGTAAAACGTAAAATTGAAAATAACGGTTACTTGAGAATAATTCGAATGAATTTAGGAACACATATTGTGGGACCTGCAAATACAATTTATTGGTATAGTAATGCAGCTCTCTTACAGTTTTTACAACCCTGTAATACTATTTACCTTTCATTTACAGGCACAGTTGGGACCCTCTCTTTGTGMTTTTGCGAATTTCCAGTGMCGGCTTTAAGTCGTTTTAAAACTCGTTTTTTGTTTGTGTAGTGTATATTATTCTAAGCAGTTTTTAATCATTCGGTTAATAAGAGGTTTGACATCGATCGTTTTTATTTACGTCTCAAAATGAATTGTACGTAGTTTTAGATGAGTAGCAACATTATTTTGCACAAGCAAAGTATATCTAGTTATAATGAAATTTGTAATCTAACTAGACAACATGCACATCTGAGCATTTTTAATATGCAAAGAAAAATCTCGCATTCCTAAATATTTTTATTACATATAATATGTAAATAAAAGACAAGTATTTTAAAAGAAAATAATAAGAATATATATTTTTTTATCTAAAGCTCTAAATACAAAAAAATAATTCCATAGATCTATTATATTTTTACAAAAAAGTCTAACAAGTTTACACCGTCATAACTTAAATACATTAATTATTATCATCATCACTACTGTCAAATTCTGAATCACTGCTAGCATCATCATTAACATGTATTATAAAATTTTGAAAATTTGGAGATACATAGCTATTTTCAATTTCAATAACATGCTTAATACAGCTTTTCCACAGTTCTTTCGTTATACTACTTAGCTCTCTACGCACTAAATCTACAACTCCCGGACTTAAACGCGGACATGTATTGTTTCTTCGTATTCCTTCTTTAAGCGTACTCCATACTAATTCAATTGGGTTTAGGACGCAATAATACGGTGGCAAACGCATAACTATATGTCCATGTCCTTTCGCTAGTTCATCAACTCGATATTGTTTAGGTATGTTGAGATTTTTTATTATTGTCAACAGATCTTTTTTGGTAAGTTTTCCATCCGGAATTTTAATTTTATTCTTTTTCATGTAATCAATTATTTCTATTTTTTTGTAGCTGATGTTGGCGCCTTATTCATTAATTTTGAATGATAACTCGCGTTATCCATGATTACAACAGATCCTGATGGTAGCCCTGGCAGTAACTGCTGCTGAAACTAAGTTTAACAAATTGCAGAGTCCATGTCGCAATGGTAGTCAACAGAACAATTTTGGATCTGTTTCGCTGACAGTAATAAGTCATTTTCCATCCATCCATCACTTCCTCCCGCATGAAGAATTATTATTCTTTTTCCGAAGGTGGTGCTTGCAGAACGCAGTTATTTGTCCCATCTGTCAGACTTTCTTTTATAAAGTCGTAGGTGTCGTACCACGTTACATCCAAATATACGATATTACGATTTTCTTGGCGGTACCTTCTGATTTCGTTTATATAATCCCATCTCATTCTTTTTAGTGGGGTTGATTCCATTATGGGACACACGTTGGTTTAATGTACTATAATTAAAACCGATGCTCCTCAAGTATTTTCTGAACCACTCTTCGCAATAACTTATGTCATATCCGAATTCCAAAAGTTTTAATTTCAGACTTGCCGTAGTTGGAACTTTATTTTCCTTATACATTTGGTAAATCACTTTTTTAATTTCTATCCCAAGCTCTTTTGATGTATTCAGAAATTTCTCCAAATTGCGTGATTTTCTTGAATTGCCTTTATTTTCAATAATATCTCTCACAGTCATGTAGGGGACACCAACCATTTCACTTGTCACTTTTAACAGAGCACTGCACTCTCTTTTTTATAAAAAAAATTGTATACATTTTTTATGATTTCTTTGGCATCTTGGGTAAAGTAACGACGATTCCTCTTGTTTTCTTCAATTTGCACTTCCATGTCAGCGTCAGCAACTTCATTCTGAGCGGTACTTGGAGCAGCTTTTTCCCAAGGACGGAACATTTTTCGCTTTTTTTGTCTCGCGTACAGAAATACTAAGACTGAATGCTAGTTTTGGATTGACCGGTAGTGAACTTTAAATAATCCGACCCTGCTTAACCATCTTCCGAAAATCGGACCTAAATTTATGCTAATGCGGTTATTTGCGGTAACTTGTGAGGGGTCTCCATTTTTCTTAAAAAATTACGTAAACTTTCCTTACAGCGGTTAATTTTTAAGTTTTAATTTCCTTGTAGGTATAATTCTACAATTGTCAATACAAAATTATTTTTGTATGCCTCATAAATCATATGTCTTATTAAATTTACGCAATCATCTTTGAAAACTCTCGACGAACTAACGTCTTTTCGGACTTTTCCGTCCTAAATTCCATTTACAACTATATTTCTCACAGTTGGTAGTGAAATTTCGTTATTCTACTGGTTTTTGCGATGGCCTTACTTTCTCCCTCTGCATTTTCTATGGATTCATAAACATTTAAGGTGGGAAATGATTGGGATTCCGTTTAATTAGATTAGACTCTTCGGGGACATTATTTTCAACATTATTGTCAAAAACGTCTTCATCCATCCCATTCCATGGTCTCCACATTTTTGTAATAAGTAAATGCTATGAGAATATTTCAATTTGTGATGTTTTTCCAAAATTTATTGCTATTTTAAAACATACCTTACGTAACGAAAATACAATGTATAGTCTAGAAAGTAACTGTTTTGTTGAGAAAGTATACATCTAATAACAGGCAACAAACGAAAAACACCGGAAAATATAAGACCTCAACTGGTTAAATAAATTAAATTATGCATATTTTCTTAAAACTAGGTTTCAAGTAAATATGGCCAAATAGATAATTTTACATACTGCTACAATAACTACAAAACGACAATTAGTCTAATTTTTGTTGAATAAGTCGCATAATCATTGTCAGTATCCATCCATATTCCTGCTAGCAAATAATAATGACGCATTTTTTATTAAGAAGCCTGATTGATGGAAATGGAAAATTAAACAGATTTGAGAGGTGTTCCTCAATTCATCACCCAACCTTTAATAAATCCAGGTCACTGAGCATCTAGCTGTTGTAGTACACACGTGGGAGCACAACAGATTACACTTAAGGGTTGGGAAGTAATATTAAAAAGTTTTATAAGCTGATGGAATTACACCTATCCCAAGTTTATGGCATCGTATAGAACACAAATAGAGGGGTGGGAAAGGTAATAAAGCTGAGCAGATTGAGGCGTAAAGACACTAGGGGTTGGTATCTTTTAATGTAAAAATTATTGCCTTAGTAAATACAACAAAAGCAAATAAGAACTGTCTCGAATAAAATTCGGAAATTTTAGATGGCTGTGACTTTTTAGAAACGTCAAATATTTGTCATTGTCATTTTGCGCTGGTTAGTCCGTAAGTTTAAAAATCTAGCGCAGTAAAAGTTATATATTTGTACATAACATTTTTATTATAAAAGATGTATGAAGAGGAGCATCGACGAAAAGTTGTTGACAAATTGTTAGAAAATCTACATTCTTTCAGGACTCAAAGCACATTAAGACAGCCACATTCTGTAAGAAAATCTGGCTGACATGATTTGCAATTGGAACAAAAAATTCTTAAAGTTTGTACGAAAAATCGCAGCATGTCCATTAAAGACCTTGCCAAAAAATGTGGTACAAATAAAAGCATGGTAGAAAGGGTAACCATCAGTGTAGACACCACAAAAACACAATGCAAAAGAGCTATATTGAACTATTGAAGGGGGGTTACATTGAGTACACATAAAATAAATTTGTTGACACTTGCATTACGCAGCGCATTATCTTTTACCCTTTTTAAGATCCCAATTCACAGGTAAGTAATCGCGAAAAACAAACAAACCCCAATATTGTGTGCCCTATGGTAGGTATATTTTCCAAAATAAAGGGTGGGGCCAAGATTATAAAAGCGCTCCTTTTGCAAAATTTTTCGACATTCATCAACCGATTATCAGAGCTTCTGAAACAGAACCAACACGAATTTCGAAAACTGAAAATGGACTCCCAAAAACAGAAGCCAGAGCCAAGAACGATTAACCTGCACCAAGTTCCGCTTACACCGAGGGAGATGATGGCGGTTTACGTGCTTCTGAACTTCGAAGGACTGTCAAAGAGACAGCAACAGGAATACAGAAGAGAGACAGAAGGTTCAGTTCCAAAAAGGGCTACGACATGACGACGACGATTTGGGCAAATCAGGCATTTGTAAATATTGTATATATTAATGTATAGGTATATAATAATAAACTGCTGTACAAACATACACAATTTGTTGTCTTTTGTAATATTTTTATTTCAGTCGCAATTTAGAAATGTGAGAAAAAAACAGTGGCGCCGAAAATAGTGTAGTGTATTTAAAACTGCAGGTAAGTAATATATAAATGCAATAGTGAAAGTTAATTACTGCCTGAATTGAGTTTTTATGAACATGTATGATATATTTTAATGGGTTTACAGGCATATGAAGAAATGAAAAAGTATTGCCAGCGTTTGACTAGTGTTCAAAAGGCCCGAGTTCAAATCTCGGTCAAGGCTGGCAATACTTTCTCATTTCTTCATATGCATGTAAACCCATTAAAAAATATCATACATGTTCATATAAATGCAATATATAAAAATAATATTTGAGGATTTAGCACAATTTATTCTGGACAAAAGATGATAGTTCCCGAAGTACAGGGTGTCAAGTTACTATTTTTTAAAGTCTTTTTTAAGTGGATAGGGTGCAGTTCAATTTTCTCAGCAGAATTAATCTTTGTGTAAACGAAAACGGGGTCATACTTTAAACATTTTCGCAGTTTCATTGAAAGTTTGCTCTATTCGTTTGTTATCGACTTTGATGGGCATGAGGACAAATTATGAAATAAAACAGAAAATATGCCTAAATATTATATCACTACCACAAAATGGACCAAAAGGCAGGAAACTAAATACAAAATAGAAGTAAAACAGAGAATGGAAAACTAAGGCTAAGCTATTAGAAAAATGGAGAAAAACATTGTAAATTATTAATTAATAAACACTCTAAATTACTAGTTGTTTTTATGCCAAAAGATGTAATGGTCGAATTCAAGGCACTTCTAAAATAATGTAGAATTGCAAGCTTTTAAACGATAGTTATTAAGAAATCCCAGATTTGTTAAATAATTCGGCACCAGCAGAAGTATTAAAAATTCCGAGAACTACAGTAATTTACCAGAAGGTGCTGAAACAAAATTATGATACTTAAATCTTTTATTTGAGACCCCTTACAATCCTTCCGACAACTGGAGGTATATGCAAACATCACAGGTAGTAATTTATGTATTTGCTATTATAATTTTTAGAAATTAGTCGCTGTTTTCGAAGTTATTTAATAGAAGACTTCCATAACTGTATATTTAGCTAAATTATCCAATTAAATACGATATTTCGTGCTGTTCTCTGTTTTCTGATACGTTACATTTTTAATAAAATAAACTTCCAAGTCAAGAGTAATAATCAATTTAATATATCGTACTTTTAATAGTTGACAAGTGTTCAATAAATTCCGTACATAGCTCAAGAGAATGCCTTAATCGTATCTTCTAGAATTTAATCTACTTCAGGAAATGACATCTTTTTGTTCGTGTTGTGTTTTTGGGCTAATAAGTCTTCGAAGTTCTTAATAACAAGTACCTATATATGGAATATTCAGCACTAGCTTGTGTCATTTTGTAGCAATACTCTTCGATACGAGTTAAACTTCTGTATATATTTTGACCTTCTTCCTATCACAAATAATCTTTTAGGAAACCCAAAGGATATATATTGGACAGAGATGTTATCTCCATATTTATAAAAATCCTAACGACTGCTCGTATGTATTCGTCTTAAAAATAAACATAGCTCGGGAAGGAATGTCAGTTTTGGTTCTTATTTTAGGAGAATATGACAGAAAAGCTTGTCTGTGTGTAGGCTTTTAGTTATTCCTAAAACGCAATACCATAATTCGACAGTATTTCTTATATATCAATCGAAGTAAGAAAAAAGTGTCCCATTGTTCAGCTCGCTGCAACTGCGCTATCTGTACAGAAACCATTCGCAAATCGTTCGAGCAAAACACACAATGGTTGGCCATTAAATTTTTGTCTGTGCTGCTATCTCCAGCCAACACTTGTGTGTGTTGTTCACTGCGACAATATGTTCTAATGGATTATATTGAATGGAGCACGTAGCCATTGTATGGGCCCTGCCTGAAGTCGAGCTGCTGATTTTACAGAAAGCTACGAAATTGCTACAATTGCTGAAAAAAAAACGATTCGAGAGAGAAGCGCTTCATAAAATAAGCGGTTTTTTAAGGATGCTGGTTCGTTCATGCCATTGAGTTATGAATGACCAGTTATTAAAAGTATTACAACTGCTAAATATTTGAGATGAATATGGACAGTGGTGAAGAAAAAAAAAAAGGTTTACCAAAATTGTTCAAATAATTGAAATGCTGATTGTTTGTCGCATTTGCCATTGCAAAATGAACCATATTATTTACTTCCTTGAATCAAAATTGTGATGCTATTTCATATCTTTTTCATGTACAAAAATCGGGAATCCCTTTAAATTTTACAACTGCTACGGATATCATTCTAAGCGGTATTTTGTGATCATTTGTTATTTTTGTTCAAGAGTTTACTAGTTAATCGGTTGCAGTTTGTAGAATGTTGCGGTTTTAAATCTGATACTTTTTGTGCGGAATCTGGAGTTGTACAGGGGTCAAACTTAGGACCTTTACTGTTTGTTATATTTTATAATGATGTAGTACTTAACATGAATTGTCGTGCCTTTATTTATGCAGATGATTTGAAGATCGCACATATTATAGATACTTACGAGAGTACCCTGCAATTACAGCACTGTATAGACAAATTGATTTCGTGGTGTGATAAAAATAAGCTGCAATTAAATATAAAAAAAACGTAAAAAAATTACTTTTGCGAGAAAGTCAAATTTAGTAAACTATTATTACAACATCAATGGATATCCCCTTGAGAGCTGTAATGAAATATTTGATTTGGGGGTGCTTATGGATACGGCTCTGTCATTTTCTCCCCATATGGCGTGACTAACAAACACTGCATTGAAAACTTTGGGATTTATACTTAGAATAAMACTGTTATTCTACACTTTAKTAAGATCTAGGATTGAATACTGCTGTGTTGTTTGGACCCCTTATCATCAGAATTATATCAATATGTTGGAGAATGTCCTTAGAAAGTATGCAAAATACCTACATTTAAAATTGTTTAATAGATATCCAGTGAGACACTGTGAGTTAAGAGAACTCCTTACTGATGTTGGGGAAACCAGCCTTGTATCTAGACGAAAAACTCTCTGTTTAGTATTTCTTCAAAAACTATTGCGCGGGGAGTTCTCATGTTCTGAATTACTTGAAACCATTGGTTTTACTGTACCAAGGGCTGTCAGCAGGAGAGTTTTAACATTTTATTACAGCATCCCAAACACTTTCCATCACCTTCACTCTCCTCTGATTGGCTGTCTCAGATTGTATAACAGTTTAGCTAGGGATATAGATATGGATATATTTTTTGATGATTTTACCACCCGATCCGCAAAGCGTACGCTTACTGATACCTTTTCTGAGATGTAATTATAGGCGATATTATTGTTACATGATGTTGCGTTGTAAACAGTGTTATGTGATAACTGGATTAGTATGAATGAACTGGAATATTTGGTTATTTATGTACATTATGGATTCTGTTCTGACTGCCATTTTGTTTGTTATTAATATGTACCATTATAGACACTAGTTGTCTGCTGGAATAAACTTATTTATTATTATTATTATTATTATTATTAAGATTCTTTTTTTGTTCGCTACGGATGGTAAAAACTTGTCCTTCTGAAGAGTTCGTTCCATATTTCAGTAGAAAACGTGAAATTACTATTAAACATGATTGTTTAATACGGTAGTTTTATAATATATCGAGCAGATTGCAAATAATTGAAAAGTGTGTGCGAAATTTGCAAACCAACCGCAGAGAGTTCCTTTAGTTGTTTGCAAATGGTCGCAAGAAGTTTGAACTCGATTGCATACTGATTTTTTCGGTCCCTGTTGCAATAAACATCTTTTATAGTGGCTGAAGACGCTACTTCAAAATGATTAGAGTGCTTTGAGCTTAAGCCTTAAATAAACAAATTTTGTATCCATATTTTTCCAAACAATATTAGATATTCATTCATTTTTTAAATATCGCCATAACTTAAACTCAAATAATAATAGGATAAGAACATTTAAGGCTTTTTTTCATTATTTTGATGTGCAGAATGCAGTCCTGGAATTCGGAGCGAACCTTCCGATTCACCTGATATATGGAACAATTTCAATGCATTAGGCAGAAATTCATTTTCACTCCCGTTCTTGCGAAACGGCCCAGAAGTTCTCGTCTTTGCGTTAATCCAATTTGGGGAGCACTTTGAAAAAATTATGTTCGATCACTGCCTACCTGGATTACAGATCCGACGTTTCATATTCAAATCAGGCCCGAAGCTTTATTTTCGGGTTAGACAACGAAAAGTTTGCTTACGTAATTGGTAAACAACTCAGATGGGGTAAATCACAGGTAGCATTAGTGGTTTTTGAATGTCGTTGAGAGATTTAGGACTGATAAGGCGTTCTGAGAAGTGCAGTTGCTCTCATAACTGTTTTATACCGTTATAGGACGTCAATTTCATTGCAAAGAATGACACGGTGTATATTAAATGATTGTTTTCGATCTGAATAACAGACAAAATATTTCCAATTAATATTTGAAAGGTTGAAGTTCAGATAATACATCATTGAAATTATTTCATGGGAAAATTAACACTTTTTCTAAAACATTATTTCCTATAATAACAGTTATCGTGCTATGAGATGCTTAACCTAATTTGAGATACTAAAACTTCAGCAGTTTTATTAGTTTGACACCTATTACACGATACAACGCATTAAACGTATTGTAGCTTGTTATTTCATGGTCACTGCGCTACATATTGATGTTTAATAAAAATTTATGGATCTCGTGGTCCAGTTCCTACAGCAGTTAACGCGTTGTTTGAAAATGTATCAATGATGTGCGATATTAGTTTGCTATACGACAAAAAAATCGATAGTCCATATCCGACGATTAAAATAGAGTAATTGAAAAAAATTTGTGTGATAAGTGAAGCTACAAGGATAATTTTTATACATTTAATTGTTTATGGTTAGATAACTTGGAAATACATCCCGTAATTTATTCATCGTTAAGCAATTTAAATTAACCATTTTCGTCCTTGAAAAGACGTATTATTTCTGTCCGACATGATCGTGAAAGAATGAAATAAAACCGATCATTACAATTTTAGGTGGCGCTTTATAAATTGTTTGGGGTTTGAGGTTGTAAGCGTAGCAGGAAAACATGCTGCTGTCTGTTGTACTAACCTATATTGAAAATCAATGTGTACTAATTATGAACATATCAATTATCGCGTGTTGATGTAGCCATGTAAGCAGGTG
Organism: Rhyzopertha dominica; assembly: GCA_025024175.1. Classification (NCBI taxonomy): domain Eukaryota; kingdom Metazoa; phylum Arthropoda; class Insecta; order Coleoptera; family Bostrichidae; genus Rhyzopertha; species Rhyzopertha dominica. The sequence goes on along the minus strand of QCXZ01000001.1, from coordinate 5,931,494 downwards.
ATAAGCTAAACAAGCATATGACTAGCATTTGTCGTAGGCTATCAAAGCAGAAACTACTAGAATTTATTTAAAAAATTAAGGGAATACCTTATACATTTTAAAAATATTTTTGAACCTCAGTTTGTATTAAGTCACGAGTGAAGCAAGTACGCGAAAATGTGGAGATCGTGGTCCTGTGAACAGAGTGAAAACATGGAAAATGAAGAAAATGTGGAAGTGGGAGAAAAATTTAAACATGCATAACACTCTTAAAGAAGATAAAATTAGAGCACATGAAGAATTGATTAAAGAGACAGCGAGGCTGACAAAGATATCATACATACACTGCTCCACAAAAATATACGTCCACTTGAAAATTTCGTATATTTTCCAAAAAAGTGTAACATTATACATATTTTTAATTCAGTGAGTTACTTTGAAGCAAAATATTGTATTTCAGACAAAAAGTCGTAAGTACAGACAAAATGGCGCTGAAAGACATGTTTATACCGCAATTGGCTTGCACAAAAATATACGTCCAGTTCTAAAAAACTCAATTCAGGCAAATTAATATTAGCGATACGTATCCTAAACATGAGCGCAAGGATCGGCCTAGCCATGATCAAGCTCGGCAATAATGTTTTGTTTCCTCCTGTCATTTTATATTAAAATGGCACGAGGAAAGTTACTTTCTGAGGTTGAAAAGACCGAGATACTCATTCATCACGGATACGGACGCTCAAATCGCTGGATAGCAAGGAAACTAAATCGAAGTCATGATGTCATTAATTCGTTTTTGAAGAACCCKGACGAATAKGGGACAAAGAAGTCGCCTGGGCGGCCACAGAAACTTAGCGGCCGAGAAAAACGACGTGTTGTGACTGCTGCTTCAAACTCGATGCTTTCTTGTGCAGAAATAAGAAATCTGCTAGAACTCAATGTGTAAGACGTACTATTCATAACAGTGGTGTAATTAAAAGATCGAAAATGCTTACCGCTCCTGCACTGACAGACATTCACAAAATGCGGCGGTTGGAGTTCGCGCGGCAAAAAGTTTTACTGTCTACCTCGTTATTTTTACACATTTTCAATTTAGTTTATTTGGTCTGATGAGAAAAAATGGAATTTAGACGGGCCTGATGGATGTAACTCCTACTGGAGGGACTTGCGGAAAGAACCGCGAATTTTTTCCCGGCGCAATTTTGGTGGCGGAACCATGATGGTTTGGGCGGCATTTAGCGCCCACGGAAAATTGCGTTTGGCATTTCCATCGGCCCGGATGAACTCCGAAGAGTATCAGGAACTGCTAGAGGGTTGTTTAGTGCCATTTCTAGAGGCTCACCTGGACGTGCCCTTAAGTTTCCAGCAAGACAACGCGCCGATTCATGTGTCCAGAAGCACATTAAACTGGTTCGCCGCCGCGCAAGTGCCACTTGKGCAATGGCCAGCGCGTTCGCCAGATCTAAATATTATTGAAAACGTTTGGGAAATCCTTGCGCGTCGGGTTTATGCCCATAATCGCCAATACCAAAGTGTACGAGAATTAAAAGAAGCGATACTGTCCACCTGGGACAATCTGGAAGAAGATTTACTAAGGCGCCTAGTTGCGTCTATGGACAACCGTCTATTTCAAGTCATACAGCGCAACGGAGGTGCCACAGACTGTTAAAAGTTATTTTTTAGTTATTTTGTTCGGTATTAAATAAATTTAACAGTTTCCTTTGACTGGACGTATATTTTTGTGCAAGCCAATTGCGGTATACATATGTCTTTGGGCGCCATTTTGTATGGATTTACGACTTTTTGTCTGAAATATGATATTTTGCTCCAGAGTAACTTACTTCATTAAAAAATGTATAATGTCACGCTTTTTTGGAAAAAATACGAAATTTTCAAGTGGACGTATATTTTTGTGGAGCAGTGTAGTGTGGAGAATAATTAACTGCGGAATAATGGAAAGAAAATCTCGGAGTGGCAAAAGAACTTTAAAAAAGCTGCATGAATGTGAACATGCTCATTTATTAAGGACCATTATTTATGATTTATATAAAGACAATTGTTTTCCGACACTAAGAATACTGCAAGAAAATGTTGCCGTAACAATTAACATKTGTGTTTGCGTCGAAACCCTGAGAAAATGTTTAATATCCATTTGTTTTAATCAGAAAACGTTAAATAAAAGACACGTTTTAATGGAATTGCCCAGGATTGCGAATGGACAAGGAATTATTTGAAAGAAATAAAAAAGTTTAGGGCCGAAGGTAGACCGATAATCTATCTAGACGAAACATAGTTTAATTCGTATGATACAGTAAAAAAGGGTTGGGTAGATAATTCAGAAAAGTGTTGTGCCAGTGGACAAAGGGCACCGTATTATTATATTGCAGGCAGGATCAAAGAATGGATGGATGAAAAATTGTTTACTATTATGCGCAAAAAATATAAAACATTCCTCAATTGACTATCACGATGTCATGCGGGGCGATATCTTTATGATTGGTTTTGGAATAAACTAATGGAGAATGTACCTGCAAACAGTGTAATAATAATAGACAACGCCGGCTACCATTCGGTACAAAAAATAAAATTCCAAATAGAGGCAGTCGAAAATAAGAGATTATGGACATCTTAGAGGAACATGATCTGTATTTTGAAGATAACTAAGAACTAAAGATTTAAAAAAAGAATATGAAGCAGACCAAGAAGCAGCGAATCGTGGCCATCAAGTACATCGGCTTCCACCCTGTCATTGTGTTTATAATCCCATTGAATTGATGTGGGCAGAATTAATGTGAAATTTAAGGAGAAAAAATACAAATCTCAAACCGTAAACTTAATTGAAGAAGAGGTTATTAAAATTAATGAATAATGAAACATGTGATGAAGAATTTTGTGATAGTGACTGTGACCATAATTAATTTGTGTGCAAATTGCTATTAATATTCTTTAAATACGGTCCTGGAAACTCTCACCGGCGCGTGGCTGAAAGGCGTGCTGCAATTTATGGTTTGTTAGTGGGACGATGGGATTGCCGTAAACAACCCAAAAAGTTAAATACTATATTGAGCCATAAAATTCTTCCAAATATAGACAGATTTTATATCAGAAGTTACATGTTTTAGGGATAATAAACTTGTATCTTTGTTTGTTGACAATTTTGAAGAGTCCAAGCTTACAAAACACGAGTTGGAACTAAGATCATAAAAATGCAAAATCTGCTGCTTTATACAGGGCATTTGCTTCAGAGATAGTGACTACTTATACAGAATGGTAGTGACAAAGTCTGCAATCTGAATATTGCTATTCCAAAATCCCGAAAAGTGTACGGCATCCAAAAATCGATCGGTTATAATTTACTCTAGATATCGTTGACAACACATGACAACCGATCATAGATAATGTCATCAGTTATTTATGAAAAACCCCTTGTTTAACACGCCATGTTATCCAGGATATACACGGCATCGTCACGTGTGGTTTCTGAAATTACGAAAAAAATTGCAACTGTAAACTAAATGTCGCTGAATATAATTATTTTTGAGAAACTGAGCATTATTATTAAGATATTTGATTGTAAAAAAGATATATTAAATATATTATCAACTCAACTCAAAAATTATTAGCATTCCTAGACTTTTCTATAACTTCTTTTATTATACGTTTGTGATATTTTTCTCTATATAAAACTTTGTTTTATCAAAGTCACTCATGTGTTTAGTCCCGTATGAGTGTTCAGCTACACAAAATCTATCTATCTGTTGCAGCTTAGTAGCATGTATGTGTTCTTTTAAACGCGTTTCTACTTTTATTTCGCTTCAACATAAGTAACACTTGCCACAAGAACAAGTAAATTATTATACGTACAATTAATAATAAAAATATCCTTTCTAACCAGACAATTGGGTATTATCACTTTTTTTTGAAAATTACGTAAAATGAATCTTGAAGTGCATATATATCGTATGCCATATTAAAAAAAAACAAAAAAAATATTTGTAGGTAGAGAAKTTCAGGTCTGAAATTCGAATCTTATGAGTCACCGCCAAAACGCTTCTATCCAAGGTTATTCAACTCGTGACGTCAAGTGTCATGTAAACATTACCGAGGAGCATGCTGTTTAATAGTGTAGTATCATTCTTGTATTGGAAAAGCTTTTGTGTGGTGTATTGAAAGGACGGTGTAAGAGGTCGCACCAAAAAGTGATTTGTTCAGTTTTACAAGCATCTATTATGTATGGAAAACAAAACAAGTGTTGTTTTGTACATGGTTATAAAAGTACTTCAGTCAGTATAGCTAACAAAATTTTTGTAACCGTTCCTCGAGACTATCAAAGATGTAAAAGTTGTTTAAGGCCCCTAGACGTGATATGCCGAAATCGCAAAGTTTGTTTTTCTGTTGTGAAGATCATCTTAATTCTTACTGTAAGTTTTATTATTCTTTTTGGTGTTATAAGTGTTTACCATTCAGTTTCCATTTTGTTATAGCTTGAAGAGGATATGAAAAATTATATGCGTTTTAAGTTGATAGAGGGAAATGTTATAATAAAGAACGACGTTGTTCCCCATATATTCGACTGCTAGCCAGACCGGAAACGAGCCGCAAGAGCCCCGAAAATAAACGGCAATTTATATTTATTCAGACCTCTAAAATAAATGTCAAGTTTAGGGCACATTTTTGATTCTTACATTTTTATGTTTACATATAGTATGTTTCCAACAACTCTGGGACTGGGATCAAATTATCAATGCTACGTTAATTTGATAAAAAGTTCACTTATGCTGTTGCTTTTACGTTCCTCATCTCCGCCGCGTTGAACCGCTCGTCGCTGTACACAAATTCCATAATAATGAACATGCCTTCAGAAGTCATAACTCATAAGTATTTCACTTTTTGTTGGCGTATTTTAATTCGCTTGTCACAAAATGAACGCAAACAACAAACTGATGAATTGATGGGCTGACGCGTGACGCGCTGACCACAGATGTAAACAAGCGGCCATTTACAAGACACCTGACGTCACGGCCAATATGTTCGCGTTTTGGCGGTCGCTTTAAATATTCACATTTTTTAAATTAAAAATACACCTTACGATCCATTTTTTCGAATTTATAAGCTGCCACAGCTGTTTTGTGGATTAGATGCTACCTATTAATATGCAATTTAATAAAATATAAATACATGGCAAATACCCAATCTAGGTACCTTGCAATCGGAAACAGTTAAAAACACTTCTCCCCATTCGAAAGATTAAAAGTTTTGATAAGATCATTAGTAGTTTTGGACATTTTTGAGGAAGGATCCTCTAACTTTAGTCTCATAATCTAAAATTACCGACATTCTTTTATTGCAGGAACACAAAGCATCTGTGGACCAACGCAGTGCAGAAAGTATCGCAACAAAGGAAAGGCAGGCTAAACTTTTTCGGGGTGGTCCAGTCTGTTTTGGATTCCAGAGATAAATGCTCAAGTTCGAAAAATGAAGACGAGGTAAGTAAGATCGTTGCGCTATTTAGGTTTAACAAAAAATAAATCAATTGATTTAAGTTTATCTGTATTATTTTTGACTAAGAATAGATGGGAAATTTTGGCTTTTCTATTGTAGAGACTCATTTTATGGTAAAAGTAGAAATTAAGGTACGTACTAGAAGCACAAGGTTTAATGTACCAGTAAATTAATAACATATACAAGTCTAGTATCAAGGAAGGGAGGAAATACTTCTACTGGATTCCAACTCAATAGTAAATTGTGTAGATGTATGTACGTTATTAAATACTTCTAGTAGTTCATATTGTAAAGTCATTTTGCAATTAGTATCAATACTAGGCAACTCTGTTTTGATATGATCCAATACTACATCAACAGGTTTATTAAATTTGTGAACTAAGACACTACAACTACACTGACTATGACAACCGTAAGGTAGTTGTAAAATGTTGAACTTCGAAAATTCGAAAAAGTCATTGATGTATATGAGGTCAGGTCAGTCAACCTGTAAATGAAATGTTACTACTATTGCATAGAAGATAACTAAAAAATTGATATCTAATATACTCAAAGGTGAGACAGTGTGGAAGTGATATCAATTATAAGTATCCAAAATTTTGCAGAGTACGATAATTTTACAAATTATTACATATCTGATTTTATTTTGGTTTAGCGAAATTCTTTTTGAAAATCCCATTTATTCTCGGATTTGCTTATATTTACAAGTGTTGCTTATCTGTGTACAGGCATAGCTTAACTTATTTATTTATGGTACAGGGTGTCCAATTTTCGTTGTAATTACAGGGTATCTCGATAATTATTAATACTGGAGAGTTGCGGTGTGTACATTACATTATAAAAACGGCGATTGCACGGTTCAACTAACAACAAAAAAGTAAGGCTTTTAGTTGAACCGTACAATCGCCGTTTTTATAATATCTTTTATTTTAMAGCTGTAGCGAATTTTTAAATAACCTAATMTTCCCTCAGTTCTCAATATCACGTATGTAGATACAAAAAAATGTAGATATTTTTGACAGATATTGTTATTTTGCATCCAGAATTTTTAAAGGGGGCCAATATCGCATCGCCATGGTCGAAAATAGGTGCCTACATATTTTTCCTTATTAAGCAAATACATATTGTTAGGTTTGTTTTCAATATATCAGCTATTAACACAACTTTTTTATATGCTTTAATGAAATCTTATTTTTCGTTAAAATGGATGCAAAATAATTTTTCCAAACAATAATTTTCATTATTTACATGGCATCCTTGTTACTAACGAAGGAACTGAATGCGCTCATTTACGGGTCTTAATTATGCAAATAGGGACATATTTTTATTAATAGATTTAAAATTATTGTTTGAGATTAATTAATTAATTAATTAATTCTGTCAAATTTAAATTTTAGCAAATCACATTCGTAGTTACAGCTTAATATCAGACGCCGTTAACAGTGACTATTACAAATCGAATATCAGAATCGACTATATTAATAAGTACCTCAAATCAAGTACACTATTATGTCAAATAAATTAAAATGTCAGAGACAAAAAGATCCAGTCGATTCGGTAACGTCTCTGATCAAAATATCGACAATGTATTCTAAAATTTGATTCAGGAAATAATCGTAACAAATGCAGATCAATCTTGATAAATCAGCGACTATTTACAATGTCTGAAATTTTCCAGACAAACTCGACCAAATTGGCATTAATAATCAAAGACAACAGTAGCAAATAGTCGACTATCTATCAAGATCTTGTTATATTACTGTTGAATATATACTATATGGTGTGTTCTTCTGTTCCATAAAATTTTTGAGTTCGTTACTGGAGCGTATAGAATTGCAAAAAGTAATGGTAACGATAATGTAACTTAGAAGTGCTATACGGGCTGGGGCTACCTGGGTTTTATTACACTGATCCTTGGGCCAAATAAACTGACACACAGAGACACATTCGTAATACTCAAAGTATACAAATATTTGATGCCGCTCAAAAGATTTGGAGAATTTCATCCTTTCGGGGATAATCATCGAAAATGTATTAGAAGTTTCTCGGAAGACAATAATTAWTTCAGTTAGAAAAGGATTGTAAAGATAAGGTATACCTACACTGTAGACAAGTAATAGCAATAACGGTAAACATTCAATAATTAATAACTACCTATATAAAACTTATCGGTAAAAACACTGTAAAAATGGCACTGACGTTTCGGTCACACTTGTAATCTATATCAAAGTTTACCCTAGAAAAATCCGTACGACACAGTCAGACATTTTTTTACAACGTTTTTACAAATAGCACAATAACTTCGTCAATTAGGGTTTTTTTATGAAATAGCTAGAACTATTGCAATATTAAATCTACCCGAAATTACTGTATGTAGGTACACAACATGAAATTATGTTCACAACAACTTGCATGTTATGTAAACATAAAAATATTAGCGTAAAGGTAATCAAAAATCCTCAAATTTTAAATTAACTTTTAATTTAAAGCTCCTTATCAAGTCAAGCAGACCTCTCAGGATAGGACGAAATCTACTTTACTCCTACAAAACTTTACGTACAAAATTGATTTCACGTCTACACATTCTTGTGTTCAATTCCAAGGGCACTGCATTTTATTTTTTCCAAAATTTTATTGATGAACCGAAATATAAGCATATTACGCTAATGCTAAAACAAAAGTCGCTTTTTAGCAAAAAAATAAAAGTACGCAATGCAGTGTCCTAGAGATTTGTATACAGAACAACATATCAAAAAATTGGAGCAGTGGCTTTAAAATTGGCGTCTCTGGACGTAAAATCGTTTTACATGTAATAGCATGGGCAGAAACGGGCTATCCTACATCCTTAAAAATATAGATAAATTAGACATCATGGTAAATACATTATACTAATTATAGGTTCCCAACAACGCAACAGCAAACCACATCAATCGTTCTCCTTCCTTTACACAACCGTCTCCGTTACCAAACGGGAAAAGCAAGTCAGAGCACACATTGGACATATACTCCGTTGGACATGAAAATTCAGCTTACCTTGACGACGAGGACTCCTTTTCTGAGATCCATAGAGGTAGGAAATGCAGGTTCCATTTCAGCGAAATTGATTAAGGTCGTTTTAGCTGACATGGCTACAGTCTTCAAGAAGGGACTTATGTATAAGGGGATATACTGGCCGAGTTTAACTAACAGTTTCCATAGCAAGAGATTGGAGTTCGCATATCTGCAGTATTCGCACCGCCAGAGGCAGAAGTCTTTGATAATAGTGAACATAGCGGATTTGTTGCTCAAGGTAAGCAGTCTCAAATCCTCTGATCCATTTCTTGCAGTTGAACTAATTTGTCTACACGTTGCTTAAATATGATGAAGCGGCAATCTTTATGATTAGCAATTACCATCGTTCGTAATAATAATATGAGTTTATCGAACCAACCTTGAATTTTTAAGATATTGCCTATAATGTAGTGATACAAAGAGTATTGCATTCAAATTTAGTCTGAAACCTGCAACTTGAGATGGGTTTTCCTTCTTTGGGATATGTTAATAATAAGGCCTTTCATCGAGTCCCACTGCCTTAGTTTCGATACTCATAATTATTTTATATATATCATTTTCAGACACACAGGTAAACCTTAGCGTCTCAGAGAAGCTTGTTTTTAAATTACTAGAACAGAAACTAATAGTATTTTGGTCTGGCTGTTCACGTTATATGCATGTAATATGTATACAGGGTGATTTTTTGAAAACTTCACACCTTAAATAACTTTAAATATAGCAAAAATTTAAAAATTTGCAAAAACAGGTAAACTTTTGTTTGCAGGGGGACTACTTTTGAGATAAGTTTTTAATGGATAGCGCTTACTCTCTGAGCAGGGTAGACACCCCTTTAAAAATTTTAAATGGAACTATCCATCTTGTGATACATCATTTGAAAGCTTATTTCACAAAGAGTGTGGCCATGTAATTAGTTTTACCACGTTTAACTTATTGTGGGGGGTAATAGATTAATAGTGCATACGAAACAGGTTGCTTATTAAATTGAATATTTTGGACTCTTTTCAACAAAATGTATTTTATTTTAGAGCGGAAATAAAATTTGTCCTTACGAGAACCCAAAATTTAAACAAAATATGACACTTAAAAAAAACTCCCAGAATACTGAAAATTTTCTTTTAACATTAAGTATTATTAACATTAAAGTATTTATCACGTAATTTTTTAGAAAGTCCATGTCCACGAAAAAGAAAAATTATTTATTTGTAACTCCAAAAACAGTGTGAACAAAACCATAGAAATTCAAACCTTACAATAGATTCTCAAAATGTGCACCACCTCTTTCCATACAATAATACAGACGGTTCTCGAACTCCTGCTGCACTTTTCGGAAAGTTTCAGGTGGAATCCTCCTGCACTCGTTAATAATTCTTTCTCGCAGATTGTCCAGGCTAGTAGGTTGTGTTTTGTAAACCACATATTTTAAATGACCCCATAGAAAGAAATCTAAAGCAGTCAAATCGGGTGATCGTGGCGGCCATTCAATTGTTCCACGCCTATCAATCCAGTGAAGAGGAAATCTATGATTTAACCAATTTCGCACATTAATGGCGTAATGCGGTGGGGCTCCATCATGTTGGTAAAACAATTCGTATTCATCCAACATTGGATTTCCTTCAGGGTCACGTTGGTTTTCTAATTGCTCTGTGATTAAAGGATCAATAACGTTATCAAGTAATTCTAAATACATTCCCCCATTTAGCGTCCCATCAATGAAAATTGGACCTACAATTGCGTTGCCAAGTATTCCAGCCCAGACGTTCAGCTTCTGAGGAACTTGTGTATGACCTTCTCGAAAAATATAAGGATCTTCGTCACTCCAGTACCTGACGTTATGTTTATTTACAGAGCCGTTCAAAAAATTGTGCATTCATCACTAAAGCAGATATTTTTTATTAGATTTGGATTTACTATAATCTTTTCTGTCATAATTTCGCAAAATTGCAGTCTTCTATCGAAGTCATCTTCGCCGAGTTCCTGGAGAGTTTTCATCTTATAGGGATGGAATTTGTGCAGTTTTGTAACTTTCCTTACAGATGAATAAGAAAGTCCAGTGGCTGTAGAAATGTTACGCAAAGAGCTAGTTGGATCCATTGCAAAATGACCAAGTACTTCAAGTTGGGCCATTTCATCAACGACTCTATTCCCTGCCCTTTTTTGTTTACTACAGATCTAGTGTCTTGAAATTTCTGCACGAGATCGAGAATGTACCTAGCGTCAACATTTTTATCGGGGTGCCGTTCGTTAAACACCCTTGCTGACGCACGAGCACAGCTATGCTCAGCACCGTAAATAAAAATTATTTCTACCCTTTCGGCAGTTGAATAAACCATTATCACTTGGACTCTCACTTTAAAATTTCACGCGATTTATAAAAAGGAATGTGAACAAAAAGATGGTCGTGCCAAAGAAGTAGCCAAAAAGTTGAAACAAAAAATTGGAAACACAAAGTAGATAATTATTTAGCCAATTCAGTATAAATAATGTCGAAAGAAAATTTTAAGTATTTTTGGCATTTTGCTTAGGTGTAACAATTATTTTTTAACAAGTTTTTTTAGGCTTAAGCAAGGACAATTTTTATTGTAACTGCAAGACAATAAATTTTGTTAAAAAAGTCCAAAAKATTCCATTTTATAAGCCGCTTGCTACAATGCACTTTTTGACCCACTACCCCGTCAATGGGTAAAAAATAGTAAAACTAATTACATGGCAAGACTCCTTGTGTAATAAGCTTTTAAATGATGTATCGTAAGATGGGTAGTTTCAGTTAAAATTTTTGAAGGGGTATCTACCCCGCTAAGAGGGTAAGCGCTATCCATTAAAAACTTATCTCAAAAGTTGTCCCCCTGCAAACAAAAGTTTACCAGTTTTTGCAAAATTTTAAATTTTTCCTCTATTTAAAGTTATTTAAGGTGTGAAGTATAACATGTTGTTCATGCGAATTTCATGATATGCTCTTTTCCCAGCCCTAGTTTGTTAATTGTTTGCTGTAGTCAAGGTCTTTGTTTAATTAAGACTTTTTATATTTGGCCACTTCTTTTACCCTCAGTTTTATAATCGATTTTAGTGTGTTTTAACCAGGGTGCTGGTTTTGGGTAAAAAACCGCTGCAAATTGAATCAATACTTCCACATCCAATTGTCAAAATGACATTTACATCTTAACTTCTTATACTATACGATTAGTAAACAGGTTTTGAGCAAATTTTCTCTCTACACATTTTTTCTAAGACAAATAGTCCTCGTGATATTAGCAAAAAAGCCGCTGCAAATTGAATCAATACTTCCACATCCAATTGTCAAAATGACATTTACGTTTTTATTTCTTATACTATACGATTAGTAATCAGGTTTTGAGCATTTTTCCTCTCTACACATTTTTTCTAAGACTAACTGTCTTCGTGATATTAGCAAAAATATATAAATCTTAAAATCGTTTTTTTCCAAATAACTCGAAAATTATGACCTTAATTTTCTATATAATATCAAAATTAAAAACAAATCGTACTAGCAGGGTCCAAAATAGGATTTTTTGAAATATTTCAAAAATGTTAAAATTTTGGATAAATTTTCTAAGACACTTTTTGTGAGAAATTTTATTTTCTATCTGATGGTATTTTCATTGTTTGAATATATTAAATATATTCGGAGATACTTAGGAAAAACCGTTTTCTTTAAGTGACGCTTTTTTGCTAATATCTTCTAAACAGTTTGCTGCACCGAAAATTTATAAGAACGAATAATACTCGCAGTTATACTACTAATCACATACTAAAACGAAAAGAAAATAAAAAAATAAAAATTTGTAAAAAGGGTATTTACCCCCCAATTTCCTTCCCGATATCCTACTTATCCCACAAACAATAGGTCACTTTGGGTAGCCAAATTTCAAGTTAATATATTAAGTCTTTCGAAAGTTATCGTGTCCACAAACAAAACCACAGACACACAGAAAAGAAATTTTTTGCTCAAATTTTGTTTTCGACCATTTTAAAGGGAATGAACAAATAAAAATTTTTGAAAATTTATTTCGCGATCAATACTTCCCATCCTTTGGATGTGGAAGTAATTCAGCAGTTTTTAACAGCGCGTGCTTATCTAATAGAATTTTACATAATATTTAAATGTACTCAGCTTACCATTAATGTCATTTATGCGAAAAATGCCAGCAAATGGCGCTGTAGCTAAATCATTGTGCAGGTTTTTAATATTTAGTCTTGAGAGGCTGCGAAGAGTCTTCTGGACATTTGTTCATAAAAATACGTTCTTCTATCGCAATCATTTTTTTCTTTAATGATCGAATCATCGATGAATGGCAAACATCGAACACTGCAGCTGCTTGTGGACTAGAATTATGGGGGAAATCATCCAACTCTAGCATAGTATTCAATCCCCTAAACCACCATATCCTCAATATGTAACCCCCTGACCACAAATCAATTGCAGGTAGCCCTGATAACGATCTGGACTACGCACCAGGCCAGAAGATCGGTGGACATCTCAGAGTATGCGGATTCGATAATATGGTCGGTATGCTGTATGTCTGCAAACATAGCAGTTTGTATACTTGGGTGGTGGAGATGTTTCGCCAACAATTACCTGCACTGGGCGGCCGTCTGCACCTGGCTTCTGCTCAGCGCCCAAGGTAAATGCGAGATGACGTAACTTAATTGGAAATGTAGCCGGCACATCGACAGGTGGAAAACATTCGGGTGAAGCTGTTCATTTTGACGTCATTTCGACGACTTCCTACCACAAATTTGGCATTTTACTACTTCGGCTTTTAAAGTACTTTACAGGGGATGCCCTTTCTTTATTTAACTAGAGCGCACGGTATTTAATTTGATGATTTATGTATGTATTAGTGTGGTAATTATGTTGGCATTGGTATATACAAATCTGTCAACTAGAGATGTATTGTGGAACTAGAAATATTCTGCGAGTACAACTTAATGGTCTATTTAAGTTTTCCTCAACCATAGAGCGCTGCAAAACTATTTGTCTGTTACATTAAAATTTAAGGAAACACAAAATGAAATAATTAATAACAAAGCTTGCACTATTTATTTTTAATATATAGGTATCTTTGGTCGGTCTTCACCAATTTTTTTTACGTTAGGTATTAACTTTGAATTCACACTTTCAGGTTTTGTGGGCAAAGGTTTGGGATTTGAGACGCAAGACGACTTAGTATGGTATGTCTTGTTCACGATCTTTGTTCCCTTTGCTATGCTGCCTCTACCACTTCGATGGTGTGTCTTAGCCGGAAGTTTGTCGGCAGTTAGCCATATTATGGTCACCTCCATTGAGCTGTACGTTGTAAACGATGAGGAAGTAAGTACAAATAAAAAGCAGTAATCTAAGTTGCGGCTAAAGTATTGCCAAACACAAGGAATATTTTAAAAGCAATGCGAAATGAGCAAATTGAAATATTACAATAGAATTCCTAAAAAGGTTGATGTTTGCAACAAAGAAATTAATTGAGTTGAGTCAAATTGAAATAAAAGCTACATCTGTCAAGTATCTCTATATTCAAAAGGAACTTGGTGCATCTCCCAACATTAATTCAGTATACGCGCTTAATTAACATCAATTAAGGGAGAAGGCAGTTGACGGAGTACGCAAATCTAATTACATCAGTGCCTACGCTACAAAGACATCAGATCCCATGCACTTGCGTCTAAGGGTTCGAGAACAGCACTACTATTGGGAATTAACATCCTAACAACTAATACAAGCTATTTCTTCAGGACCTATTCAATTTATTTGGCAATAAAAATATTATCGCGTGTAGCATCCAGTGATTACATAATAGGGTCGTCCCGCACATTAAAATTTTATAGTTTTAAGCTATGCCTTTTATTGCTTAAGTCATGAATACTAATAACAGATTACCCAAATACTTCGACAACATTTTGCTCCACCACTTAATCTGACAAATACGAAAATACTCGAAAGTTTGACCAAACTATGTAAACAAAAACGCATGGCTAGAGTCGTTAGGGTTATTCGTTACACATGTGACACATGCAGCACGTGCGAACGTGCGATGTTGTCAGCGGTACTTTACCGTTTTTTTCCTAACGACGCGACGGCCAGAGATCGTCCTGACAGTTTCAAAATTTATCATATCGTTGTCATACGAAAGTATACAAACTAAACATTACCAAGCTTCAAGCGTCGTTTAATTCCTCATAATAAAAACATTAGTTCTAAAGCAGGTTCGATAATTAAAGTGCTTTCGTATTTCAGCAAAAGGCCAGTGAATGCGTTTTTTATATTGAAATATTCATTATAGAATAAACTGACTGAAGGATGCTTTAAGTTATTTTCACAAATACGCCTTAAGTTGACCTAGGTATCAATGTCACAATGCCAGTTTACGAGTACATCCCTCACGGTATCGCGAAAATTTGCCCACATTGGCAACGCCAGGCAGCTAARAARTGGAAACAAATATTACTTGCAATGCCGCTAGAGTACTGGCTGTTATTGGTGTTTCTCGCTTTCGTCAGCATGCGAACCTTTTACGTCATCTCCGTGGCGGAATATCGAGGCATTTGAAACGGATATTGAAAAATCCATACTTTCACTTTTTTCTCGGCAAAGAAGAAACGGAAAAAATCGCAAAAAAATGTCTTTGTGCTTCAATTTTTATGTACATTTTAAATGTAAAATAAAAGAATTGTGGGACGACCCCATTGTAGCTTTGTGTTTGTTTTAGACGAACGAAATCTGCAAAATCCGAAGGATCATCGCTAATGCCTTTCTTTATTTCGCTGTTAATTTTGCTGGAATGTACACCAAATATTTAACCGATAGGAGCCAGAGGAAGGCGTTTCTAGAAACCCACAGGTCAATGGAGACGAGGTACAGAACCCAAAACGAGAATGACAAGCAAGAAAAGCTTCTGCTGTCAGGTAAAAAACACACACCTACATGTCTGTTTCGAAATACTCAGTTTCGTCTATAGTTCTTCCAGATTTCGTGGCAAAGGAAATGATCAGAGACATCGCCAGAGAAGAAGAAAAAGGAGGTGCTTTTCAACCGCATCAGTTTCACAAGATCTACATTCATCGCTACGAGAACGTCAGCATATTGTTTGCTGATATTGCGGGTTTTACAGGTAAAGAATATAACCATCGAAATTCGCGTTGAAATACAATTAATACAGAAAAATCACTTGTAGCCAGTAAAAATTCATCTAGTAACTGTCGCGAAAATCAGTTTGTTACACATAAATTTTGGGAATCCAAAAAAGTACCAGGCGTAATTTGGTTAAAATATTAAATGGTGCGTTAATTTTGGAAAGCAGTACACTTGGTGAACTAGCGGATTTAGTGTCAGTGAAGGTCCAGTTTTTTAACTTAATAATAAACCTTACATAAGAACAACTACTTTTAAAAATTGAAAACTGATCCGTATTTCTCGAATTTTTAATAATTAATTCAAACTTTGTTTCTATATTTTTTACTCTGTCAAAATTGTTCCCTTTTCTCTTTATTTATATTGATTACACTGACGATGACCAAGTGTAAATAATGGTCTTTTTTGTTTCAGCTTTGGCAAGCCGTTGTTCAGCACAAGAATTAGTCAAGATCTTAAACGATCTCTTTGCCAGGTTTGACAAGTTAGCAACGGAAAACCACTGTTTGAGGATCAAGCTGCTGGGAGATTGCTACTATTGTGTGTCTGGTTTGCCGATTGCAAGGACCGATCATGCTCATTGCTGCGTGGAGATGGGACTTCATATGATTAAAGCTATTCGCGACATAAGACACAGAACTCAGGTAACTTTAGTTATAACCCCCACGGGAATTCCCCCATCATCTTTCCGTTTTTAATATAGGGTTCTTGTACACATATTATGCCTAATTTCAATTCTTCCGCTACGCGCACTATTTCTTGCGTTACGTCGCGCATCTTGCAGCGTTTATTTGTGGAAGTCTTAATTTCATTTTGCTAAGCCTATGGATGTTTTATTATCGAGTAACACTGTGGCCACCCCTGGGTACTGTCGTCCGTGCGACCGTACAAAATCACTGTAAATGTCCTTTAGGTCACTCACCTCTTCTTCTGAACACCCCCTTCGTGTAGGTTCCTCACCAGGTGTCGGAGAGCCAGGATTAAGTTCCGTTCCTACTCCAACTTGCTAAGTCTCATGTTGTCTTCCAGGTTGTTGTACATCCGTCCGGGGTCTGATCTTCCCTCCTCGCTTGGGCTTGTCTCCCTCTCGAGCGCCATTTTAGTTATGTGCGTTGTCTTCTTGGGTTTAGGGTTTTTTGTTTTTGTCATTTTAGTTATTCTTTGCCATACTGATCTTTTCTTTTTGGGCTTAACTTTATCTGATGCCTGTATATCTTTCTCCTTGTATTCCTCGCATTTCCTCGCCCAGTAGGCCTTGGCTCTGAGACAATCTCGCATACAGGGCGGTTTGTGCTTTTGCATTCTTTCCTCTGGTTTGCTTTCTGTTTTGGCATTATTGTCCATAATAGTTTTTTTTCAATTAGGTGCTCTGCTAAGATCTTGTACGTTCCGCACTGCTTCAATTCTTTGCTGCATGTTTTCCCTCGCCTCTGGCACGGGATACACGTTCTCGGCTTATCCTTCTCAGGACAGTTTGCCTTTCTGTGTCCCGTTTTGCGACAGTGTGCAAATGCTTCCTCCTTTTGTGCACAATGCTTCGCCACGTGTCCAAGGTCCTGGAACTCACGGCATCTGGGCACAACTAAATAGTCTTTCACCGCCAGCGAGTGAAACCACCACCATCCAGCATCCTACTTATCTCAAATCTGACTTCCGCAATACAGAGACAATGCTAAAACATGTGGTACAACTAAAAGCATGGTAGAAAGGGTAAAAAAACGTGCTGGTTTGAAAACGTATAAAAAGCAAAAAGCGCCAAAAGTTACAGAAAAGCAGGAAAAAATTATTAAAACCCGAGCCCGGCAGCTATAGAATTTAATTGGGGAAACACGTCCTTGCTTGGTATTGGATTACGAAACATAAGTAAAAGCTTAGTGGTAAAAGCAGATTTTACGAATCTACCAGGTTCACAATATTATACTGCTTTTAAAGGAAAGATTCTTCCCAAGCCTGAAACAACTATCAGCGTAAAAAAATTGGGGAAAATGTATCTTGTGTGGCAGGCAATCTGTCAATGCGGGCATCGTACTCAGTGCTTTGTTACCATAGAAACAATAAATGCCGAAATTTACATCAAAGAATCTTTGAAAAACGCCTGTTTTCTTCTCTAAGGAAGCATGAAAGACCCACATTATTTTGGCCCGATTTAGCTTCTGCTCATTATGCAAATAATATAAAAAATTTGTTAATGGAAAAACAAATAAATTTTGTAGAGAAAGTAGTAAATCCACCTAATTTGCCACAGTGTCGGACAACTGAAAAATATTAGGCTCTTTGCTAAAAGAAGTTACAGAAAACTGAAGAAGCAGCAACTAGTGCCCAAGATTTTGTTTTTTTATTGGAGAAGTGCACACTGAAAGAAAGTATTTGTTCAGTTTACTTAGATTTTAGTATTATCAACAAATTTTATTTGTAGCTATAGCCTCAACTAAAAATTGTGTAAAGGCAAAAATTTACCTTTGTTCCGTAAAAATTTTGTTATTAGAAGTAATTTATTATTATTGGTCACAAAAACATTCATTTGACAGTATTCATCAGACGAAATATTATTACCAATTTTGTGTAGGTACTAGTTTATTTATTAAATACAATAATTAATTCTCCTAATTAATTAACAATCGATGGTGACAGGGATACAAATATTTGAATTAACCTACATCTGAATTTTTCTTCATTGGCTCAATAACAAAAAATCATTTGTTATTTTAACAGAGGACGCCGGTGATCCAAATAGTTACAGATATCAACTTTAGGACAACGCTGGATCACACACGTGTAGGCTGAAGAGGAGGAAGCTTCTGCAATTATATTCGCTTTACAGAAACTGCACCTTGTCCTCCCTGCTCATTGTCCATAACAACAATATAAAAAACAATATAAATATAAATGGACAGTTAGCATTCTAAAACACATAAATGTTTCTAAACATCTTTGTGTTCTAGAAGTACAATAATTATAGCCTATAAAATATAAAAGAAAGCAGGACCAATCTAGTCAACGAACTATTTAATTTGTTTAAGAGGTTATCTAAGGACCACTGCAATATTTTGCAGACAAAACAAAATTCACGGGAACAACAGGTACTAGTGAGTAATATTAGCTTTATATTATTATTAAATTAATAAATTAATGAATAACCAGTGATATCACAAAATAAAGAGTGCAAACTGAAGTGTACAAAGGGACTTCAAGTTTTGATTAATTAGTGAACAATTTACCATAAAATTGGGAAGTAATGAGTGATGCGACCAAAGAAAGGAGGGCGATAGAGTCTAAAGCGGAGCAGAAAAAATCCCTAGCCGAACTGGCTGCAGTTTCCAAACCATCCCCTAATTATGAACGGCGGGGAAATATGGGAAACGGGATATCCCAACAATCATGCAATTGCGCCAGGTCAACGTGGTTACGATCTGTAGATATCCCGGTTTAACTGGGAAAGGATAGGTGTGTTCGTTAACTTCGGGAATGATCGAACCTCACGGATCCTTCTAGAGAATCGTACTGCTCGGGACATGAACTGATTTTGTACACCTCTTAACTTGTTTGTGTTTGGTGAATACTGAATCTGATATTGCAGTGGTCTAACAGAACAAAGTTTGTAATATCTGACTTGATTTAATTTATATGGTTATATGGTATATGGTTGCTTGGACCATGGATGTCCGCGTTTGGTTGAATTCAGTTGACTAAGTTTAAATAAGAAATTATGGAATAATAGATTAGAATCGACTAGCAAAACACACTTACGCTTGATGTCTTCTCCCAGATATCAACGAATAGCTATCCGTATCAAGCACCCAACCTCCTTCCTCGAAGTTGAAAACGAAAATGACTAATTGTGCGAATTCTAGGTGGTTCGGTTGTTGTATAACTATGCAGTTCGTCAATGTTGGGGGTCAACAAATACTTATGCAACAAAAATGAGCGGCGCGCTTGGTAAACAGATTTATTTTGTCGATGCATGTATATATTTTACAAGGTGTGTTAAAAAATGTACAGAACCATAAGGGGTCACGATGCTTCAATCCAATTTTAAAATTGTTTGGCTGATATGAAAATAATTAAATGTCAATGAAATTTAGAGCCTATCCGACAATTATAGTCAGTTAACAAAGAAGTACTGTTTGTAAAAAGCCAAGAGTAAATAAAATTTCTCAGAAAGGTGCATTAGTGGTTAAACAACCTTTCGAAGAAAAAGTGGAGAAAATATTTCTGCTATTTTTTGGTAATGAAATTTGGGGAGCATTTTATCATCAATTTGAGTATTGAAAAAATGATTGAAATTTGAAATTTACGTTTACTAACGAATACGAAATATCTAAAATCATAACGTCAATTAAAACTAATGCATGTGGTTATGACAGTATAAATATTAATTTATTACTAAACGCTTTGCCTGTCATTCTTCCATATATAACCCATATAATTAATACTTGCATTGGTCTTAATACTGTTCCTAATAGCTGGAAAAAATCCATAGTAGTTCCCATCCCCAAAATTAAAAAACCTTCTGAGTATAAGGATCTTAGGCCTATTAGCCTGCTACCCATTCTTTCTAAAGTCCTTGAAAAGATTATTATTATTCCCAGTTGTTGACGCATGTTGGTGAGTTTAAGTTGCTCCCTGGGACTCAGTCTGGATTCCGAAAGGGATATAGTTGTGAGACTGCACTTTTGAACATTACAGATAATATCCTATCAGCCCTGGACATAGGAAAAGTTTGTTTTTTGGTACTTTTAGATTATTCTAGAGCTTTTGATACCCTTAACCATTGCTTACTTACGGCCATCTTGCATCATCTAGGCATAGGATGCGATGCATTAAAATTATTTAAAAGTTATCTGTCGGACAGGGTTCAGATTGTTAAAATTGGTGACGTTTTATCCGAACCATTTGGTGTAACTTGTGGTGTCCCACAGGGATCTATTCTGGGTCCTATACTTTTTACCTTATATACGTCTGTTCTGGCTCGTGTCATTCGACATGGTGAATGCCATTCTTATGCTGATGACACTCAGCTTATTTATTATTCCGATAGAAATACTATTCTGGATACCAGGGAAAAACTTGAGGCGGATCTAAGGAACTTATATCGCGCTTCTATGGACCATTCTTTGTCGTTGAATCCATCAAAGTCTAAAATTATTGTATTTTGTATGTCTCCTGCCTCCCCTTGGTATACTGAATTAGTTACGAACTTACATGTTAAGGTGGGCGGTCAGAATTTGGAAATTGTTGGATGTGCCAAAAATTTGGGTTTATTGATCGATAATAGAATGCGTTTTAGTAAGCATGTAAACAATCTTATTAGTAAGGCATTCTGCAATCTTAGAATTATCTATAATATCCGCCACCTACTAAATTTACAGCAAAAAGTATATCTGTGTGATGTTATGGTCCTTTCTTTGTTTAACTTTGCTGATAGTGTCTATGGGCCTTGCTTGGATTATGCCGATTGCAGGAGGATTCAAGTCGTACAAAATTCTTGTTTACGCTTGATTTTTGGGCTAACGAGAGTACACCATGTTAATCACAAACTCAAGTTAATACCCTGGTTGGATATGAAATCTCGTAGAAAGCTGCATTCTGCGTGTTTATTTCATAAAGTGATCTTATATAAATCTCCCGCTTATTTACATGAAAAAATTACATTTAGGACAGATGTACACAGTATCAATATACGCAGAAAAGATATTCTCTTGATTCCAATTCATAAGCACAGTTTTTTTCGTCGTTCGTTTTCTTATTGTGTGTCCAATATATATAATTCTGTCCCTATAGATTTAAAATCTAAAAGTTTACATTCTTTTAAGCGTGAATACAGGAAGTTTTTGTTATCCAGCACATAATATTACTGTTTTTTTTTGTGAATGTTAGTTAACAATTTTTTTTCTCCGAAATTCGGCCAGATTTAATTTGCCTTCTAAATAAAAATAAATTTTTTGTTATTTTTTTTGTTTTACCCATATTTATAAGCTAATAAGGCTTTTATTTTGTTTGTTTCTTTTTTTTTCTTCGCTCTCGGTTAAGTGGAAGAACAGCTGCCATTTTCGTTTAAGTGGCCGCTGAACTTCGCCGTTTCGCAAGTGTTAGCACCAATGCAATTGTATATTTATGCTTAAAATTATTAATATTGTAAAAGCTTGCGAATAAAGACGCATTATTATTATTATTATTATTATTATATGAAGGTGTTAAACAATACATTTGATCAAGTAAATATAAATAATAATCACAAGTTTGGCCAAGGATTCAAAAATATGCTGGTGGTAGTCAAAGAATGCTATTGCACAGAATTGTCAATTTGATAATTTTTGGTTTCAGTTGTAGTTATATTTCTCAGTAATGATGCTGTTTTCAAAATTTTCATTCAAATATTAGTCTTCAGTATCTACAGGGTATTTAAATTTAAAATTCCTTAAGAGATGCACCAGCTATAACTGCAGATGTCAACTGGAATTAAACTAACCCCATCTTTCCTGAACATTTTCCTTTTTTCATTCATGCCAATATCTTTATTATTAATGTAGATATACAGTTTTGAAGTAAATGGCATATGAGACCTATTAAATGGGAATGGTAAACAAAAATTTATTATCAAATATTTTTTCATAAATGTTCCACAAATGTATAATATTAAATATTTATTTAAAAATGTTATGTGTTGTAACAAAGTTTAGTTTGGTACTAACAACGATATGATTTTTGCAAACGCAAACAACAAGCAATAAATTGTTTGGTACAACGAACAATTCTTTACTGCAGCAAATTAATCTCTAACAAACAAACATTTGTTGTTGGTAACAATCAATTTTTCTCGGTGCAAGTAAGAATATTGTTGATGAAACTGTCAGGAATTTAATGAAGAGTATTCGAAAAAGCCTCAGAATGTTAAATAAAACGTCAGAAAGTGCGAGCAAGCTGATGTTTCTTTTCAAAAATGTAATATGCATACTAAGTGTAACAGTGATTAAAGAATACATTGGAAGTATAAACTTAAATAAAGGCACAACATATTTTGCTGACCTATGCACCAACAATAATCATGGATTACATCAAAACAATATCAGAGTCTTAGATAGCGAAAGAAAACTTCTTGGAACATTCTTTACAACAGTATAGTTTCGATGCTTTTTGATTATTATAAAATATATTTGAACAATCATCTTGATTACAAGCATCTTAATTATTGAAAATATACTTCCTCCTATTGTTTGATGCTAAGGCATTGTGTGTTGTATACTCTATAGCTAGCTGCTCGTTCTAGTACGATTTGTATGTCAGTGACATACTTATCTCGTTGCCGCACCAGATAAAAATAACATATCAGATCTAGTAATATTCCATCCGCTGATGTTAGCACGTTGCATTGTGCATTTATGCAACAAATATCTTTTAATCCCTGGTCTGTACACTGGAAGAATCTCGACAGACAATGGATCAACACGTCGAAGAGTACGTGAAATTTTTCACAAAGAACAGTGGATCGACCAGTTTCGAAATGAAACCTTTTTCCAACAGAAAACTGGGCTACCTAGCTGATCATTACTTGTTAACGATATATGGAAGCAAAACTAACAGGTTTTTTGTTAAGAAGTTTCCTGATAACACCTATGAAATAATGGCTAAGTATATAAGACAAGCAAAGGTTTTTGATAAGGAGATATTCGTCTATAGAGTCCTATTCAACAATTTCAGATCCAACTTGCAGTATGCCCCTCGTTATTTCTATTCACATGAAGATAGACTACTAATTCTGGAAGACTTAACAGATAGTGGGTTTGAACTAGTTGAAAGTAACCTCGACGATAAGCATTTAAAACTAGCATTGGAAGCTATAGCTCAGTTTCATGGAGACAGTTTGGTCTATGAAGAAAGCAAGTCAACAAATCTGCTGCAAGATTACAAGGAGTACCTTCAGGACGGGATAAATAGAAGAGACGAAAACTTTGCTGGATTTCAATACACTAAAGCAGCTCACAAGGGTGTATTGGCTGCCTTAGATAATTATCTTCCTAAGAAACTAAACAACCACCAGTTCCAGCAAGGACTACAAACCATATTCGATCAAATTTACACACGTCTTGGTCCCCACAAAACATATCGTAACGTTTGCTGCCATGGAGACCTTTGGACAAGAAACATCTTATTTAAACATGATGATAATGATCCAGTTGATTGTAAACTTGTTGATTTCCAGTTAATTCGTTATAGTATTCCTGCAAACGATTTGATATACTTCCTCCTTCACTCCACTACAACAGAAGAACATTGGGACAATTATATTCATGAATACCACCAACAACTAAGTCTATATTTAAGCAAATATGATGCAAAATCACAAGAGATTTTACCATTAGAAGAACTACTTGTGAGTTGCAAGTATGTGACACCACCATTAAGGCTGAAATACGCTTACCAGGTTATGATAAGTGCAGCTAACTCCACCAGGTACATGGAAGAAGTATACAAAGATCCGAAGAAGTATACTGAAACCTTATTTGAAGATCGTACTCATTTGGTTAAGACTCTAATGCGGGAGGATGAGGGCTATCGAAAGGCTGTAACAGATCAAATGGAAATACTCGAAAATTTGGTTGTAAACGAGCTATAGTATATATGTATTTGCACAACAAATATAATTGCTTATGTCTACTGGTTTTTTTCTCTATGAGTTGAACACAATAGCACCATTCAAATCTAAATTAAGAATATTCTCGTTGTAAATCAAGCCACTTAATGCCATATGATTTCAAAACAAAAACGGCAAGATTAAGAAAACAAACACCAACCATAATATATACGCGTTTAACGAATGGCTCATTTATAGTGAAAATGATTGCTCTGAGTACGTGTCAAGCAGTGGTCAACAACAAGCAACCCAATTACGAAGCTGTCGATTTCAAGCTAACTAACGAATCACCTGGTTGCTTAATCTTGAATGTTGTGGTGAAAAAAGGCGTTTCGTTTTCACACGAAAAATTTTTGGTGAAGACTGCAAATAATCCAGAAGAAGCGCAACATTTAAATGCTGAAATAATAGCTTATAAAATTTTGGGAAGTCAGGACTTCATGCTCAAATGCTTCTACGCCAAGCATGATGAGATGCTGATACTTGAAGAACCAAGTCAGGAGGGGTTTTCCAAAGAAAAATTGTTTGGTGAGGATCACATCTTTGCATGTTTGGAAACAATAGCGAAACTCCATCTCGTTTCCTTGCTACGTTCAAAAGTAGAAGGGATAGATGTTGATAATAGGGTTAAGGATTGGAGCAGGCAGTACGAAAAGGTTTTAGAAGCTGTAGAAGATGAAAAGGAAAAGGATACATTAGGAGAATTAAAAGAAAGGCTTTTGAGCTTGACTTCTAGCAAAGAATTTCGCAAGGTTTTGTGTCATGGTAATATGGGCAAAAGTAATGTTTTATTTAAATACAAAAATGGAAGCATAATTGGTTGCAAGTTAACGGACTTTGAGCAAGTGTGTCTACAACCACCAGTCTATGATATTATAACATTCATTCTGAATACAGTAGAATCAAATCAAAGAAATTTTAATTTTTACGAGTACACCGCGTTCTATTACAAAAAACTGAAGATATATCTACAAGAGAACGAAATCGACATTGAAGACGTCCTGCCTTGGGAAAACTTTGAATCCAGCATCAGATATATAACCCCATTATTAAAATTACGTTAKATATACGAAAATACAGACACTAGTAGTGATATGTTACGAGATCTAACTTGGAACCCTACCATAACACCTGAAGATATCTTCTTGGTACTCAAGAAGAAATTGGGACATTCCAATTTCGAATTAACCAACAAAAACTTAAAGCCGTTCGAGTCGAAATTAGGCTTCCTGGGAGAACACTTCAGACTAACTCTGGAGGTGGCTACAGAAGACAAATTGAAGAATTTCGGTTTTTTTGTGAAGACACTTCCTAAAGCTCAATCTCAGAAAATCTTTCTTAACGAAACTGGCGTGGCAATGAAGGAAACTGCTATGTTTTCGAAACTAATACCACTGCTGAAGCAACATGGTATAAATTTGTTGGATGATGTTGTTCCATCTTGTTATTTATCGACATCAGATGGACTGCTAATTGCTGATGATCTAAGTCTCGATGGATACAAAACACTGAACAAACAGCTTTCATTGGAATATGGTACAGCTAAACTTGCAGTCATTGCTCTTGCAAAGTTTCACTCGAGCTTTTTGATACTGGAAGAGAAAATAAGCCTGAAAGAAGGAAGGGAGTATAGGATTCCTCAAGAATTCTCCAAGGAAATAGCCGAAGTGTTCTATTCAGAACATGGACAAGCTCGCTCAGGTATTGAAGCAGCTAAACTTGGCATGCATGCTTTAGTAGACACTTTCAATGGAACTGATGGGATGCCATCACTAGAATTGAAGGAGCTGATTACTAAATCTATAGACGACAATTCTAAACTACTTCGAGCATCTAAAAAGTATAGAAACACACTATGCCACGCAGACGCTTGGATTAATAATTTGATGTTCAAATACGAGAATGGTAATGCTGTTAACTGTGCTATAGTGGATTTTCAATCGTATAGGTACTGTCCTCCTGCAAATGATCTACTCCACGTCCTTTACCTAAATACAGATCGAGAATTTCGAGATAAATATTTAGATGAGATGCTAACCATTTACTACGAGGAAATGAAAAACTGTTTTGATAAATACGACCTGGAAATTGACGCAGTTGTACCTCGAGATGCATTCTACGATTCTTGTAGGTTTTATAAATTGTCTGCTTTGTCCCAAGCTAGCCTGCATTTTCAGATCATAATGATTTCTGAGGAGAACATTACACAGCTCTTTCAAGACCCTGATGAGATCCAGAAAGTATTCTTTCAGGAACAGAGGTATAATTTCGTCAGGGATATGTTGAAGATCGACCCCATGTTCAAAAAGAGGAATTACGAGGCGCTTTTGGACTTAAAGGAGTATTTTGAAACAATACATCGTTAAATATGTGCCTTA
This sequence comes from Rhyzopertha dominica, assembly GCA_025024175.1. NCBI lineage: Eukaryota > Metazoa > Arthropoda > Insecta > Coleoptera > Bostrichidae > Rhyzopertha > Rhyzopertha dominica. The sequence continues at coordinate 5,904,808 of QCXZ01000001.1, read as the reverse complement.
TTTATATACGCATACAGCAATAAAAATTGAGTTCAGTACGTTTATTTGGTACTTATCTTCCACTAATATCTTCTAACTGTGATAATAATACCTGGCATCCATGTAATTAATCTCCAATCAAAAGCATAATATTTCATTTATAACACAAATATTACAATCCTGACATTTTATTTGATGCACGCCACTTTTGTTGGTTTTTCCGGACTTCTCTTCATTGTTTAGTAACAGTGCCTTTAGGTTATTTTTGTTGACGGAGATGAAACTGTTGTTTTCATTTGTAAGATATTTTCCAATTCTGTCACTAATGCAGGTCCGGGCCCTGCCCTGACAGKTGGTTAAAAACTGCCGCAGTTGGCTCCAAAATGGGTTGGTCMAGTTTCTTAAAAAAAACAACAAAAAAGGTGGTATTAAAATAATGTTAGTTTCCCCACGGTATCCGCGAATATATAGTCGCAGCTTTCAGAACCTTGCGTCTTCTCATCAGATGACGATGATCGACAGTAATTCGGCAGGCACCAGTGGTGCCAGTCAGTACACTAGTACATTATTATAAAATCCAGTACATTTCTTAAAATAATTTTTTATGGGTATCTAAAAAAATTAGCAACAATTTTCAACAACGAATATGACTCATAATGTATTTCAAAATTTTGCCAATGTTAATAACATGACAACATGCAAAACATCTGTTGATAGCCCACTCGAGGAGCACAATAMAGTTGTTTTTTATTTGTTTGTAKTTATTGTGTTTGATTTCATATAAAAGCAAGTCTTAAAAATGCATGTTTTTTACGATATTAGCGTCAGATAGGAGTCCACAATCTAGTACATATATCACAGATATCTAGTACATTTTTACAGCTACCCTGTACATCGAGAAAGATATGAAAAAATTGTAAAAAGTATGTTGCGAACTACTACGGGAAATAATCAATTTGATTATCTCATATGTAACTATTAAAAGTGGGCAGGATATAACAGATCAAATAAATATTTTCAATTTAATTAGCTCTTGGGCTAAAGTTAAAATACAGAAGACTGGCTGTAATAATTAATAATTGTTTTATTTTGTTAGATTTAGAGATTTTTTAACTTTATTTGTTAATTTTATATTAATGTTTATTCATATAACTTAGCCACACTATGTGGCAATTAGCAATTACCAAAGTAGAAGTACAAAGTATTTTAGTCTTATTTTTAAATAGGTGTTGTTAATACATGTACAGAGTGTGTCACGACGAGTTCCTATTAGACGTTTATGGGGAAGCGGTCAGAAGGGAATTATGAAATTCTGCAGTATTAGGTTTTCGATTGTTTTTTTTTAATGAAAATAAAGGGAACTTAAAATTACTTCCGGTTATACCTGAAGTATACGCCAACTTTGTTATTTTTAATAGAACCGTATAATTTTCTGCGGTTTTGTATTCTACGCAAAAATCTAGTGTGGCTTTGTGTAACACATGATATACTTATGTTATAATTTTCGAGATATAAGAGTTTAAAAAAATTGAAAGCTATACTGAATCCCGTTCGACGCCTACCACACAAACATATGTGAATCGAATATCGATAGTATGAATGACAAAGGTCTAAAATACACCTTGGTCCAATCAAATTTTGAAAACAGTGTATGCAGTAGTTACAGGATGACGTCATAGTTAAGTATCTAAAAATAGGCAAAATTAAAAAAAAATACATGGAACTTCCTTTTTTTTCATGCCGCTTTTGGATTCTAGGGAAATTTTAGTTGGGGTTTGTGTAAAACACTATGAGGCTACAAGTAACAGATTTTTTTATATTTAACATTTTATGTGAAAAACTGTTGAAATTGCATTTTATGCAACTTCAGATGTGCTTTGGATGCAATTTGACAGACACTAAAACAAGTGTATATCTAGTCTGCAACATGCTGCCGGTATCTCACACTGAGATATTCTAATTAATTGTTACCATCACTTATCAGATAAAAATATTTGCTAGTGAAAGAAAGGAATGCCTAATAATTATTTATGAAATAAAAACAAATGATTATTTAATTTCATATTTTACGTTGTCATTTTGACAATTTACTTTACACATTTCCAAATGCCTATCGTATGCAAAGACGAAGGCTAATAAAGCAAGACCAAATAAAACATTTGTTTTAGTTTCAATACCACCGACAAAAACAAAACACTAACAATTTTTATTAGTTTTAACATTTTTGTATAAACAGACGAAAATTTTAATAGCGAGAAACTTAGCTGCCAAATTTTTTTATAAACTCTTATATCTCGAAAATTTTAACATTTAAGTGTATAATGTGGTACATAAAGCCGCACTTGAATTATTTTCATTAAAAAGATCACATTCGAAAACTTGATACTGCAGAATTTCATAATTCTACCCTGGCCCTTCCCCATCGTCTAATAGGAATTTGTCGTGACACACACTATATGTATTCTAGAAAATAAATTTGTTTTGAGCTACTTAATACTTAATATTTTCAGTATTTTTCATTTTTTAGAATGTCTGTGCGATATACGGTATTCTAGTTTTCTAAAGTAACTATTTCATTTTGTTTTTGAGTTGGCTTTTTTCCACTTCCTTCCTCCCCAAAGTAATAGGTTTCGGTACAACCCTGCACTAATGTTCCCTATATAATTTATAGACTATTGAATAGGATTTCGGATAAAATTTAAATACAGATTGCAATAAAAATGGCCTGGTAAATGCTCCATTTTACAAGGCCTTACAATAATATTCACAGAAAATCAGAATCTAAATAATTTATTCGTATTATAAATAAAACCACTTAAACCAAGTTTCATTTTATAAAATTTTCCAACAAATACAAATATCTTTAAGTTCTTTATTCAACTATATCAAAATATTTGTGAATAAGTGAACAACATTGAAAATAGTATAGGTATAGAAAATTAATACACGAAAAAGTAAACGTTACGAAAGATTTATTACCTCCAACAAACATAGACATAAATCAAACACCTCAATAAAGTTTCACATATATTCGCAATAGTCTCGCAGATCTTGTATGGCTTCCTCCAACCTGTTTTTGTACGTGTCATCTTTGGCTATATGCGCAGCAATTAAAGACGTCCTATCCTCAAACAAAGCTGTCTCATCTGCCCTCGTGAAGTGCTCAACCAAAGCATCGTCTTTGACCAAAATCAGAGGCATGTAGGTGGCTGCCTGTATGATGGCAAACAACTTCTGCTCCTCGCAGCTCTTCATGAAATCAGCGAAAGGAATTATGGTCTTCAGCGTGTACCCTGAAAGCTTGACCATTTTCTCTAAGGTGGCGTAGTAAATTCCGGTGAATTCGTACATGTGTCGCTTTCTCAGCCTCCTGGAGGTCGTCAGGTGTATGACTGACATTAGATCGTGGGTTGGTGGTACGTATCTTCCACACTGGAAATCTACAAACTTACAGTCGATCGCTTGGTTGTTATCGTTGTACTTGAGAAGGATGTTGGTGGACCAAAGATCGCCATGAGAGAGAACATTCCTGTAAATTTTGGAAGGCTTGACCAAGTCGTAGATTTTGTAGCACAGTTCATTAGCTACAAGCTTGAAGTTCTGCCCAGATATCAACTTCTCTCTGTGTTGGAACAGATCGATTAATTCTATGACACATTTAATCGATGCTGTTATCCCTTTGGTGTTGATGAATCCCTCTTTCTTTACGTAAAACGTTTCTTCTAGTTCTCTCTCATACTCACTGGCCAACCTGTATGGTTTTCCAAGTTCCTTAGACTTCTTTTCTTCGTATATTATGCTGCTAGCGTGCAGCTTCGCCAATCCTTTGATGACAGTTATTAGAGTCTGATAATCCAACGTCTTGTACTTATCCAGAGCTTGGAAACCCTCCAGAAACAAGTTATCAAAAATCAAGTAACGATTATACTGCGATAAATAACAGCTTGCCGTGCAGAACCCAACCAAGTTGATGTTGTAGTTCTTGAACTTGTCGAACATATTGTACACGAATATTTCTTTCTCGAAAGCTTTCAACCCCTCCACGAATTCAGCTGGGCCTCTGTATGCCGGGAAGAGTTTGACGAAGAATGAGAATTCTTGCTTCGTGACTTGGTCCTCGTTGTCATCGAGAATTCTTACCGTTGCTCTCAAAACGCAGTGGTCTCCAAGGAGACCGATTCTTTGTTCGACGTTTTCCAAGCAGTATTGGAGGAGCTCAAAATTAGAGCTCTGTGTCTTGTTTTTGATCACTAGTGTGACTTCTTCGGTCGAAAGGGATCTTCCACCGGGTACTTCTTCCATTCTGATTGCTTGCTCTCACTGCTGTTCTAGCACAGACTGAGTGCTTAGTTCGCTGTTATCTATGTCAAATATTTGGGTTTCGTAAAAATTATTCACAGAACACACACCAGGATTAATTGGTAGATCGTAAAACACACGAGATTTATGTGATGGTAAAAATTTCCTGGATAATTTTAGTATAAATAATTTTCTTCTACAGTGTGATGCCTGATTTAAAGGAAAACCCACTGCAAGTTACTGGCCTTGTTAAAATTTGAATCATTGCATAATTTATTACATAATAACACTCCATATAGATGGATCAGTTTAAATTTTAAATGTCAATTATCAGTTGTTTGAAATACTTATGGAGACGACTCTAACTGAAAATATGGTTTGTACAATCTTACATTAAACAGGGTTTATTTCTCACTTTCGTTCCTGTCATAATCAGTTCAAAAACTTTGTAAAACACTTGACAGAAATAGTAAAGGTCTTGTATGTAAACTGGGGAGCATTATAACTATAGCCCTATCCTGAATTTTAAGTTATTTTTACGTCATGTCATATGCAAACGTAAATTAATGTAAGTAATTAGGATAAAAGAAACGAAAATAATAAGAAGTAGACTATTCAATTTAAAATGCATGGCTATGCTGCGCTGTCAACACCACAACCAACTTAGGTCTTGTCTTTATCTATGACTTAGGTCTAGTGCACTGGTTTACCTTATATTCCAAAGCAATGGCATGATGTAAGTAAGAATTTAGGATAGCAGCGCCATCTGTCAGCATTACACTGACATGATGACAAAGCCACCTAGCTGCCTTAACGGGTACTACCTAAAGGAAGGTGGCTTTGTCATCATGTCAGTGTAATGCTGACAGATGGTATTGCCATCCTAAATTCTTATTCAGTCATTTATTAACAATTCCCGTATTTTAATAAAATATTTTTTTTTACATTGGGCTCGTGCACACCTAGAGCCTATCTAAATTTCACATAGAATTTAACAAATTTTAACACAACATTCATAAATTAATAATGGGTTTGTCCTCCAGTCTTCTTAGTTAGCCCAAAAATTCTAGAATTCATGCTTTCAACCAATTTATTTAATATTCTTGGTTCAAAATTGTCCCAAAGCTCTTCTAATGAATTTTTGAGTTTATTTATGGTGACATACTGTAGGTTATTCTCGACGAACTAAGATACCCCAAAGGTTTTCAATTGGGTTCATGTCAGGTGAACAAGAGGGTCACTAACAATTCGATATTTTGGTTGGCAAACCAAACTGACGTGAATCCTCATATTATTTGTTGGAAAATGAAATCTTCGTAATTGTTATTTAAAAAGGCATTAAATTTGTCTCAAAAACTTAAATGTACTCTTGACTGTTCATTCGTGTTGATGGGGTAAGCCAATGTTAAAACGCATGCTTTTGTAAAGGCAGCCCATACCATTAACATACCACCTCCTTGCAAATAATTAGCAAAGTGGTTAAATTTAGCTCTCAATGAGGTTTTAATTTGTAATAATTCTTTTGGAATAAATACAGTTTAGAATTTTCTAACAAGCTCGATAGTTTGGATACTCATAAAGAAGCATTTCTAATTTTTTTCTATTCCTCCTAAAGAATGTATCAAAATTTTAGATGTTCTACTGGTCAAAGTTGATGCTTTTCATTTTAAATAATTTGTTTAAATTTTAGTGACAATAATAAACACATGGAAAGATAATTAGACTACAAAGGAATAGTGCATTTATAGTGACTTTAAATAATCGTGTTCAGACTATAAATCTAACTTAGCTGGTATTATTTGATTGTAGCTGAAGGCTTTATTGTTTTGTAGCAAAAAACAAAAAAATCTTGATTATCATTATATAACTATCAAGTCTCTTTTTAACAAATAAAGATAATAATGACGTCTATGATTCAGGTTGATATCAACATGAGGATTGGAATCCACTCAGGCTCAGTTTTATGTGGAGTACTAGGCCTTAGAAAATGGCAATTTGACATCTGGTCCTACGACGTAAGATTAGCTAACCACATGGAATCAGGAGGAAAAGAAGGGTACCCAAACCGAAGTGAGTGAGAAGAACCTCGTCAATATTTTACAATTTCAGGAGAGTCCACATATCTGACGCGACTTACCAATGCCTAAACGGTGCTTACGAGGTGGAAGCCTGGAATGGCCAGGAGAGAGACGCTTACTTGAGAGAACACAACGTTAGCACTTATCTAATCAAACAGACGGAGCCCAAGAGACCGAGAAGAAGATTGGCATCTAGGCCTAGTATATTTTCTAACAAACTGTGGCCTGAAGATGAGCAGTTCAGCAATATGAGCTCTCCTAGGAGTCCCTCTACTCCTGCTTCCCCCCCGCCACCACCATCCAGAGATCGGAGTGATAGTGGTATCCAGCAAAGCACTGTGGAAGACGAGAACACAACAGATTGGACACCGGAAATCCCATTTGAGAATGTAAGTTACTTAAATTCTCCTACTGCTTTTAACATCTTCTTTGCAGCTTCGTCAAACTCTATCTGGAGAAATGGATGAAGATATAGATTCCCTCAATTTCGCGTACAACCGACAGAAGTACGAATTAAAACCCAGCGACAGTAAGAAGGGTTCCCAATACGCGCTGGGAAAAGCAGAATCCATGGAGGACGTCATCGACCACAGCATCGAAATAGAACACAACAGAAGGATGAGGAGTGCTAACGTAAACCCATGGACTTTAAGATTCAAGGACAAGACCATGGAGCATCAATTCAGCCAGCTGCGCGAAGATATGTTTAAATCAAACATGCTTTGTTGTTTCATCATCTGGTTATTCATAGTTGCGGTGCAAGTCGCGATTCTACCTTTGTAAGTCATAAAACCAACTTGATCAAGCTTGTTTTATTTAATTGTTTGCAGGGATAATCTTGTTTTGATTTGTCTTTCCGTCACCACCATTCTTCTGACTAGCACGTCAGTTTTGGTGATGGCTGAAGAATTTGAACAACTCCCAGAAGCCCTTCAAAGCATATCTTCAACATTGGTGCACAACAGAAGAACTAGAACTGCTTTCATTTGTGGAGTAATAATCCTCATGGCGATAGCGAGCTCTTTGAGTCTCATGTTTGAATCTAGTGCAGCATCAGACGATGACGAAGAGTCTCTAAGTGACGTTGTTTATAACTATCTCAGGAGTGGAGGAGCTTCAACTAAAGAAATAGTAGTGAATTTGTCTTTAACACTAACTGTTAATTCGCGTTCAAAGAGATCAGTGCAGGAGAGATATAATGTGACGATGTTTAGAACTGCGAATCTGAATGCTAGTGGAACATCTGATGAATTATCCAATGTAACTTCAAAATCACTGCTAACACAGACGTATTATGAATGTCCCCATCCTGAGTACATAGTGTTCACTTGGGTGCTTTGCCTAATAGCCCTAGCGACTGCTTTGAAGCTTTACTATTTGATCAAGCTATTTCTCGCTATTGCTATGATTTCGGTGTACACTATTCTGATTATGATCCCTTACAATATTGTATTCAGTGACAACTACATTGTGGACGAGTAAGTACGCCATAATCACTTTTAATATCTATTCAAAACGTATATTTTTCAGTGATTCCGTTCCACTCTCAGCTCAGATGCTGATTCTTCTAACTATCTTCTTCTTGATGGTCGCCTATCATGCCAGGCTTGTGGAAGTCACTTCTAGATTGGATTTCCTTTGGAAGCAACAAGCAGAAAGAGAACTCGCTGATATGCAAGAAAGCAGACACAACAACACTCAACTTCTGAAGAATATTTTGCCAGATCATGTTGCCAAGCATTTTTTGAGAAATGAACGTATAAATGATGTGAGTTCTTAGGAGTTCTCTGAAAGAAGAGAATTATTTGGTATCCTTTCAGGAACTGTATGCCCAATCCAGAGAGGAAGTTGGTGTTTTGTTTGCAAGCATTCCGAACTTTACAGAATTCTATTCAGAAGACGTCAACAAGGGAATGGAGTGTATCAGGCTTCTAAATGAAATTATTGGTGAGTATTTTACCAAATTTTGGATTCCTCATATATCTTCTTGCATCATAGCTGATTTTGACGAACTTTTGGACGAGCAACGGTTTAGCACTTTGGAGAAGATAAAAACAGTGAGTGCTACAGCAACTTACATGGCTGCATCTGGTTTAAATCCTTCACATAAGGTAGGCACAGCTATTTCTTTATATTATGGTATTACTGTAGCTGTTTCAGGATTACATCAACACTGAGAGTCCAGAACACTTGTGCGCTCTCATAGATTTCGCCATAGCAATGAGGCAAAGATTAGAGGACGTAAATAAACATTCCTTCAACAATTTTGGGCTGAGGGTGGGAGTGTCTTGTGGGCCTTTAGTATGTGGCGTTATAGGAGCCAGAAAACCAGTTTTCGACATATGGGGTAACACTGTAAACGAAGCGTCTAGAATGGACTCGACTGGAGTAATTGGGCAAATACAAGTTCCAAAACATACAGCTCAGGTAAGTTCAAAATGAACCGACTTTAGATTACATTAAAAGCTTCATTTTACAGATATTGAGCGTGAGGGGATACGATGTAAAACCTAGAGGTATCATAGAAGTCAAGGGTAAAGGCCCGATGGAAACATATTTTGTAATAGGAAGGCATACAACAAGACCACCATGTTTCCAGAGGCAACCAAGTCACTATAGTAGCTTAGCTGCTGTTGTCTATGCCATGGCTCAAACCAGAAGGAAAGTCACTGGAAATACACGTATGTTGTACACATAATACACTGCATTTTTAGAAAGGAAAACTCGCAACACTATAAAGAGTTGAAATCGTGTTCGGCAACTAATTTTTCGATATATCTTGGTTTTTATTTACCCTATGACAAAAATTTATGGGCCCAAAAGGAAAGCTACGAAACCAACCATTTCTGTATATGAAAGAAGATTAAAGCTATGTCATGAATGGGTGGTATAAATTCAATTTAACTATTTAAAATTGAAAATGTCTTTTATTCTTTGTTCAGCCATATAAAAATATTTAACATTCATGAAAGTATTTACAAAAAATGCGAAAATAAACTATCTAAACAACTATAGAAAACCGTCATTTGCTTTTGTATGAATTTGTCTAAGGATTTGGTCTAAATGGAGTATGAAAGAACCTTTTCTTGTCTTCTAGCTGGCAGTTCGGTTTTGGGTAGAGCAAGGACACAACAGAAGTCTGAATCCGGAAGAAAGCTGTTTAACTATAGTTCCATGAGGCTCACCCACAGAGCACCGGCGAATCCAGTGAGAAGAAACACGACAAGAGCCCATCAAAGGAACATGCATGCCAGGCAAGAGATTTACGTGTTGTGTGTCGATGTCCTTATGTAAGATACCTTTTATGGAAGTGTTTACCTTTCATTGGACTAAATCTCAGAGGATCTAATCCATAATTATTCAAAACAGGTCCCAGCCCAACATGCGTCAGCTAGGTTCCGGGAGCCAGCTGGAAAACAGCAAATTCTACACCTCCATGGAACGGGACAACACCCTGGGCAACATATCCCGCATGGCGGTGTCGCAATCTGCCCCCCACACGCCCGTATCAGCCCCAAGTCACCTTGACGGGGTTCTGAGGACGGTCCCAAGGCTGCTCTCGGAACCAATCGTCTCCGATAAGATGAACAAGTCCCCAGGTGCCAAATCCTTAGAGAGCAAGAGCTGCAAGTTGGAGAGGAAGCCGAGGTATCTCGACAAGTGCGAAAGCGTGGACCAGTATTCGAACGTGGAAAGGAACAAAGTGGTCAGGGCCGGCAGTGTTTGTGTTCCGGTGCATTCTCCGAAGTTCTTGAACAAGATCGAGGCTAGGTTCAGCTTGAAGTCACCCCTGGCGAAGAGAGACTCTAAACTGGAGAACGACAAAGCGAATAGGGTCAACTCCACGGATGGAACTGATGTTTAGGCTAAAGCTAGGATTAAATGGGTGATTCTAGTCATTTTTTTGTACTTCAGAATGAAGATTTTTGTACTTGTTGTGTTTATATTTTAACAGGGTTGTCGAAGACGTTTCAATTTTAGCGTGATCATGATAAGTGATAATAGATAGTGCAGGGACCAAAAAAGGACAAATGTGAGCTTTGACATGCCTAAAGCGATGACGTTGTTAGGTAAATTAATGTCGTCATTCAATATTTTGTTAGCATACTGAGGCAGATCTCAGAATAAATAAAATGTGTGAAACTATTTACTATTTTTTATCTAAGTGTCGCCAAACGCCAAGCGTTCATTCGTCATTATTTTTGAATGCGGATTTATCATAAACGAGCAATAATTCAAGCCTTTCTTAGGTGCTAGATGATTAAATTTATGTTGGAATCTTGTTGTAAAGTGATGTGTTGATACCATATTGTGTGGTACATTTTCCAGCCATATATGAAAAGAAGAATCTCCCACAGGCAGTTTTAGGTTGCAGATTCATGTACCTTTGATACAAATCTACAACATTGACTAAAAAGCTTCTTTCAAGATCGTGAAACTTCTTGAAATGATTTTTTTTATTCTCCCATCGTACGCTAGAAATTGATTTAACAGGTTTAAGACTGAAAGAAAGCTCTTAAAAGCTGAAGACGTATCTTTTACAGCTGTGGTCATTATTAAAATTCGAAATATTAGTGTCGTTTTTGTAACAATCCACAAGGTTCTTTAAAAGGAGTTGGTAATGTTCGGTAAAAAGATACCCTAATTAAGACTGCATCGTACAAAACTATTTATTTTTTATTTAAGTAATAGAATTATTGAAAACCATTTTTGTATCCTAAAATTCAGATATTTCTTTATATTACGTAACATCCGAAGGGGATTTTTTGGAAATCCATCTAGCAGGGCAGCCACGGCAAGATTTTGACGTTAGTAACATGTAGTTTAAGTTGGCAACAAGGGTCGATAGCGCAAATGTCCAGTTGAAATGGGTCATTGGAACTACAGCATCAACTCTTAAAAACCGAACTACTGTTGTTAAATTTCAGGTACCCTTTTATTGAGCAAGCTATATAATAATAAAGAAACGCTTCACTCAAATGGAAAAGCAGAAAAATATTCTACACGTTATATAGTATTTTTAAGCCTCAACAGATAGCGCTTTTAAATAAAGCTTGGCAACGCTGCAGCTGCGTTTGGCAGCGCTACCAGTGCAGTCGAATATGGTGTCTTTATTGACAGCCGAAATGTAATATTTTTTCCGGAAAAATCGCGTTTTCAGTGCTCTGGAGCCCATTTTCACCATGGAAGAATCGAGTTGTGATTTTAACCAAATGTGCCGCACGTGTAAGCGTGAAAACGTGGAGCTGCGTCCCCTTTTCATCGCCCCGGAAAATTCCGGTGACAATGCCCGAATTGACGAGATGCTAATGGCTTGCGCGTCCGTACAGGTAAAGAAAAACAAATCCGGTCACCCCACGGTATAACCCCCCTTTTTCTACTGTTCGTAGGTGACGGATTCTGACGGTCTTCCTGGTGCCATTTGTCAAATATGCATCGAACAATTGAAGAACGCTTATCAGTTCAAAATCCAGTGCGAGGCCGTGGACAAAAGCCTCCGAGATGTCATGAATACGAGGGTGGATCGTGTGAAACAAGAACTACTGCAGCAGGCTTTGGAATTGGAGCCCTTGAATGGTCAGTCTGGTCAAGATGGGCAGGTAAAACCGGAGCTGGAACTGCCGACCGCACTGGAAACGGCTGATTTCATCGAGTTTCTCGAGAACAACCAGCACATACTGACTTGTCGGACTTGTTACAAGGTTTTCACGACCGTTGAGGGCCTGCGCTGCCACAAACGGCTGCATACGGGCGGCATGTTTAAGTGCAAGATCTGCGATAAGGAGTACACACGTCAGAATCACTTGCAGCGGCACGAAATGTCGCACGGCAGTCGTAAAGTCCACGTCTGCAAGATCTGCAACAAGACGTTGACCCGTTTCGAGCATCTGAAGCGACACCTGACGATTCACTTGAAGGAGAAACCATTTAGCTGCCACATATGTAACCGCGGGTTTAACAGGCAGGAACACTTGGCGAATCATGTGAAACGGTGTAAGGGGGATCGCATTTTCTTCTGCGACATATGCAACAAGGGATTCACCAGAGAGGACAGTTTGGAGGTGCACAGGAAGCTGCACGGTAATAAGATGCCTGTTTTACCGACGCTCGATAACCTGGACAACATCGAGGAACATTACTACCAAATCGACTACGATGGGCCGTATTCCGATCACTCGGACAACGAGCTCGATGACTGTTTCGAGCCTCAGATCAGTTTGGATATCACGGAAGATAGCACCGATCAGAAACCTGATAATCCCATCAGCGAGCAAGATTCCAAAGAAGAAAGTGAGGTTAGGCCGGAAAAAGAGGAGAAAAAAATGGACGTTGATGTAAAAGAAGATAGTTGCGACAATGACAATACAAATGCAGGTTAGTTTAACATATAATATGTCAATTTGCGGCCATTTTTTTCCATCAAATGAGGTGCAAGCTACAAGAAGGTACCACTAGATGGCTATATCTTACATTATGACTGTCATGTGCAATGTTCGTCAACTGACTTACACCGGTAGTGTTTAATTTCATTTAGGAAGCCCGCAACTCAGAAAATGGTCAAAATTAGTAAATGCAGTTTCAGATCACATGACTTTTTATGTATGGCACATTTTTAGAGGAAATTTATACTGGAATACTCTTTACACTAAGCAGTTTGCGAAATATTGTATAGTTTTGATACATATTTTAACTCCTCGTAAATTTATAGCTCATTTTGTCATTAGTGAGATTTGGGGGGGGGTTGTTTCTGTTCAAATACAAAATGTATTTTTCATTTTAAAAACTGTTCATTAAATTGCCACATGATGGTGGTGCCTTATAAATCACTGTTTCTGTCACAGACGATGATTTCCCTGACATACCACCTGACAACGACATAGATCTGGACCAAGACTCTGACAGCGTTCATTCTGAGTACTTACCTACGAAGCGCACACCTCCAAAAGTCAAAAGGGGGCGTGGCAGGCCTAGGAAGAATCCTGCGGCTATAAAATCCGGTCGGCCGAGAGGAAGACCGCCTACCAGAATAAAACAAGAGATAAAACAAGAAGAGGATGAAGCAGAAGAGAAAGGAGAGTTTCCCTGCACAACATGCAACAAGGTAAGCAAGCAAGTTGAATTTATTAATGTTTTATTAAACAAAACAGTTAATGAGGATATCAATGTGTGTATCAAATGTCAGATGTTTGTTTAAATTCATACTTAGTTATCTGATGGTTTTGACATGTTTTGTTATTAATAAAGTATCACTGCAATATGAGAATATTATAAATTCAGGTCAGTTCCTACTTATTCTTTTGTCTGTGTATAATTTTCATTATAGTCGTTCTAAAAGCAACGAATTTATAATTCTCCTCCTAGGTATTCCACAAATACAGTTCGCTGCTAAGGCACCCCTGCCGATCGTACAGGAAACAAACGTGCGAAGTGTGTAACAAGACATTTGCACGCACGACCCACCTAAAACGGCATATGGCCTCTCATAGCGAAGAGAAGCCGCATTTCTGCGAGATATGCACGAAGAGCTTCAACCGAAGGGACCACCTGAGTCAGCWCATGAAGCTGCACAATCGCAGTCAAGAATTCGAATGTGACATCTGCAAGAGGCCTTTCAATAGGGCCGATCATCTCGCCAAGCACAAGGCATCGAAGCACAACATCGGAGAGAAGGTAGGATTTGAATTTTTTAATTAATTAGACTGTTATAATGGTTTAGTTATAACATCTTTGGATTTTTGGTAGTCTTGTGACCAATACGCTATATTAGTGTGACATAGATGTTGGCCATTTTGCTGCGATACGTCAAGATCCCAGATCCAAACCAACCTACTTAGTTGTCATAAACATAATGTGGGTAAGGGAGTTCAGCGTTTGGTGTAATTTTTTAGTGTTAAAGAGTATTTTAAAGTGTCACAGTGTATGTAGCTTACACTACTTAGCTTTACTTAGCAAGTATTCCAAACCGAAATTACATTTAGATACAATGTATTGTTGAAAAGCTGGACATACACTAAGTACGTGTGTAGAGCATTACAATTTACAAGTTTTACCAAAAAATGGTAATGGGTGGGGACCCTGGATGTTTCTGTGATAATGAGAGAGAAACGTGTAATATTTACAGCACTTCTTTTAGGTTGTTGTTAAACAATAGATTGCAACTAAATCCAATTTTGGTTTATAATACTAAATTAAATTAAATTAAAATTAAAAATACACAGTAACACGCAATGTTCAGAGAAAAATTGTAGTATAATACAATATTTTGAAGTGCTACTGTGTATGTTTGAGTGGTTTACGTACCTTTGTATTATTCATTAAGTATTACAAACCGAAATTACGTTAAGTTGCAATCTATTGTTGAAAGACAATCTAAAATAAGTGCTTAAACTTTATACGTTTCTCTCTCATTATAACAAGAACATCCAGGCATCTAGCACGTTACCATCTTCTGGTACAGCATGTAAATAGTAATGCTCTACTCAGGCACTTATTGTAGGTTAAGCTTTTCAGCAGTACCTACATTGTAACTAAATGTAAGTTACGTTTGTTATACTTGCTAAGTAAAGCGAAGGAGTGTCAGCTACTCAAACATACACAGTAATACTTTAAAATATTCTTTTAACACTAAAAGATTGCACCATACACTGAATTCCCTTATGTATGTTATGACAACTTGGTTTGCTTTGATCCAGGATCTAAACTAAATGTAATTTCGGTTTGTAATACTTGTGAAGCAAAGCGAAGAAGTGTAAGCTACTYAAATAAGCACAGTAACACTTCTAAATATTCTTTTAAAGTCACAAAATTGCACCTAACACTCAGGTCTGTTACGCACGTTATGACAACTCGGTTTGTCAGGATCCAGGACTTCTACGTACCGCAGAAAAATGGCTGTCATTACGTCAGCACTAATATAGCGTATTGGATTGCAGAGAAGTCAGTTGTCATTTTATGACAATTCAAGAAACTAACAAAAAATTAAGCATGAGAAAAATATTAGGTGTTGATAAAGTAATGCGTAAAATTAAAAAAAGGGTTATTTGCAAAAATTCTAGAAAACATTGAAAGATATAATGTATACAGGGTGAGTTTTTTTCAATGACCAGTATGGGGATCTCGAAAACTGGCAGAGCTAGAAGGAAGGTTAGATGGAGCAAGAGTCGCCACTTTGTTGACCTAACTCAATGCACGTTTAGGTTTTTAAAAAAAGCTCGTGGCTTACTAGATATTTTGTAAAAACTAAATTTTGAGTCTTTCCTTAAATTCTTTTATCTTGTTTATTTTTGATGTTACAAAAAAAAATGTAAATACAAAAGTTGTTCATCTACAGATGCTAGAAACTATAGATAACAGTTTTTCTTAGAATTTTTCCAAACAACCCTTATTTTGAATTTTACAAATTTGTCGGATTCACGACTGCTCTCTCTCTCTTGTTTCCTTCTTGTGGTCAACCCTCACCCTTTTTTCACCTTACGAAGGTTATGGGCGAAAAGAAGTACAAGTGCACGGTGTGCACGAAGGGTTTCACGACGGAGAAGTACAGGGACATCCACATGAAGGGACATTCTGGTGAGAAGCTATATCAATGCAAAACCTGTGAGAAAGCGTTCATTTCAAAGTCGCACTTAACAGAGCATGTGAAATTCCACAACGACAACTCGAAGAAGTTCCTCTGTTCCGAGTGCGGACAGCGGTTCATAAGGAACGATTACCTGGTGATCCACATGAGGCGGCACAGGGGCGAGAAGCCGTTCAAGTGCAAGTTCTGCGGCAAGGGTGAGGTTATGCGTTCGATGTCGCAAACGTGCGCGGTTTGAGCGGGTCTTTTTTTTAGGATTCCCGAGGACGACCGATCTGACCGTGCATGAGAGGTACCACACGGGGGAGAAGACGCATCTTTGCACGATTTGTGGGAGGGGATTTGGCAGGTTAGTCCTTAAAGACTCTTTTTTTTTGGGTTCAGATTTTTTTGCCACAAGAAATACCTTAAATAAATATCTAGAGATGCAAAAAGAAACAATAATACTGCAATATATTTGACAGAATGTCAAAGTTATTATTATTGAAACTCTTTTTTAAAAAATGTTTCTTATTTTTTTACTAACAGCTGCTCCAATTACAATTAATATACATGGCGTTCCAGCAAACGTGGCCATGCCTTGGTAACTTGGGGTTAAATGGGGAAAACACTTAATGCACAATTACATGTCGTTTAGGAAACAAATTACTTGCAACTCGTTCAGAAGTTATTTTTCAACAATCTTATAATAGCCGTCAAATGCTGTTACTTTCAATTTTTTTTGTTGAGCCGTTTTCAAGATATTTGCTTAAAAATCGGTTTTTCTTACGGACTCCATATTGGATTTTTTTCATATTTAGATTCGGCTATTTTTTCTGATTAATTTGATGTGCCCATGAGGTAGTTTGGAATTAATTTAAATTATTAAAACACATTTATTGTTTTAAACCAGTTGTCTGTGTACCTAATTCATTTAATGTATTCGACATACAATTTATTATATACACAATTACATTAATTTGTAATAACAAGACAACAAAGTCAACTGAATAATCTTTACCAAATGAAACATTAAATAGAAATAATACATTTTAAATAAGATTCGAAAACCATGAGAGGCAAAAGCAAATTTAAAACGATTAAAATCATTAATAATTAATGCAAGAGGAAAATATTCAAATGGTTACAAATGATGCTCAAATAATCTGCCATTTGTTTCAATACACTTTTGACATCTCTGTTTTATGCTTTTAATTACTTTCTTTAATGTCCTTCTATCAATGTTGTTGATTGCATTTAGTAGAGCTGTTTGTAATTCTTCCTCATTGTTGTAGTTTGTTATGCTGTATAACTTATTTTTTAAATATCCCCAGAGAGAGAGAGAGAGAGAGAGAGTGAAGACTAGGGGAGTTAGATCCAGTGATCTAGAGGGGCAACAAATATTTTCCGTGATTTAAATAATTTTGTACAGTCTGACAATTATGCACAGATGTACCATCTTGCTGGAACTGAGAAAATACATTGTTTGTAATCACAGCCAGTATCAACCAAACAACTAACATCTGGTAAATTATAGTCACCATCCAGTACACATATTATGGCATTCATTCACAAAATTTGAGTTAGGTGCACCAATAATAAGTTGACTAAAATTGACATAAATATTTTGTTCTGTTTTAGTTTGATTGGACAAAAAATGATTAAAACTTACATTGTTACTTTGATTGAAGGTGATTTTGGAAAATTGGCAGTCTCTTTGTGTTTTGGTAAAGTCCACCTATGCAATATGATCCCAATGGGCCAAAATTCTGCTTTAATCACTTCATCCACGTACTCAAATTTAAGACTAAATTTGTAACGTTCATTTTTACCTTTAGTCACAAGGGAATAAGAATCTTTAACTAGAAATTTGATATACCGAGCTACAAATAAGTTATGGAAGTTTAAATGTAGCTGGTGGTAGCGCCCTCTGCAAGAAAACTATGAATAAATCTGGGTTTCTTGTCTTTGCATGTTGTTAGGATACATTATTTAACAAGGAGTTTAAATATTATATATTTCGGGAACTCCTAGCATTTTATACCTTACTTGTAACACACTGTGGTCAGGAAGTGTGAAATTAACTTTTTTTGACCAGGGCCTACAACCTGACAGTCCACATGAGGACACACACGGGCGAAAAACCCTATCAATGCACCTACTGCGAGGCAGCGTTTGCCCAAGGCAACGACCTGAAGGCTCACGTTCGCAGACACACTGGAGAACGATTCCAATGTGAGCTATGCACGGAAACCTTCCTGATGGGCTATTTACTCACTCAGCATAAGAGGACGGTTCACGGTGAGGTTAAACTAAAAAAAATCATGCCTTTTCACCATGGTTTTTGTTCCCCTCTAGGTTTGAACGTCGTCAGCAACATCAGGAGGCTGCAACCCGTGAACAAGGGGGGCCAGAACAACCCCGATGATCCGCCACCAATCACGATACCCCTCCCCCCACCGGTCATTCCACAGGCTGTTCTTTCGGCACAGATTCAGGCGCATTTTGCTGCTACGCAGATGCAGCATCACTTGGAGCAGCAGCTGGGGAGGGAGTGAAGTGTTTCTTGTTGATGGGGACGAACTTCTTAGGATAGGAATAGGGCAGTTTTTATTTTGTATATTTTCGCGTCTCACTGTAGTCTTTCAAGAACGATGGTCTTACGTTTTAAAATGGAGATGCCTAAAAGGATTTCGTGTTCCGCAGCGTTTTATTTTAAGGAATAAAATACTTTGGTCACTTCAGATTGCAGTTTCTTAAGGATGAGATGCTGGAGAGAGAAGAAAAGATACATCTGAGATGAAGATAGAAAGAAAACTACTACATCAATATGTTTGAAACTGACATTTTCTTATGAGTTAGGCCAAAAAAATGTGAAAGGTAGATTCGAAATTAGTAATTATTTTAGCACTAAATATTAAGTATATTTGTCTAAAAAATACTTTGGGTTTGGTGAAATCCTTCACCTTTTAAATAAGCATTATTTAATAGGTTGATCTTCTCTTTCTCTCTCCAGGATTTTCATCTCAACATTTAAAAATCTGAAAAACAATAGCTCTCCGACTGGCTATCTTTAATAAAAAAACATAGTACCTACTTAAATTTTATCACACAAAAATTCTGAAATGTTTTTTGAGTTGGATATAAAAGTATTGAGCACTTTCTGAAGTCTTGTAGATTGTTTATTAAATTTTTGTGGTCGTTAATTATTTTGAACTTAAATTCATTTTCATAATGGGAAATCCATCTTTTAGGCATCTTGAGTTAAAGGAGTTTCAGAATTTTGTATTCGAGGTTAGATTATGATTCTCTTCTCAAGACATTGTACATATTATCCACTTGTAAAATAAACAGTTTTTGCATAGTTTTTATTTTTAATCTTCACTTGCACTTGCTCGTCCTTTACGCAGTTTGACGGTAAGTATAGACAAACATTTCAACTGGAAGTGAAAAAATTTTTGGGTAAGTAATCACTTTAAGAAGAATTCTTCAAAATGATGATCCTTTAATACCACAGTAACAAAAGAGACTTTTTAGACACCTTATTTGTGCATGACAGGGTTATACAACCACTAATTATTCTGCAAAAAAATATTTATTTCATTGCCGATATATAAATGAATTTAATAAAATTAATGGAGATACTCGCCGGCGAAATTCTATATAAATTATAACTTGATAATTGGGTATTCCGGCAGCTTTGGGCTTCAATTAGATAGCGAAGCTAGAGGTGCTATTTGTTTATATTTCGAGTCTAGTGTGACCCTTCATCAGAAACAACTATAAAGTAATAAACCAGTATTATACAAAAACATAATAACTACATTATTGTAAAACTTACAGCACAAAGCCAAACTAAGATAAAGCAAATCCTGATACGCAATGTTCTTCTATAGCAAATAAGTGGCCATTAACCAATAACAACTTCATAAACAACACTAGAAAGAAATACAAACCAAAAATCCGAAAAAACGTTAGAAAATTTTGTTATATGACATAATATTTTATATTTGGCAAAAATATTGACAACTACAAAACGCACAAGCAAGACACACCATCCACAAAACTATACAGAATCAATTACCAATAAGAAAATAAATTTAATATAGTAGTGACAACACGAAACCCTGCAGTATGAAAGAGAGAAAAAAATAGATAGAAGATGAAAAGAAAAGCAAGCAGATCTAAAGATTATGAATCAATCATCAGAATGTAACTGTGGTTTTTTGTAAGAGTCCAGTTGAAACAAATATTTGTATATATTACTTAAATTGTCTAACTCATCTCTCTTTTCTAAATTAAAAGACAAAATAGATGTACTTGATCTTCACAACACAGTTTATCTTATAAACTGCGTTGATTGGCAACAAGTATACATCGGTCAATCAAAACAATCCCTGAAGCAAAGGATAACTTTTACTTTTGTGTAGACCCCAAAGATGTGCTCTTGCTCAACATGCAGTTGACTTTGGTCATAATTTTGATTTTATAAATCCTAAAATACTAACTATTGAAAAAACTATAAAAAAAGACTTTTTATTGAGATGTGTTGTATATATGAGCGAGATAATACTATTAATAAAAAATCAGACATAGAAAATTTAAGTAATATATACAAATATTTGTTTCATTTGGACTCTTACAAAAAACCACAGTTACATTATGTTGATTGATTCATAATCTTTAGATCTGCTTGCTTTTCTTTTCATACTGCAGGGTTTCGTGTTGTCACTACTATATTAAATTTATTTTCTTTTTGGTAATTGATTCTGTATACAGTTTTGCGGATGGTGCATCTTGCTTATGCGTTTTGTAATAGTTGTCAATATTTTTGTCAAATATAAATATATCATATAACAAAATTTTCTAACGTTTTTTCGGATTTTTGGTTTGTATTTCTTTCTGGTGTTGTTAATGAAGTTGTTATTGGTTAATTGCCACTTATTTGCTATAGAAGAACATTGCGTATCAGGATTTGCTTTATCTTAGTTTGGCTTTGTGCTGTAAGTTTTACAATAATGTAGTTATTATGTTTTTGTACAATACTGGTTTATTACTTTGTAGTTGTTTCTGATGAAGGGTCACACTAGACTCGAAATATAAACAAATAGCACCTCTAGCTTCGCTATCTAATTGAAGCCCAAAGCTGCCGGAATACCCAATTATCGAGTTATAATTTATATAAATGAATTTATAGATATATTGAATTTTGTATAACTTTATTTTCTGAGCAGATTAATAACAAGACTAAGTATATACATCTTTCAATAATAAACATCTAGGAATCAATTAATACAGCCAAATGCTTCTTGGCCTTAAATGATCATAGCAATGCACTTCCTACAAGCTTTATGAAAATTTGCAAGTTTTTATAACTGAAAAATACGTAACTAGAGAATAATGATATTTAGACCAATATATATTTGGTTTGGCTTCAGTCTTTGGTTCTTTTTTCATTGTGTTCATGCTCATAAAAAGTGATCGCATGCAGAAAGCTCCAACAAGCGCAAAAGGGGCATGAATTTTTTTCTGCACAATAATATGTCCATATTCTGTACTAAGTATTCATATCTACTTAAACCCCAGTGTAATTGCACCGACATTTTAGCCACTGCCAAACGGCCGCATTCCATTTTCCGTCCAAGCAAGCCGTGCTTTCTAGAAACTGCGTCCAACGCTATCGCGTTTTCCTCAGTAGTGCTACGCGTTGTGGTGGTGTAGTGCGGACAATTTTGTGCGAAAAACGATTCACTTTTCCTGTGCCAAAAACATGGACCCGGGCCAGAAAACTGCATGCAACATGAAGACTGAAGGTAAGTGCAGCTATTTATCGCATTTTGAACGATCGAGATGCGTTAATTTTTGAATAACGACAAAAGAAAGCCGGCTTTGTAGGGACGCGTCCTTCGCCGCCATCTTGGACACTACGGATTTTGACGAATTTTGGTGGTGAAATCGCGACAGCTAGAGATTAAAATAGGGGTGAAATGTGATGAATAAGGGTTACGTGGTGTTTTGGCGACTCAGTTTCGTTGTAATTTGTTTATTTGAATCGAATTACGTACTTTACCTGGTATTGCCGGTATTACAGGTATCTACGCTATCCAGCGTTACTTGCAAGATCCACTTTAATACGTGATTTTTTTGTGCTATTGCTTAATAACAGTGAGTTGAAGTTTATTTGACTAGGTATTAAGCTTGAGTAACTATATTTTTTAGGCCGTGCTATTGCTCTATAGAGAATTTATCAATATAATCATTCAAAATCAATACACGATAATAAAATTGCATTGAAATTATATTAACAAACGTACTCATTAACAAGAATTTGCCTGAAAATTGTTGACAATTGAAAGAAGTGTTTATGTTCAATCTAAATGGTACTTTACTTCGATGGATAAAACTGAAACAGCTCATTTACAATCAAACTAATCATATATGAAGTAAATTTACCATACTTCGAAATATCATTAACTTTTAATACTGATTTTAGTATTGAACACTTTGTCCACATTTGCAGAGACAGTAAAACGTGTCTTCATATAGAAAAAGTATTGTTCTTTCGCATATGCCCTTTTTTCGCCAATTGTCGAATTGCTCCAGTTCTTTCTTGTAGATTTTCGCTGGTAACAGACGTTCCTTCTTGCGCGTCTTTCTGGATTTGTCAATTTTATTGGTCTTTTTGACAAATAAACGCATGTCTTAGAAAGTACTACAAGAAACACAGTTAAAGTCTTTGCATTGTAATTTGTACACTCCATATGTATCAGTCTTTGGAACTACACCTTTATTGTGAAAAATACAATATCGAAATTAATAGCAATGTAGATAATAACAGTAAAACACTTGTGTATAGTGCTGGTCCAAACTTTTATTGGCAAAGCCAAATGTCTTTGGCCTTCTGTGGTGGCTTAACATGAATGAAATAAAAAAAAAACAACAGTAAAAATATTTGAACATATCATAAACATAGATATAGGTACAGAGTTGTGTGGTGTGGGAAAAGATTTGTTTATATTATATTTTTGACTTTACTATTACGATAAGTGGTTTATTTAAGGGTATGAAATCCGTATTTAGCAGATGAGTGGATTTTTTTTAAGGGGTTCAAGTTGACTTGTGTTGACGGTTTGATGTTCTTGACGTCGGCTGCATTAAATTTGTGATCTGTTTCAATATTATTTAATGATGACAAAAACATCATCTACATACCTGTGCATCAATATTGGAAATTCCCATTGTCAATCCAAATATTTGATTATAAAATTTTTGATTAAATATAAATGTGTTTTGTACGATTTTGTTTAAGAAAGTTTTATAAAAATTTTGAAGTTTGCGCTACTGGTACGCTATTGAACAATGATTCAACATCAAAAGATATTATTAACTTTAACTTGTGTTTAAGATTACTATTAATTAATAAACTGCAATAGTCCTCTTTTATATTTTTTTTAACGGATTTTTGCTTATGCCAAATGGACCGCTTTCTAACATAGAAGTAACGTCATTAAAATATTCATCTTTTTTACAGTTTTTTTTGGAATTTCCGCTATCAGCTTTTACATAAACACAACTCTACCTCTTAAACTTTTTAAAACCTTGGTCTATGATGGAACTGCCTCTTTGCCAAAAATAAAGTTTTGTAGAATCATAAACAAGTGTGTTAAATATGCAGGTAGATATTTCACATATTAGAGCCAATTATGAAATTATGTAAAAATTCTAGAGATAATCAGATCTAATAATTTAAACTAAATTTACAAGTAAATGTTGAACCTGCATCATTAATTAATTCTGTTTAAGCTGGTCTGTCGACTTTCAAAATTTTCTATTTTTCTGTCCCAGCTACTTCTAAACTAGAGGTTTTAGTTGAATAATATCACTGATACATAATAATAAACGTTTATAATAAATATACTTTATATTTGGTACAAAACTTAAAATTACAAATCAATAAATACTTTACATAAATATAATCCATAAACAAGCTAAATACAAGCTTTTTTAAAACTACTCCGTGCTGCTGTTGAGAACAGCGAGACTTTTCATCCAGTTCAAGAAGTCGGTAATCAGACCAACCCTCTGATTAACTACCGTAGGCTTTTCTGGCCTATTAGCGTCTACAATCTTCCTTAAAAACACGCTGGTTTCTTCTGGTGCCCTCACTGTGTACTCTTCAGAAGCTGGCTCTCCAGTATTTATAGTTTCTTTAACATTAGCGTTAATCTCATCATCGTAGTTGGTGAACCAACTCTTCAGCATCTTTGGGGACCTCTTGAAGACTGAGATCTTGTGCCCACCCTCGGGCTGTGTGGTCATATCTTCAACTGATGACGTGTCGGAGCTGTCGTGTTTTGCAGCGCATCTGGATTTGTCGTCGCATTTACAAAGCTTCTCTAGATCGAGCGACACTCGAACCACGCCATTGTCTTCGTGCTTCAAGTGGAGAGGCAATTTCATGTTGCTTGCTAGATAATACCCCTTACTTCCCAAGCTACCTTTTGATTTATGAGAGTAAGGTACAAAGGTGGAAGAGTTCTTCGGGAAGGTGATCTTTCCCAGGTGATGCAGGAGTTTTGAGGAACCGCCCTTCGTTAAGCCTTCACCTTCCTCATTGGCCATCCAGTCCATCTTAGCACCTACGGGATCGTCTTCTTCCGCAGGTTGGGTGGTTGCTTGAGAGTCTTGCAGGTAGTCTCTGTCTTGGGGAACGTACGGCTTGGCGTAGCTCTCTACGTTCTGGTGAGCTGCAGAGGAGTTTGTTTCGATCTTTGGACGGAAGGATGCCTTGAAATCTTCTGATCTTTGCTTGGTAAACATGGGTTGGTCGTCTTCGTGGATCTGACTGACTTGAGCCTCTTCTGGACTCTCCATAAATTGCTGGGCTTGTTCCATCTCTTGGATATCGCCTTCCATTCCTTGTTGGTGGTCATCTACTTCAGGATTCTCCATCATTCGTCGCTCTTCCTCATCGTTATTCATTTGAAGCGGACTTGCAAACTCTTGTGTGTCCATTTCAATTGGCTGTACGATGGCTTGGTGTTCGGGATGCAGCATTTGAGAAATCTTATCTGCTCTTCTGATTGCCATTTCTGGTATGGCTTCGATGTTTTTGATGAGAGAGTCGAGTTTACGTTCCCTGTCATTCATTTCGTCATCGTTGTCGAATATGCTGCCAACCGTCTGTTCTGTTGGGTGTATACGTTGATCCAACGCGGGAATCTCTTGCTTGTTATCGTTGAAGGTTTCTAAAGTATTCGCGACTGTCTCTTCTGGAGGTTGTTCGTCAACCATCGCAGGCATTTCACCTCCTACGATTTGCTGTCTTTGGTTTGGCAATTCAACTACGTCGGCTTGGCTTTCTTCCTCAGCCTCTTCAGTTTCAGGTCTTCTGTAGTAGTAGCTGGGCTTCAAGATTTTATATTTCTTGGCCTTAAGCTTGTGAGTCCTTTTTTTCAACTCTTCTCCTTCTTCAGGCACTTCTCCCAAAACATTTTCGTTCTCATCCAAGTTCAGCTCTTTGAGATCCTTCTGCACGACCATTTCGATGTTGTTCAGTGTGTTGTTTAGCTGCTCCAAAATATCTTCTTCTGTCCTGGAGGGATTCGTAGTAGCGCTCAATTCGGACTCCACCAATTCGGAGATTTCCTCATCTATCTTTTCTTTTTCAGATTCAGGTAAGTCTTGGGAGCCAGTGAGGTCTTTTTCGATGACGTCAGTGAATTGGCGCACCAGTTCATCTTTGTTATCAATAATGTTAGAAACTTCCTCGTCGTTTGAAGACTGGGGAGTTGTAATCGAGTCGCCGTCTTGCTCGAGCATCAAATTTTGTTGTGCTTCATCAACGTTCAATGTACGAGGCGTTTCTTCTACAATCTCGTTTCCACCTTCTTCCATATCGTCGACGTTGCTGTCTTCTGCTCTTTGGTCTTCGATTTTGCGGTTCTCGTTCATCAAGAGGTTCTCTTTGTTGTCTTCGTCGACATTAGGGGAAGCTACTACTTTTTCGGTATTGAATTCGGGTTGCCCCTCTTCTGTGTTCTGTAATTGAGTGCCCGTTGTTTTCTTGAGTCCCATCCTTGATGAAACACCAGGTGCTGGTGAGGTGCAGTTAGATTCGTCGCCTTCCGAGGACTTTCTTGAATTTGGATCAAATAGTCTGTTAGCGTCCTTCATCTGAGTATACTAAAAGAAAGATGACGTTTGTTTATGCGTTGTTTGGTTTGCACAAATCATGTTTTCTATATAAGAGTTATTTTCGGCCCCATAAGTTATTCCCTTAGCCTTCTTATAGCTGAACTGTTTATGACTACACTTAAAAAGAAAAATTTTCTAAGAAAACCTGCTTTCTGTATAATGTTCATCTTTCGGTTTCATTATGCAGATATTTTGTGCCTTTTTTTACAGGAAAACAAGCGGATTTCATTAATTTTCTGTTTTTGATTAACTGTTCACATTATTATTAATAATTTATTAATTTTGACGAAGGTAAACAGAAATCACAAAACCAGCAAATATAAAAATTATGTTAACATATCAATACGAAATTTTATAATTGGCCTAGTATTAGATTAAAGCTAGACGACTTGAAGTGAAAGGGCGTTATTTTATAGCGGGAACTGTCATAAACGAACTTAAAAACTCCGTGATTATATTTTGAATGTTTTCAAAGCAATGTAACTGGAACTGCTGATTTTGTGATTTCTACTTCCACAGTTTTGAAACTATTCTCGTCAAAAATTCGAGGCATTTTCGACAAAGTCAGCACACACACATATATATCATTTGTTAATATTTATTTTTCTGAAAGCTTCTTTGAAATCTTTCGAATATCTAAATGCTAAGGAAACGGATTGAAACAGCGATCTCTAAATGAAGCCATAGTAGTGAATACTTGCACACTAAACAAGAACTTGATCACTAGATGCACTAAAAAGTACTTGTTTTGGCTGTAATCATTGCAATCATTTTAACTTAATAAGTATGGTAGGTAGATCAGATTTACTATTAAATGTCGCTCTTATTGTTTTATTAGTTAGTGAACAAAAATGTTTTTATTGGTTACTTTATGAAGCTTTTGAGAAATTCGATCTATTGCATTTATTTCCAAAATATTATGTGTGATAGGTTTTTATGTCACAAAGTAAGTTTTAATTTTGTAGACAATATTCAAAATATTATTTAAATTCCTCTCGCAGTACTTTAAGGTCGTTTATGGGCGTACGCAACCGATTAATCAAATTATAAGTCCGCGCTATAACATGATACGAGGCCCATTATTAAATTTTATATTTTAACTTATTTGTGAGTTGTTTTCATATTTTTTAAAATGGTCGAAGTTTGTGAAAAAATTATATTAAACATTAATTTTTTTCTTTTGTCAGAAAAAATTGCTTTAATCAAGCCGCATAACATTTTCCAATAAAGCGGATAAGACACCTTTATGCTTGTCTGGATAATACTCACCGTGGTCCAAGCGTGGTCCAGTATTTTCTCAACTTCTTCGTCCGTCAAGAAGGGTTTTCCCAGCAACTCCTTTTTCTTCTGCAGCGCCATCACCAGTTCTTTATCGGCCAGTTCGACCAATTCTATGTCAGCTCCCATGATCCTGCCAGTTTCCGTAACGTCGGTGTTTTTCCCAAATACTCTGGAAACGTCTATCAGAGCAGGAGGTCCATACTCAGCCGGTTTAGGCTGTACCTGCGCCATCACCACCAGTCTTTGGATTTTATCGGTTTTGTTGATGTTGAGGTAACGAAGAACCTCGTTCATCTTGGCTCCACGTATGAAGCCTCCCAAAGTGTGGTAGCGCACGGCGTTTTCTTGCAGACCACTGGAGTCGGACGTTAGCTTTTTCGGTGCTTCTCCCAGTAGAGGTTCTTGGCTGGTAGTTAGCGCTTCAGGTTCCGTAGTTGTCTTTGGGAGTGCCATTCCAAGGGTCGGTTCCTCCATGTCCATAKCTGGCACAGAACGCCTGCTTYCTCCAGTTTCTCCATCGGTTTTGGTCGGTGGAGTCGCTCCTCTGCCTGCTACACCTGGCGTTTTAATCTCGTTGTCGATATCGTCGCAGTACCTGTTGCAGAGGTCGCACTTCTTGTGCTTCCTGCAGAGCGGTGCATCTTTGCACGATTGGCACCTGGACCTGGACATCCCCAACGGGGTGTCTTCTTCCTTGGTGGTTTGGTCCTTGCAGAAGATGTTGCACTGGTCGCACTTGCCCTGCTCCTTGCATCTTGGCAGCTCCTTGCAGTGCTGACAGCGTTTTGCGGAACGTTCCGCGTGGGATTCTTTCAACAGTGGTCTGCCTAGGAGTCGGCTGGCGAAGATTTGGTTTGATCGCGGTGATGCCCTATTGGGAGAAAGGAAATATGAGTAAGAGTTGCCGGCTGCTTTGTTGCTCCCACATGATATACAGAGTAGTCACTGCTGTAGTACATAAAGCTGTATAAACGAAAGTAGTTGAAGAAGAACCTAGAATATATAATAGCTTGCAGTAAACATGAATATTACCTGGCATTGGAGGTCATAAAATTAATGGTTTGAGCACATTATTTTGGTGAAACGAGCCATTGATTTTGTCGAACGAAATGGGAGAAGTAATTCAGAAGTGATGGAACAGTATGCAATCTTTGTTAAAGTTATTTTGTTTTTGATGGTAATCTATGACTAGCTGAGATATTTGATGATTTTTGGCAAGCCAAAGCATTGAATTTTGCTAATATACTAACCCTGATCTAGGGCACCTAGTTGTTCGAGATCTGAAACAAAATTTTGACAACATTTAACCTTCTTAACTCGGTTCGTTCTTAATATATTAATTATTACTTCACATGTTAGATCATTTTTCTATTGAAGCTTGTACAGTCTATGCAGTTGCTTCTAAAACAGTTTGCAATAGATATCTCGTTCTAAAAAACAATTAACCATCAAAGCAAACTGCAGTCTGTCATTTAACAATTACAGTACAAATTATTCTGGTAGAAGTTCCAGTTGCAGATTGTCATTACTGGTTGTTAGTTTAGTGTGTTATTATATGTATTCATGGAGCTACGTGTCCAGTTATACATCAAACGATGAGTTGTGTCATGTGGGTTTGTTTGTAAATAATTAACTAATAGATTGAATATCAGAGCAAATGCGTTGCACGCAATAACGCGTCCCGTTGTTTAATTGTTTGCTTTTGAATAACAAAATTTTCAGGCTGTTCGTTCTGATGGGAATAATAAACAAGCAAGAAGTTTCATTTGGTGCAATATTTTGTTCACGTACCGGATCTGAAATATTAGATGAGAAATACAGAATTAGCCAATAAGAGCAATAATATTGATTTTGAAATTTATATAAAAGCGACAGTTAGATGTAACTGGTGAAACAAAAGTATATTTAAAAAATCAGCTGGTTTCCAAGTTAGCTAACGAATTGTTGAGGCACTGTCTACGTATATTTTAACGATTCCATGAAAATAATCACTTTGTTTTATGGAACTACTGTTCTTGAAGAATGATTTGAACATATAGATAATTTTTTTGTTTTGGTTTCACAAAATCTCACTACTAGAATAAGAAAAGACATTAAAAATAGTAGAAGAATGCAACGAAGCGCGATTGGTCATATGGAGCGCACATTAAAACAAAACCTTATTTACATTATTCTTATGCCTTTCTGCAGTATTAATTGTATATACCAAATGGCTTTAATATACAAATCAATTTACTACGTATTACGAGTAAAACACTTATCCAATAATTTTCTTGTTTCTTGATTTGCATGAAAGTTTATCGATGATTTTAATAAGACCCAAAATAATCCTCCTATGCAACAAATGTCATCTACATGATGTTCTTAAATGTAGTCATTATTAAGTAGTTTATTATTTTTTTTATATTTTAACAGGATTCAAATTCGTAAAGTGGGTTATTAAATTAATGTAATGTAATCATGACTGAAAAATTCTTTAACAGGATAGAAAAGCCTCTAGTAGTAGTAGTAGTAGTAGTAGTAGTAGTAGTAGTTTTTACCTCAAAAAGGGCTTACTTTAAAACAAAAGTAAATGCAATTAACATTCAAAACAACTTCAAATATACTAAATACTTCTATAACCAAATAAATCCTTTGTTATTTAAGCATATAACATTACATAGACGCACTGCCACGATATGTGATCTAAAATCACTGTTTTTATTTATTATACAGGGTGTCTCCCATCATGTTTGTTAAATGCTACTGAAAAAGTTTTATTAATAACGTAAGAACGACACTGATTGGATGCCCTCTAAATTTGACTGGTATTTGCGAAAGTAAAGAAAACAAAAGAAACACTCACCCAGGGGTAGTGGATGCCTGTAGTAAATTGTCCTTGTCAATGTCATCATTCCTAGAAGGACTAACATTCACGAATTAGTAACTAACATAAAATTTATGTTTACATTTACCTTTTTGCCGAGCTAACACAGACGACGGACAACACGAAAACCGTACCAAAAATTAACCAATACCTCATTGTATTACCAGGTAACCTGACTCCACCGACATCACACGTCAACTGAGACACTCAGTAGCAACACATCGACATATAAATTCGCTTCCGAAGCAGAAATAAAAATTGTTTGGTTTGCAAATTGGGTCATATCGAAATGTTGTTTTGTAAGTTGCGGAATGCGAAACAAAAACTTGGCGAATTGTTTTTTTTCCGCCTGCTAACAAAGCCGCGGTAATTGCTGAGGGGCGGAATTAAATTCGTTAAAAATAATTACCTCTTCTTTGGGCGGAAGTCTTTGTGCTCGCGAGGAAAAATAACCGGGGTGGGTTTTAATTTCGAATGTATTCAGCGGAAATGGTGCTGCTTTATGAAGCGGCCAGAGGAAGGAAACGGGATGCTCAAATGCAAAAAAATATATATGTGGCTCAGCTTAGAAAAATTACGTAATCATGGTGCTGGATATTAAGATCTAATAGACTTGAAAAGAAAAGGGGAATGCCTTAATTAATCACAGTTCATCAAAATTAAATCCAGTAAGTTAAGAATAGTAGGTATATAAAAAAACAACAAAATCAAAAACTATGCAATAATAAAAAGTGAAGTAATATTAATAAAAATAAACAAACTAAACAAATAACGGAATATTATTTTATAGATATTATTAATAAGCTTTGCTGATTTTTTTTTATTTAAAAAATGACTTGTAAAATTTTTGATAGCAAATTCATCAATCAATTTTTAAACACCTGAGTTATCAGAAATGTCACTTTCAATCGAAATGATGGACAGATTTGATAGTCGATCTTGACCCATGGTAGATGGATCGGAGTTGCAGTATTTATTTTTATTTAGGTCATTCATTCATAGGTGGTCATTCAGCCATATTACATTTGGAATTCTTCAACATTTTGCTGACAATATTTATTTTAAATAGTAAATCATGGCAAATTAAAACAGAACAACTGAATTTAAAAGACTTAATATTTTCTATCAGTGATCTCGATATATTTTTTGTTTTTAGATCTCTAGTAGCATTTTCAGCTAAAGCAAAATATACTTTTAAATTTTGTTGTAGATGCTGAATTACGTTAATTCTGCTCTCCCACCTTGCATCACTAAGGTTGCAAAGATAGAGTTTTAACATGTTTTTGAAATACATCCTATCTGTACGGCGAAGCTGAAATAAAAGTATAGATTTCCTGTACTACGTCAAGCATTTCTCTCCACTATTATTCGCTAGCATCATTTACTACTAGACGTTGAAAACTGATCCATTTTGATCTACGTGGATTGAATGTTGAATTAATTCTTGTAAAATAACTTCACTAAGTTAAATCCGGAATACATTTATTCAGGTAAAGCGCTTTCGGCTAATATGCCATCGTCAGTACCATATTATAAATTATAGGAAAAAATTATGACATTATCAAAATTAAAAATCTAAACAAGTAATCTTGAGTAAAAATGGAAAACTACTTTCAAACCAGCAACGTAAAAATTAGCGTTCAAATAAAAAATTTAGAATGGGACAACTGAAATTTGCGGTAATCATTTAGTATTGTCCAATTTTGATCATTTAAAATTTTGTATATCTCTAAAATTTCTAAATAGTTTAATTTTGATGATTTATTACAATAATGTAAACTTTTTAAATTGACCAAAGTAGAAGTATATTTAAATTATAATAATAATTTATATTATTTATATATTATTATATTATATAATAATTACATAATAATTTGTAGTTACAATATCTTTTATACTCATCAAATTGTTTTAGGTGATCATTTCCCCTAATAAGAAACGATCTTCCCGTTTGTCCATTACAAACAGAGTTACAGTCGTTACATGTAAAGCTATATACACCTGAATGATTTAAAACTGAAATTTTATCCTTATTTTGGATAAAACAGGAACAGTAGAGGAACAGTAGAGAAGGCAATATTTTGATTAGATGCAAATAATTTAGAAAGGTAAATCGAAACCTGACCAATAAACCTAAGGGGGTACCAAATTTTAACTTTTTTATCACATGGGATGGTGTTAAAAAATTGAATTTTGTCAGGTATTTATAGTACAATTTTTCTATTAAGTAATTTGGAAAACCGTTATTATCAGCAATTGGAGAGTTACACCAAGTTCTTTTTCTAAGGCATTTAAAGAAAGGGGTATTGTAAAAAATCTATAAAAAAGAGAATTATTAACTACTATTTTATGGGTATGAGGATGCACAGAAGAATAGGGGAATACAAATAGGTTTTCTGAAATATTTCAGCAGTCGTCCCTGAAAACCAATATTTTTTCCTTTCATATAGGTCTTGTTATCATAACCCTGACCACGAATGTCCTGAATATCCAGTTTTAAATATGGTAGTAAAGTTGCCAAAAATATCTTCTCCCGTTGCATTAACCTATTAACTAGTGGAAAGAAGAAGAATTCCTTTTTTATTTTGGCATTAGTGTTTGATAATTCCACACATCTACCCAGAAATGTAATTTGTTCCATGTGAATAATATCTGGTGTTGAATCAGAAATAATAGAAAGATGCTTTACGCTTTTCACAGTTTTAATAATATCCTTCTTTACAGCTTCCGCTGTAAGTTTAATAATTTCATTTTGAAGATGAACTTCTAGATAATGAGGCATGGGCTTCTTTGTGTCTTTAGACTTCATAATGTTATTTACGTGTTCCGATATTACTAGATCAAATTTAGCTAACATCTCAACAGCCTTTTGTAAGGTTCCGAACTACGAAGACTGTTGCAATCATTCGTTCTGTGATAGCACGCCAACGATTTTTCTTCCTGTTGTGGAGCATCTGAAGATCCTTATCAGTAGTGAGATTTATTTGAAGCTTCATTTTTAATCCACACTAGTTTTCAGTAACTTTTATATGTTGTAAACTGTTTTCCTGCCGATTTAAATAGTTTGAATAAGGGCGCCTACTAAAGACTTGTAATAATAGCTACAATTTCTACAGGTTTCATCACAAGGACTTAAAATGATAAAAATCGATGCCATGTGCATTTTGAAGCTCTAACTGCAATATTTTTGTTGTTACGAATCGTTGTCTTCGGGCGGATATAGCTTTAAAAGACTATCTTGGTCAGGATGAGTCATAACACAATTTCTGCTTAGTTCAGGTCTTATTCTACCTTTTTCTATAAGATTGTTCAACTAACTACTGTTATACGGAATCACATCAGAATCTGTCACATATATTCGGTGATAACTTTAACTTTTGTACCAAATTTCTAAATTCACATTACATTTTAACAATCAATACAAAAAAACAAAAAAAAACTATAAATCCATCCGAACTCACGTTTATGAAAGTCAATTTATTTAATATAAGTTTTAGAAATCTAGTAAAAGCATTATCAGCACGAATTAAAACCGTGTGTGTTGTTAGAAATGCAATTAAATATATTTCAGTTTATTTAAATGAAGCTTAATTTGGTTAAAATATTAAGTAGTCGGTTAATTTTTGAGAGCAATGCACTAATCGATCTAAGAAGGTTGGCTTGACGCATAATGCTGAGGTATTTGTCAATCTGAGTTTTTTTAGTTATCCATCGAGTCTCTTTCCCTGCGTAGTAAAAATTAGCACCTGTACATATGAACTCCCAGCTTAAATTTCTAAAGCTTCTTGTGTGAGAAGTTGAAACTACTAAAAGCCCATCGGTTAATGCATTAGTCTTTGATGTGTGTTAATTCTGAATCAGAAATCGTGCTGCCATTAGTAGAACTGTTAAGGTGAAATGTATGTTTCTTTGGTACTTCGTATGATATCATTATACATTATGTGGATCACGGATCTTTATTCTCCCAAATAAAATGTATCAACTCATTTTTTGTTAAACGCGAGAGCCATGCAACTGAATGCGCCTCACCTAACTGAGTTCATCAATAACGGAATTAGTAATAAAGGGACTTTGTATGATCAATGTATGTAGAAAACGTATAAATAATTTGGGTCTTTATTTCACAGAAGATGTTTTAGGTCGCCTTGCAGAAGATCCACGAAGATTATTCATGGAATAAATACTTCATTAGTTACTTAAGTACCTATATCTTATAAGCATTTATTATTTCTATTTATGTTGAATTATACTCTACAGGACGTTCCTCCTTTGCCCCCCCCCCAGACCAAAAGCTGGGTACGCCCATGTCTGTCTCATTATTTAATTCACGGTATTCAGGGGTAGCGACACTCGACGTAGATGGTTGGAGCTCTAAAGATCTCTTCATCTGCGGTTACATCTCCATGAAAAAACTCTTGTTGCCATTTTTGCTTTTTCATCTTTTCTTCTTTCTCGTTCCCTTTTATAAAAAACTGCAGACTGAATTTTTTTTTCATGGTACAATGTGGAGATTAACCAGTTTAGAGTGTTACGTAGGTGCGTTTCTTTTCAATAATTACCCGAATACGAAATGAATCTCCACATTTCCCCCCTAGCGTTTCAATAAAACAAATCCCCGATATTTCTTCGGAAACTCCACGTGCCTGCGTTCCTTTCTTAATTGGATTATCCGCTCCCTGGGTCTGTTTCGCGTCTACGCATTTCTTCGAATAAAAAACCCATTAATTTCCCATTAGGTTGAATTTTTGCCGTGGAAAACTCCTGTAATTTATAATTCCGCGCAACGGCTAATATATTTCGAGCAAAGATGCGAGAGCACCCCAACCCGGTAATATTAATATATAGCGTTAAGCTCGTAAAGACGCAATGGTGTGGATAAATACGGGGAGATTTATCTCTCGTGTTTGCCATGTTGCTAGGCAAGGTGCTGTTCTAAATGGAGCCTGAATACGTAAGTTTTAATAAAATGGAGGTCGTGATTTATGTAGCTGCACATAAAATGAGGAGATCCAGTCGGCGTACGAGAACTTTTCCTGCAGCTTTGGGCGTGAGATAATTAGAAGGAACTGTTTTTTTTTCAATGAAATCTTTAAAGGATAATCGTGTAAATGTAGCAGCAGGTATCCTTAATAAGCTATTTATGGCTAAAACACCACCACCATCAATGGGGGGGTCAAGTAGCACCCTCACCGGAAAGGTCTTTCAATTCTCTATCTCAAATCTTAGACAAAATTCACCCGTCCTTCACACTTTACTTAATTAAATTCAAACAATGATTTACACACTGCTAGAAGGAATTGAATTAGTACGTCTGTATTTTCAAAATAGAAATTGTTTAATTTCTTATGAGGATGGATAAAATTTAAGGTTTCGTTGTAATTGGGTATTATCCATGTATTTATATTTTATTAAATAGCTATTAATAGGTAGCATCTAATCCACAAAACAGCATGACAGCTTATAAATTCGAAAAAATGGATCGTAAGGTGTATTTTTAATATTAAAAATGTGAATATTTAAAGGGACCGCCAAAACGCGAACATATTGGCCGTGACGTCCGGTGTCTTGTAAATGGCTGCTTGTTTACATCTGGGGTTAGCGCGTCACGCGTCAGCCTCAGCCCGTCAATTTATCAGTTTGTTGTTTGCGCTCATTTTGTGACAAGCGAATTAAAATTCGCCAAGAAAAAGTGAAATACTTATGAGTCATGACTTCTGAAGGCACGTTCATTGTTATGGAATTTGTATACAGCGACGAGCGGTTCAACGCGGCGGAGATGAGGAACGTAAAAGCAACAGCATAAGTGAACTTTTTATTAAATTAACGTAGCATTGATAATTTGATCACAGTGGGTTGTTGCAAACATACTATTTGTAAACATAAAAATGTAAGAATCAAAAGTGTACCCTAAACTTGACATTTATTTTAGAGGTCAGAATAAATATAAATTGCCATTTATTTTCGGGGCCTTGCGGCTCGTTCTCGGTCTGGCTAACAGTCGAATATGTGGGGAATAACGTCCTTCTTTATTATAACATTTCTCTCCATCAACTTAAAACCCATATAATTTTTCATATCCTCTGCAAGCTATAACAAAATGGAAACTGAATGGTAAACACTTATAACTCCAAAAAGAATAATAAAACTTACAGTAAGAATTAAGATGATCTTCACAACAGAAAAACAAACTTTGCGATTTCGGCATATCACGTCCAGAGGCCTTAAACAACTTTTTCATACGTTGATAATCTCGAGGAACGGTTACAAAAATTTTAGCTGTACTGACTGAAGTACTTTTATAATCACCAAATTCTCCTCTCCACTGGAGGAACAGAACAAAATCTGGAGGACTCATGTCAGGGCTGCACGGGGGATGTGGGAGAATTTCACAGCAGTTCTTCTCGCAAACTCCTTTGACCGACACTGCTTTATGCGATCAAGTGTTATCGTGCAACAGGATTACGCCGCTGTCTTTCATATCTCGTCTACACTTCCCTACAAAGAAGACAAATAAATACATTTGTCTTTTGGTATTCGTCTATTGCTTGTTTGTCCCCGGGGTCTTCTTCCATTATTGTAGCCACAATAGCAGCAAAACTGTTGTCGGTAGCAGTACGAGACCTCCAACTTCTATGGGCGAATTTAACACTAAAAAAACGTTACATAACCGAGCTTGTGTTGTCTTCCTGCAGTTGAAGACAGTAATGCATGGTATCAGATGGATGGTTCACCAGCACATGCCAATCGTGCTGTTGGAGAAGTCTTGGAATAAATGTTCGGTGATCGTTGGATTGCACATATAAGTTACCACCTCGATCTCCTGATTTAACAACTCTTGATTATTTTATTCGGAGTTACGTAAAAGATCAAGTGTACAGAACTCATGTGACCACTAAAAACAACTTAATGGACATTTAATGAAACTGTTTCGCGAGCTGGTTATTCAAGCCCATTAAAATGAAGTGAAAAGTGTATAACTCAAATTGGTGGTGTGTTTGGACATTTAGTAGAAGTTCTCGAGAAAACGTGCGGAGGGAGATTCCGGTTTGTCGCCGTAAACACCAATAGCACCCTTTGCAAAAATCAAGTAGGAATTGGAAACCTATACTGCAGGATACAGTTTATTGAAGAACCACTAGCCACTACTCCACGCTTTTGAGAGTGCACTGCTTATCGATTTCCACTTGTAATTCCTGGACAAAAGAAGAATCCTTTTGCTTTTGTATACGGAAGGTCGGGCWTTGTATTTCTTTTCTTTTCTATCCTATTCGGGGGAAGTACTTACGTTCGGTTCGCTGCGTATATTTATCTTCAGTTCGCCGATCGGAAAAAAAATACATAATTCAAAATGATAAATAAGATTAAGCAAGCTGGCGGATCGTTCATCAATTCGAAAGCAATAACGGTACGAAACCTTTGTGTTTGGTGGTAGAAGTATTAATATTAATTGCTTGATTGTGTAAGATTAACGATAACAAATGCTAGGTTTAGATGTTGTAGCGTTTGTATAAAATTTTTGTGAATTTTGAATTATACGTTTTTGTTTTCAAGAATAATAAGAGGATATCATTAATGTTGATGGTTTTGGCTGGAATAAATGTCAATCCTGCAAGGCTGCAAGACTCTAGAATGAAAATTGCCAAATATTTTGCATGCAGTACGGCGATCTCTATTTTATGTTCTTCGCAAAATCTGTATGTGTTGCGGGTTTAATAACATCGAAATTGAAAAAAAATCTGTTTTGTTTGTTTGAAAACAACACATGATTCAAACTATAA
This sequence comes from Rhyzopertha dominica, assembly GCA_025024175.1. NCBI lineage: Eukaryota > Metazoa > Arthropoda > Insecta > Coleoptera > Bostrichidae > Rhyzopertha > Rhyzopertha dominica. The sequence continues at coordinate 5,866,771 of QCXZ01000001.1, read as the reverse complement.
AAACTGTGCAACTGGCACTGAAGATGGTCATTTCTCTAAGTAAAGAAGACATTGAATTATTACACAATTTGTTTTATAATAAGAGTCCACATGGACATTACGATTTTAAAGTATACCCGATAATTCTTTTGATCGTTTTTATATATTTGTTCAATATTTGAAAAGAAAAATCTGTATAAAAAAACAGCATAAGTTTAATAATGGGAATATAATAGAATAGAAGTTTATTCACTATTATACATAATTTGCAATAAAAATTTAGAAACACTTCACAATAAAGATAACAATGAAATAAATGTAAATAAGTTACTAACAGAAGATTTAATCGAGATAAAAAAATAAAGCGATCAAAATAATCTTTTGCCGAATAAAAGACTGACTTAAGAAGGAATTTTTAATATCAATTTTTAACTTATGGGAATCCAATTCTTTTATGTTTACTTCTACAATAAATCTCCCCGAAGCCTATCAAATCCACTATATTTAATAAATACGCAAAGCGCTTTCAGTTATAATTAGCCACCATCAGTGCCTCATAATGTAAAAAGGAATACAAAAGAATTTATAAAACTGACATTGTCAAAATCGAAATAAGCAATCTTGACTTCAAACAAAAAAAGTAGCCTACATGCCAAAAGCATAAACATGAAATCAGTGATCAAATAAAGAATTTAGAGTAGGACAACTAAACTTACAAAAATCATTCAAAATTGTAAAATTACCGTTATCTATAATTTTGTATATTTCAAGAATTACTAGAAAATTTAATTTTGAGGATTTATTACAAGCATGTAAAGGATTTAAATTATTTTAAGAGGCAGTGTATTTAAATGACAATAAATGATTTGCTAACGAAGAATTTGTATTAACTATATCAGCATTTTTATATTTTGCATATTGTTTCAAGTGCTCATTGCCTCTAATTGAAAAAGAGCTTCCCGTTTGACCAATATAACCAGAATTACAATCGTTAAATATTTCGCGATACAATACTTCTCATCCGTTGGATGTGGAAGTAAAACTTACCCTGTATATAGGCAGTAGCAGCAGTAAAATTGGAGTACTTACAGCAAATATATAATTCTCTGAAGAGAATAACCTCTCAGACAACATTCTATCTCATTATAAAACAGCATTAACATCTCTTTATTCTTAATGACCTTACAAACAACTAAATTACAAGCGAGCACCTAGTCCTATTAAGCGCTTTCCTCTTATGTCTCCATCGAGCAGAATTAGACGTCTTTATAATTTTTTATTAAATTCCCTCCGGACAGGTAGGTACCGGAGTTAATAATTTCGCCCGGATTGCCTGCAGACGTCATTATTGGGCATTATTGGAGATACGTCTTGTTCGTCGGTAATTTGTAGCGTTTCGCAATTTTTTTCATCCGACGACCGAGTTTAATTTCACGGAGTAGATGCGCAATTTTTACTAATTACTGAGCTTTCAGTTGGACGAGGTAAGACGACGAGATTCTCGCTCTCGGGCTTTTTCCTTTGTAATAATGGATTGCTGCACGAAATTAAAATTGCGGTTGATGTTTCCATGCTTGCAGTAGCGGACGAGTTGCTTTCTTTTCTGGTTGTATTTCATTTGAAGCAATTTCAGCGTTTAAAGCTTCGAGAACTTTTTTAATACATTTAATCTAGGACGTAGTACAAAATATTCTTGTCTATTTAATCCCCTAATTATTTCCTTGAGAGTGGATTTTTAATATAGGGGGTGAAAAAATACATTTATACATAAATGTACCTTACCTTTATCACAAAAAAGAGCTTTTTTATTGCACTTTGTGCTTTTGCATCGTTTCGCTTCTTTGATTCCATCAAGACGTCGCAAATGCTCGATGGAATCACACTGGACTTCTGGATATACGGTAGCGTGCAAAAAAACGGACACTGAGTGAAATTTTTTGACGTCGGATAACTCGTGAATGAAGTTACCAATTGACACGGGGTTTGATTCTCATTTTCTTGTTAACATTTCCAAGAGATATCGTTGGGATTGTTTCACTGTATGAAAAGTTATGATACCACGTTTCAATGCATATCAAAATCTAACCGTGCAAAAAAACCGGACACTTCCACAAATTTAGTAAAACACAAAATTTATTTAAAGAACCACAAAATTAACATTGATCTGACAGAACTATGGATCAATATTTAGTCGCATAACCCTTTACAGCAATCACAGCAGCACAGCGGAATCGACCAAACGGATAATTTTCTTGAGAAGAATTTTCTTCTATTCCGCCTCCAGCGCTGCCATCAAGTCGTCCGCTTTCTTAAATTTTCGGACGCGGACGCGCCTTCCTAGCTCTTCCCACAAGTGCTCGATCGGATTGAGGTCCGGCGACTGTACTGGACACTGCACATTTTCTGGGTGGCGTGCGGAAGCATAACCTCTTCCAATATCAAACGATATTGATTGGTTGGCGTTCATCTTGTCGTCCACACGTGTCAGCAGACCGACCAAGTCACAGCCGAAGCGGTCTGAAAAATACACTATAACATAGTACACATTTTCAGCAATTTCTAGAGAAGATTACCCCAAATCATTACGTTTATACCACCGTGCTTGATAGTGGGGACTTGATAATGGTGGTCCAAGCATTTTCCGTCCGGCCGGCGAACGAACCGAATGCCGTCCGAAGATAACAAATTAAATTTACTCTCATGCGACCACAAGAATTCGACCATCCGAACCGGTTCGAAAATCTTGTGGTCGGATGTGAGTAAATTTAATTTGGTATCTTCGGACGGCATTCGATACGTGCACCGGCCGGTCGGAAAACGCTTCGAACACCGTTATAAAGTCTTCACTATCAATCACGGTGGTGGAAACGTAATGATTCGATGGTAATCTTTCCTAAAAGTGTGAACTATGCTGTAGTGTATCTTCCAGGCTGCTTCAGCCTTGGTCAGCAAGATGAACGCCAACCAATATCGGAAGGTATTGGAAGAGTTTTAGCTTCCGCACGCCACCAAAAAAATGTGCAGTGTCCTGCACAATCGCCGGACCTCAATCCGATCGAGCACTTGTGGGAAGAGCTTGAAAAGCGCGTCCGCGTCTGAAAATTTAAGAAAGCGGATGACTTGATGGCAGCGCTGGAGGCGGAATAGAAGAAAATTCTCCTCAAGGAAATCGTCAGTTTGGTCGACTCCGTGCCGTACCATTGCGCTGCTGTGATTGCCCTAAAGAGTTTTGCGACTAAATATTAATCCATAGTTGTGTCAGATAAATGTTAATTTGGTGGTTCTTTAAATAAATTTTATGTTTTACTATAAATTTGTGAGTGTTCGGTTTTTTTCACGGTTAGATTTTCATATGCATTGAAACGTGATACCATAACTTTTCATATACTGAAACAATCTCAACGATATTTATTGGAAAAGTCAACAAGAAAATGAAAATCAAACAGTAAAAAACCCCGTGTCAATTGGTAACTTCATGCACGAGTTATCGACGTTCAAAACAAAATTCACAATAAACGTTCTAAGAAGTTGAGACCTGCAAGACAAGCAATATTAGTATACTTAATTATCAACAGTTGTCTCTCGCATGCAGATTTTCAAGTTTTCTTACTAAGTTTTTTTGCGCGGACAGCACTGGCCGGAAGAGAGAGCTTGGCCAGCCTCGTGTATAATAGGCAGACGTTTTAATTCAACTATAACAAAAGTTCCTAACGTTAACGCCAATAATTTACTTTGTACCAGCGTCTCCAATCACGTAAGTGTCTGAAGGGTTGTTTCAGCTAAATTTGTAATTCGTTACTTGCAGGATATATCGTAACTATCTAAGCATTTATCTTTTCGACCCGTCACGTTACCTAAAAAGAGAAACCCTCGAAAAGAGGTGAGTTAAAAGTTTTCTCTAAAGATAGTTTTCACAAGGACGCCCTTTGGCGCTTGCAGGGTTTTTCTTTTATACCGAGGAGCAATTACATGGACGTTACTGGTATTTGTGCCTATTGCTTGAGTAATAATAAAATTTGGAGACGATGAAACACAACAACGGGCAAGGGACTGGAGGTCAGCGCAGTAGCACCGGTCAGAGCGAGAATTATTCCGGAACCAACCTCGAAACGCACCGTCTAACAGGCCACATATTTTCGTTGCATATACTTAATTAAATTCACGTTTCATATATTAATGAAAAAAGTCACTGTCCAATTTATGTTAAATGTGAACCTAATAGTACTATTTCGGGCCAAGATCTTGTAACTAGTGATATTTTGTTGCCAATATATACACAGTTAAAATAGTCATCAATTGCTTAATTTCACAAAATCTTGGTTTCGCAGTTTCACCAAGCGCGGTGCTTTATAACTGCGTGGCGCCCTTAAATTCATTTATTTTTTTAAAAATGACCCACGGCCCGTGCCCGACTAATAAAGAGCAGCCGATCAAAAGTAGCTGTGTGAGAGGTTACACGGTGTCCGGTTTTTTTGCATGCTACTGTATATACGAGCCCAGGCTCGTAATACTTCGGCCGGCTTGCATGTTCAGTTACATGCTTTAAAAAGTTCTGATACCAACTCAAACTGTGACAAATTGCTGCAAAACTGTTTATACTACATTAAAACACATACCTTGAACTTACAAAAGCAAACAACTTTATTTCATTTACGTGAACGGCAATAATTACAGAACCAAAAATGTAATTCAACTAACGGGTCATAATAGTTCGGCCACCTCAACTGACGGGTCATAAGAGTTCGGCCATGTATTCCATTAGCCATGGAAACACGAGGCGGCCTGCCAAAACAAAACATATACGGAATAAATCAACAACTATCTGTCAAGCGTAGCTTATACTTTATTTTGTAACAGTTTTCAAGTAAAATGCCTCGTGGCATGCCTGTTAGTGAAGATTTGCGTATTTCTATGTGTAAAGCCCACGACCAGGGCATTTCGGGGCCTAAAATATCTGCTTCGCACTCAGTTCCGCGCTTTACAGTGCAAGACATTATCAATTTATACAAAAGAACTGGCGGGGTCCATCAAAAAAACAAACCTGGCCGACCAAGTCAAATTACCGGAGCAGATAAGAAAGCTTTGCGTAAAATTATCAGAACAAACCGACGGTGCAAAGCTAAAGAACTAACAGTACTATGGAGGGCTCGCATTTTAAAGGACGTTTCATTATCCACAACAAAGAGATGTATCAAAAAAGTAGGTTACAAATTTTATAAGGTATTATTACTTTTTCTTTTGGAGTACAAGCACTTATAATTTAATTTCATTTTTCTACTAGGCAAAAGAAAAACCCCTTTTGACCAAACTACAGATGAAGAACAGACTAAAATGGGCGCGGGAACACAAAAACTGGACACAAATGCAATGGAATAGTATCATTTGGAGTGATGAGTCGAAATTTGAGGTATGTGTGGGTGACACGCGAAAAAGAATTTTACGCACATCTTCAGAAGCATACCACAATGACTGTTTGGTAAAAAAAGTTAAGTTCCCAGGGTCTGTGATGGTTTGGGGTTGTATGTCTGCTAGGGGTGTGGGTAGTCTGTGTATTATTGACGGCACTGTTAACGCGCAGAAATACAGAGACATTTTCGAAGAAATTTTTTTACCCTCCATCCCGAATTGTCAAACGGCCGAAGGCGAATTTATGTTCCAGCAAGATGGAGCGCCGTGTCATACGGCAAAAATAGTTCAAACAAGGTTGCAAGAACATAAAATACCGGTATTAAAATGGACCTCTTCCAGTCCGGATTTATCTCCAATTGAGACCTTGTGGCATAATATGAAGAAACAGCTTCGTAAAACTCCAGCGCGTACCGTCAACGAATTAAAAGCCACCTTGCAGGCTACATGGGACAAAACGCTACAAGAGGAATGTGCAAGGCTCGTGGCTACAATGCCTAGCAGAATTAAAGCCGTTATTGCTAACAAAGGTGGTGTTACACAGTATTAAATGTTGGCCGAACTCTTATGACCCGTCAGTTGATGTGGCCGAACTATTATGACCTGTTACTTGAATTACATTTTTCGTTCTGTAATTATTGCCGTTCACGTAAATGAWATATAATTGTTTGCTTTTGTAAGTTCAAGGTCTGTGTTTTAATGTAGTATAAACAGTTTCACAGTAATTTGTCACAGTCCGTGTTGGTATCAGAATTTTTTAAAGCATGTAACTGAAAATGCCAGCCGGCCGAACTATTATGAGCCTGGGCTCGTTATCTAGAACTGTTCTAAATGTCCACATGCAGAGACTGCAATAGATATAAAATGGTAGAGCCACGGGCTTGCTAAAATCCATTGTGAGGCGATTGATTGTTACACAAAGAAACCCCTTACATAACCGTATTCGAATTGGAGGACTATAACCTTTTAAACAATAGCAGAGCAATATAACGTTATTTCATTCGGAACGAAGCAGTCACGAAAAAAACCACACAAATTTGCCCTTAGGGACGCCAGAACTAAACCCCTCTCTCATCCATAACATCGATATATTCTCCACACTTCTATATTACATTAAACCTTATCTTTATAAACATCTCAACAACTAACAACATTTAAACCAAATCTGGCGTGGGACTCCAAGTCAGCAGCTGTAAGCTCGTCGATTTCGAGACTGTTTTCATCCCCAGGGCTGCTCTGGCGTCTGCGGCTAGGTTTCCGTAGGACATCTTAGGCGCCTTCGGTTTGCCTATGCTCCTGGTGTAGAGCTTGAGTACCTGACAGTTACAGGTGACTAACATCGCGACGAAAATGCCCTGTAGGCCTTGTCCAACGTGATAGGTGATCCATAGTGGTTCGGATTTGATGAATTTCGTCAGCGACGCCAAAAGTACCACGGCTGCTAGCAGGAAGGTCAACTGAAACCAGAAAAAATGGGCATGGTTTAGTGTGATGCCCTGGTGTGTTTAGTAGGAACAGTTATAATAGCTTCAGGAGGAATATTACATAATTTTAATGAGTACATGTGTGGTTGATAAAATATAATCATTTAAATTTATGCAGAAAGAAAATATCTGATTGGTACACAATTTTTTGAGGTTATAGTTCATGGAAAACAATTATAGTTCAATAAGGTTATAATGGGTGAAAGTTGTAGTGGGGTCGTCCCACAATTTTTTTATTTTACATTTAAATAGTACACAAAAATTGAAGCACAAAGTATGGATTTTTCAATATCCGTTTCAAATGCCTCGATATTCCGCCACTGAGATGACGTAAAAGGTTCGCATGCTGACGAAAGCGAGAAACATCAATAATAGCCAGTGCTCTAGCGGCATTGCAAGTAATATTTGTTTACATTTTTTTGAGCTGTGTTGCGTTGCCAATATGGGCAAATTTTCGCGATACCGTGAGGAATGTACTCGTAAACTGGCATTGTGACATTGAAACCTAGGTTAACTTAAGCCGTATTTGTGAAAATAACTTAAATCTTCTTTCAGTCAGTTTATTCTATAATGAACATTTCAATATAATAAGAGCATTCACTGGCCTTTTGCTAAAACACGAAAGCACTTTAACCATCAAACCTGCTTTTGATCTAATGTTTTTATTGTGAGGAATTAAACGACGCTTGAAGCTTGATAATGTTTAGTTTGTATACTTTCGTATGACAACGATATGATAAATTTTTAAACTGCCAGGACGATCTCTGGCCGTCGTTAGGAAGAAAACGGTAAAGTAGCGCTGACAACATCGCACGTTCGCACGTGCTGCATGTGTCCCATGTGCAACGAATAACCCTAACAACTCTAGCCATGCGTTTTTGTTTACATAGTTTAGTCAAACTTTCGAGCTTCGTATTTGTCAGATTAAGTGGTGGAGCAACATGTTGTCGAAGTATTTGGGTAATCTGTTGTTTGTTTAATGTCAGAATGGCTTACGTTAAGAAGTGTTTTGTTCCATGTTGTAAGAATACTACTGCTGATGAACAGTTACAGGTTATTACTATGTTTACGTTATAATACTGACGTTGACGGTTATACTTATACCTTCGCCCCTCTCTCTCACTTCCATTGCATTATTTGTATTTCTCTGGCTATTTATAAAACTGACAACAGTGAGCACCTAGTTACCTAGGGAGCTGTAACAGTGCGCATGACGGAAATTAGGAACCTTTTGCGTAGTTGTTGGCGGATTTAAGAAAATATCTGAAACAGGGTAATTTTTCTACCGCCGTTTGTTACGAGTTGAATTAATCTGAAAGCAAAATGGATACGTGGCACTAGTATTCATGATGTAAGCAATAAAAAGCATAGGTTAAAAGTATCAAATTTTAATGCGCGGGACGACCCTATTGGTAACTAACTTGATTTTTCGAGAAGAATTTGATGGTGTTTCCAAAAAAAAAACAATTGAGCATCATTCAACGATTTCAAATAAAAAGGTTAGCTATTGTAGACTGTTTCGTGAATACAGATCATATTACCTGAAATATCTCAAAAACAAATGACTGTAGGTTAGTGGTACCTTAGTACTTTTTTGTTTAATTTGACGCTTCAATCGAGTGCGCTATAAAAAATGGAGTCATTCTATTTAAAATAACAAACTTGTCGTCAATATTTTTGACAGATGATGTTCAATTGTTTTTTTGTAAGCAGCATCAAATTCTTCTCGAAAAATCAAGAAATTTCCCGCTTTAAATTACTAGTTTACGACGTCAAATAAAAAAGTTAGCTATTGTAGACTGTTATAGTAAACACCCCCTGTATAACACCACCCTGAGTACCTATTTGGGTGTATTATGTTGTTTACATATTCTATAAAACAAACTAACTTGTACAGCGTAAGACCTATCCATATTGATACCGATTTTCTTTTTTTTTCAGGTGAGTTGTAATACCTTTCCATTTTTACCAGTGATGCGGTAAGTAAACCATGTATTTGATTAACGTGTGAAAGAATACATTTAACTATAAACATTGTGCAACATGATAATTAAAATAGAGCTTTAGAAGTTTGAAGTAACATTTAGTTATTTGTAAGATTACCTTCCCAGAAAAATTAACGGTTAGGTACAAAACGAAAAATTCCTTTTCAAACGCGTTATGATTTTGTTTTTTTTTTAAATTAATTAATATTTTTGAGGAGTGGGTCTCATCTATACGTTTCTGATAGGTAGAGGTAAAGTAGATGGAATTGTAATGAACTAATGACGTTTTATAAATGATATTCTATTTAGTTAAATCGGATGTAGGGGTATATGAACTGATAGTTTTTATTAAAATTTAAATTTATTATTACTGCAAGTATGTTAACAACTATTCACTCACCGGTAGTAATTTGTAACCAAAAAATAAAAATTTTTAGGTCCTAAAGATATTATAAGGCTAAATAAAGTAGCATATATCCACGCGTATTTTATATAGATTAGAAGTAAACTATAGGCGGTCGTTGTACTTTTTCAAACTGTGACTTCTAGTTTAAGTTAAGTGTTTCGATGATCGAATTGATAGTACGTATAATCCGGATAAAATTTAATGGTCCACTAAAGGTAAAACACATTTAGAAAGTGAAGGTTTTTACAAAATTACTTGTTCTTGCGGCAAGTGGTACATAGGACAGACTAAAAGAAAAGTACACTCGTATTTGACTTAACATATAACTGATTTTGACAAAACAAAAATTTTACACACAAAAAGTATTTCTGAAGTTGGTCCTCCAATTGGACATGAATTACTACCCCTTTCCTTATTCTGTCACAACTGTTTATCCCCGACTATACCTAACATCACATGAAGTTAATCTCGAGCAGAGCTTTCTGCATGATTTAACGGCGACAATCCCAATTCTGCCAGCAAATCCGTCGTATCTTTCATGTTCGACGCCTGAATTCCCGTTGCAATATTCCAACGTTCTCGCTCGGATGAGCTTTGACGTATCGACACGCTTCGCCTGCTGTTTCAAGCTTCCCGTTACCAGTTACAGGCCACCAGGAAAGCGATACGATATTTTTACCCGTATACAATTTCCCGTTTTGKACCGGAAAGCTGACACAAAGAAATGCAATTGCGGGATGACAGTAGCGTCAATATTGGGGAGAAGACAAGAWCGCATAAAAGATGAAAAAACGATATGCGGATGAAAAAGCATCGTGATGAAGGGAGAATATAGTTTGCTCGACGAAAGATGGTCTAATTAATAATAACCCTAATAAGATAATATTTTGTCGGATAGATCGCTGTCTCTTGAAAACACTGACAAAAAATTAATAGTCTGACGTTTCGATTACACCTGTAATCTTTCGAATGAGGAGAAGTCTCTTTTAACTGTTTCCGATTGCAAGGTACCTAAATTGTATGGTTTGCCCAAAATCCACAAAACCAATGTCCCATTAAGACCCATAGTCAATACGATTGGCAGTCCTTGTTACAGATTGGCAAAATTTTGTGCAAACTATTTAAAACCTTATGTAGGAAATACCAGTAGTTTCATAAAAAATTCTTCACATTTTATCGATATTATAAAAGGTTTAAGTATTTCAGAAGGTGATATTTTGGTTAGTTTTGACGTGGTTTCTTTATTTACGAAAGTACCCATTCCTGAAACGATAGATATAATCAAATCCAAGCTTAATAGCGATCCCTTAGGTGACACGATAGCCAGATTATCCAAGCATTGTTTAAAATCTACTTATTTCTTATGGAACGATAATTTTTATGAACAAAAATCAGGTTGTGCAATGGGTTCACCTCTTAAGTCCTGTAGTAGCCAATTTGTTTATGGAAAATTTTGAACATGTAGCGATAAACAGTTTTGAGCTTAAACCAAAATGCTGGTATAGGTACGTAGATGACACTTTTGTTATTTGACCTCACGGTATAGAAGAGCTGGGTAGGTTTCTAAATCATTTGAACAGTCAAAATCTAGACATAAAGTTTACTATGTAATTAGAAAGCAATGGTAGTTTACCTTTCTTGGATGTCAAAATTTACAGAACAAACACTGGACAGTTAGGACACAAGGTTTACAGAAAACCAACACACACAGACAGATATTTACATGCCACATCTCACCACCTTCCTTCTCAAAAGAATAGTCTTATTAGGACGTTATTTGTTAGAGCACAAAGGATATCAGACGAAAGTTCTGTACAAAAAGAAATATATCATCTTAAATCAGCGCTAGTGAGAAATGGTTATAGTAGTAAGAATATTTGGTCAGTTTTTAATAAAAGTGCTCGTCCAAATCAAGTAAATTCTCAGCCACGACAAAGTAAATTGAAGTTGAGTTTGCCTTATGTACAAGGCCTTTCGGAAAAATTAAAGAGGATGCTTAGAAAACACGATATTTTAGTTGTTGATAGTACATATAATAATTTAGATAAAATTTTAAGTTCTACTAAAGGTACAGTACATTTAGAGAGTGAAGGTGTTTACAAAATTACTTGTTCTTGCGGGAAGTGTTACATAGGTCAAACTAAAAGAAAAGTAGGTACGCGTTTGAAAGAACACATACGTGCTACTAGATTGCAACAGATAGATAAATCTTCCGTAGCTGAACACTCATATTTGACTAGACACAAGATTGATTTTGATAAAACAAAAATTTTATATAGAGAAAAATATTATCACAAACGCCTAATAAAATAAGCTATAGAAATTTGTAGGAATATTAATAATTTTAATAGGGATTGTGGAAATTATGAGTTAGGTGACATTTGGAAGGCTATTTTGTAGTTATCTTTTATCAAGTAGTTCGTATATATCTAGTAGGTAGGTAGTTCCTTTTTTATCGTTAGGTTCCTTTTTTATCACGTTGGCACGTTGTTTCTATGACGTCTCGCATCCTTGGTGATTTGTTTATTTACTTTCAAAATTTTGTTTGAACTTGTGTCAGGCAAATTTTGAGGTTCTTCGTCTTTGACAAAGATTACAGGTGTAATCGAAACGTCAGACTATTAATTTTTTGTCAGTGTTTTCAAGAGGCAGCGATCTACCCGACAAAATATTATCTTATTATATTATGGACGCTGAAAGCATTCACCCTCGAATAATAACCCTAATTACATACATTGAAGTCATGTCATCTCGGGTCATGGGACGGTCTTATATCAGTCAATTCTGGGGAAATGTTGTCAAAAAAGGCCATCGCTCTGGCAGATGCTTTGACCAGTATACAGTGAATGCAATACAAATAGTAAGTTCGAAGTTTTTTTCAATATATTCCTCTAGCACTTTAATGAGTGTTTTCCACCCAGGAAAGTTAGAATATGTTTTAATAGAAAGCCCTGGATCATAAGGGAAATCAGAGAATCCCCTGAAAAACTGAAAGATCTACTTTAGTCGAGTCGGGTGTATCCGGGATAGCAAGATACTTATAAAGCTAGGAAAAAAAGCACAAATGTCTAATACAATCTAAAAAGTTTAATGGTTTTCAAAAGCAAAATTTTAAATTCTGATAATCAAATTAAAGACAGTTGGCAAGGCATACATTCAATCAATAGTAAAGAGAATGACACTAAAAGAACCTACGGTGACACAATAAAAAGAATACTTCTCCGTTGCCAAACAGTATTATGTGAGATCAGCCCTTAAGGCCTAAGGATTTGAATACAAATAAGTTCATTACAGTTACTGGACCTTAGCCACAGTAATTCTACAATGAGCAGATTATGATACTAAAGTTAGAGAATTATTAGTTGAGGAAACATATCAAAGATTATCCCGAGATCCTACCTCAAAGATTTCCAAAATTACTAATGATCTTATATCAAAACTTCGAATGTTTCGAATGAGGAGAAATCTTATTTAACTGTTTTCGATTAAAATCCATAAAACTAATGTCCTGTAAAGACCTTAGTCAATACGATTGGCAAAATTTTATGCTAACTATTTAAAATCTTATGTAGGAAAAACCAGTAGTTTCGTTTGGTGGTTATTAAAAAGTATTTCAGAAGGCGATATTTTGGCCAGTTTTGAGGTGGTTTCTTTATTTACGAAAGTACCCAGACCTGAAACGATAGATATCATCAAATCCAAGCTTAACACGATAGCCAGATTATTTGAGCACTACTGTTAATATAAAATTATTTCTTATGGAAGGGTAATTTTTATGTACAAAAATCAGATTGTGCAATGGGTTCACCTGTAAGTACTATAGTAAAATATTTTTAAGAGGTAGCGATCACAAGTTTTCAGTTTAAGCAAAAATCCTGGTATAGGTATGTAGATGATATTTTTGTTATTTGACATTTTTACAGAAGAGTTAGGTAGGTTTCTAATTCATTTGAACAATCAAAATCTTGACGTAAAATTTGCTATAGAATTAGAAAGCGGTAGTTTACCTTTCTTGGACAACCAAATTTAAGGGGTAAACATTGGAAAGTTAGGACACAAGATTTGCAGAAAACAAACACAAACAGACAGATGTTTACATCTCACCAGCATCCCAAGCAAAAGAATAGTCTTATAAGGACGGTATTTTTTGCAGCACAAAGAATCTCAGACGAAAGTTATTAAACTTAACTCCAAACAAGTAATTCCTAATGAATGTGCTAAGTTTTTAGGCCTCTTTCTTCAGGACAACATGGAATGGACTCTATATTGTGAGATGTTAGTTAACAAAATTCATAAACTTTGTTAGCTAGTGCGTCAGAGAACAATTACCTACGTTTTATTAAGGTAATACATATGCACCATTGTCTTATGACATTCATTTATGGGGAACATCATCTCATATCTTTAGGACAGTCTTTAAAAGCCAGAAGCATGTTATACGTTGCATATTTGGGGGTCCCCACTAAACGTTTGTGTAGGAATCTATTTAGAAATAACAGGATCTTGACGGCAACCTCAGTTTTATGTGTTTATTTTATCGACACACGCTATACTGTTCCTGATCTACCAAACTGAAATTAATGCTTCATGATAACCAGTACTCGTCAAATCTCCTTTTAGTCGCTCTGTTTTTTAATAATATCTTGGTTACGCCACTGAGCACCGACAAAACTTGATTATTTTTTGTGCGCATAAATCTCGTTGTGATCTGGGTTTTATCCCGTATTTTGCCTGAGGCGAGCGACAATATTTCAGTTTTCGACGCACGGATTTACCAATATCGAACGATGTTATGAGAATTACGAAACGCCAGCTTTTTAGTGCACGCGTTTGTGGTTTTGAATTATTGCGTGTTATGTGGATTAAGTTGAGCTCGAAATACACGCATAAAATACCATAGTACGGAAGCGAACATTTTATAATGTTTCTGAAGGAAAACTCTGTATTCACTTGATAATGCTACATAATAATTTGGTTTAAATGTTAATTTACCTTGTTTTAATATTGATTTTAAGCTAAAATTAGTTAAAATATTACTATAATAACTTTATATTGATTTGTTTTCAATTTGTGCAAATAACTAATTATTTACAGAGCTTGCTTTGCATAACTCAATCTGTTATTAAATAATTAGGTGCGAAATATTTCCTCACCAATATACAGTTGTATACAGAAATTGCTGACAAGTGTGTTCTAGTTATTCAATAATTATGTCACTGCCTGAATGTCTAATAGTTTACAAATAACTTGATTTTGTCAATGTGACACATTTTTTACCGTTATGCTGTATAGAAGGATGCTCAAAGAAATAAACAGTTTTCTTCGTCCTATATGATGTTATGAGGAACTTTATTTAATATAAGCTGTATGATTTGTTTATTTTATTATTAATTATTATATAGCTGAATTTGTCTATAAGCATATTTTTTGGAAAGTCTGCATTTTACTTGTTTCCAGCAAATACTAGCTTACAAGTTTTATTCGTCCTGATTGTAATGCTGTATAGTATAATAGGAATAATATGTCGGCCTTTTCTTAATAACCAAGCATTTTTAAAGTTTTAGAACTGAAGTACACTCAAATTAAAATCCTGAGTACAATCATTGTTGTATATTTCAAATTTGTTCAATATCATAATGTCATATCTTTCGTGAATACTGAACACAACATAATTTCTAACGATTTTATAAAAACTTGCTACAAAGGAAGAAATCGAGGATTTGATAGAAAAAGAAGAATGAATACCACAGTAGTTCTTGAAACTTCCCAATTTACACATAAGTTACGAGTATAGCTCCGTTATGCTTCAGATATGCGATAATCCCTCTCAGGTTTCCGGAACAGCTGACAAAGCAACGCTGCATCATCAGAATTTCAATCAATTCGCTTGAGCACTAAGCGTTCCAGGTTCTTGTGTCCAGTTTCGGCATTGTTGCTTGGATTAAACGGCAATATTAGCATTCCAGAGGCTCCAAATCACCGAATCGGCAGTTTTGTACTTGCAACTGCGCCAATTTGTACAACATTAGCAAACGATCGTTACGAAAGCCCAAAGGCAGAGCTAGGCGTTTGTTTTCTGGCAGTGATGGGCAGAAGTGGATAGATAGATAGTTAGATTGGTTTATTTACGGATCACAATTTTACAAAGCTGGAATCAAAATATGACGGCTTCAACACAAACAATAAATAACAAATAAACCCAAATATAAACAACAGGCTAATAATATACAACAATCAAAATAATAGTGGCATTTATAATATCACAAGAGGCACATAAATATTGAGCAAAAAAGATAGTAAAAGAGATCAGGTAATTAGACAGTTATACACTATAGTTCAGTTTAGATTAGTTTGTCTCACCCATTGAGCGCCATTGTACAAAGGTGTAACATTTAAATAATAGCTTTACACACATTCGATAAGCAACAGATATACCCTAATATATACACATAACTGGCAAATACCATCAAATAACAATAATATAAATGGTGTGTGGTATCTGTAAAAACATATAGGAACATAATTACTGAGCAGGAAAAAATACAAGACCTGCAGAGAAAACAAATGCCAGCAATAACTCTACGGCTCTGGAGTGTCTGAAGTCCTACAAGACCCATCACAGATACACCCTCGATTCTCTCACCAACGATACCCAACCGGAAGGCACAGTGACGCAAATTTTTTTTCGATATACCTTCAATGAGCTCAATGTCACAGAAATAATGGGGTGACCATATCACACAGGCATACTCAAGTCCTGAACGAACTAGAGAACAAAAAAGAGACTTTAGACAGGGCAATGAGAAACCCGAAGAATTCCTGATAACAAAACCCAGATTCCTGTACGCTCTAGAACAAATTTTTTGAATGTGACTCCTAAAGTTAAGTTTGGTATCGAAATAGACTCCTAAATCGTTGACACAGTCTGTTCTTTTGAGTGATACATGGTTGATGCCATAATTAAATAGTATGTTGTTTTGTTTTCTAGAGAACGTAATAGCAATACATKTATCCAAATTTAGATGTAAACCATTCTTTATAGCCCACCCTGCAAAACTGTTCAGGTCGTACTGCAATTTGTAGCAGTCATCAATAGACTGGCAAGTCATGAAGAATTTTATGTCATCCGCAAAGAGTAGGAATTGACTGTATTTTATTACCTCATGTAAATCATTTATAAAAATGTTAAATAATATCGGACCACAGTGTGAGAGAAAACTAGGATAGAGGAGAATAAATAAGAAAATGAATCAAGAAGAGATATTAACGATATACGAGGGTGAATGCTTTCAGTGTCCATCATGTACGATAATATGTTTTCGGAAAGATCGCTGTTGCTTAAAAACACTGACAAAAAATTCGTCTGACACAAGTTCAAACATAATTTTGAAAATTATGTTTGAACTGGCATATACAGATCATAAATGATCGCTTAAATGGAGAGTTGTACATGCAACTTTTGAAGAATACTCTTTATGATCTAATAGACGAAGTACCACTTAATGTGATCGCTAATATGTGGTACCAACATGACGGCGCACAACCACATAGAGGCAGAGAAGTAACTACCTGGTTAAATAATAATTTTCCAAATCATTGGATTGGTAATGGAGGTCCAGTAGCTTGCCAGCCACGCTCGCCGGATTTGAATCCCTTGGATTTTTATCTGTGGGGTCATATGAAGCAGCTGGTTTATCAGGTGGAGATTACCAATCCCGAGCAATTAATACATAGAATAATAAATGCAAGCCATCTAATAAGAAACGATCCAAATTTTGTATAGCGCAGAACACGGTCTTTAGTTCGAAGATGCGAAGCTTGTATTTTAGCGGAAGCTGGTTATATTGAGCAGTTTTTGTAATTTATATCTAGATTTTTATTAAAAAGGTTTTAGGTAAATTAAATAAATATAAATAGTTAAAGCGCTTCTAAACTAAAAGAAAATATGTTCGTATAACATTTTTTACTTCGAATATCATCATTATTCATCTGTTCAAATGTGGCATAGTGCTGTATAGGAAACGTTGATCATTTCAAACATAATATTGTTGCAGTGAACGGTTTTTTTTGTAAAAAAATGTCGTTATTTCTGTATCGTCATCTGAAATGGATCTTTTCTCTCTCACCAGGATTCGAGCATCAAAAATACTACTACTTCTTGACGATATATCTCATGCCCATCACTAGCCATGGAAAGCAAAGTTCGCCGCTTATCCTGAAGGCGTTAATTGTGGGAAACAGATTGGGGTCGTGCAGATAACTCGTTGAATGGGGGGGCTTAAAAGGGCTTTCAGGCGGTCTCAACTTTTAACCCTCCGAGTTGGGGAGTTTAAGTATTCCGAACACCTACTACTTTGCCGACTGTTTCGAAGAAAGAACTGCAGATACGCCAGTGTTGGTCTGCCCGAAAATTTAACGTCTAGACTTAAAAAAAGACTTTTCAGTAATTGTCTCGGTCTAAACTTGCGTGTGACTTATAATTCTTATATGATTATGAATTATTTATTACCTGAGTTAAAAAAAACTTATATCTTAGCCCTCCTACCCAACTGGATATTTCTCTAAAATAAGATACCATGTTCATTAATATGGGTACTGCGATATAATAATATTTGTACTTGTCTATACACATTGGGAGATATTCTTCCAAAAATGTACTATTATACTTGAAAAATTTTGAATAAATCATTTTGTGCTGCCTGATACATGTTCATTAAGAATAGTTGAGGTTTTGTCTTGATTTCTAGATTTTACTGTGTGAAAAAAATTATTGCAATGTATTTCTTGACATCTTTCAAATGCCTTTATAACATAAAGCTGCATAATCTGTTGTTGTTAATTTTCATGCTTTATCTAATTGGAAATTGACATAACATATTTCGAAACAGATTATCTTAAACCATAACATTAAAATTAGGGGTGTGTAAACAAAAAATCGGTTTCAATTGAGGTACATTGAGAACATTATCTCCACGCGGAACATATTTTATATGCTCTTGGTGAAAAGTCTCAGTTTAAGTGCCATAATGAGCTGTTGCCTTGTCTAGCCAAAATATATTTGTTGTCATTATGACATTTTTTGATGAAGGGAACTAGTTTTTTTCTAACGCATTCATTGGCATACAGATTTTGAGTGATACTTAGTCCTGAAGGCACTATATATGCGAGTGGCTTTGCCTTTGAGCTGAATGGTAACCATACCAAAACCTTCTTCTGAAACTTGGCATAACGTTTGAATTTCACTTCATTGGGCACTTCATTATCCCTCCTTAAAATAGTAGGTGTTGTTTCCCGCTGCATCACTGCCATCATCGTCGAGGATAATTACAAATGAGTTTCACGCAATTTTCGCACTTTACTTTTTTGCTCTTCTAACTGCCTTTGGCTATATTTTGTAGTAGCTCAAACCGACACGAGAAATGTCTCAACCATCAAACAGTAACGACAGGTTTTCAGGCCTATTATGTTTTAATAAAAAAAGCATAAAAAGATACGTACGGATTTTTTGTTTACACACCCATAAGTCCGCAGTCGTCTTTTAGACTCACATATTCATTACATTTGTGCAAGAAAAATTCTTTTGTTCAAGAATTTGGCACATTTTGATGTTGTTTTATTCTATTGCTTGTCGTCCATAGTTTGAGCGGGTGTTCTAATCAAAAAGAGTACTTTTTGTCTATAGAATAGATACTATAGGTCAATTGTCTTGCACTTAAACTTAGTATCTACTATCTACATTTGTTTATTTATTTATATACAGAAGCACAAACAAGACGAACCTAAAACAGTGCTTACAACTTATTCAATAATGAAATTAACATAGTATAGAATAAACCACACCGCAAAACAGAAACTATTAAAATGTAAAATTAATACCTAATTAACACCTAATTTATGATTATAATATTATGCAAGAAGTAAACTATCAAAATACAAAAGGAAAAGGAAGAATTTATTGGTGAAGCACTTTGAAAATTTTTCTCCGAAATGAGTATACAGAATCACTAAATATATCAACTTCAAGTGATTGATTAGTTAGCTTGCTTAATGAATTTTAGGACTTCATACTTCTAAGAAGTGGTGAGTTTACATTTGCATTAGTGAAATGTACTGGTACATAAAACAAATTATGAGACCTAGTGTTATACACAGAAGGCACTGAAATATTTAACATACTCAAAATAACTGTCGAGTACACTGCACCATTGCAAGTGCTGTGCAGATAACGGAGATCTGCAAAACTTCGTCGCTGCTCACGTATAAGATCAGTACTCTGCAGATCCATACGAAGTTTATAAACAACGTATCTAAGGAATTTGTTCTGAATCCTTTCAAGGCTATTAATGTACACAATATATTGGGGATTCAAATAACCGAAGCATAGTTCATAATATTATTGACGTAAGCCATGAACAAAGAATTAAAAGATTTCCATTTCAGAACAATTCAGAACAAACTCTAAAAATAAATTTTAGACTATTATTTGCCTTCCTTACAATACAGGAAATATGTTCACTAAATAGCATGCAAGTCTCTAATTGAATTTACCCTATTCAATAAGCTACTGTTTATACTATAATCAAATTTTATAATGCTCTTATTCCTGGTAAATGATATCGTGCAACATTTATTAATGTTAAAAAAGGGCTATTACTCTGGCAGTACGATTTCAGCCTTTCAATATCCTCCTGGAGAAGCTTGCAGTTGTCTATTGAAGAAACACAACGATAGATTTTTAAACCATCGGCATACATGAAAAATTTGAATGTTTGAAACAATTGGAAATGTCATTTATATAGATATTAAACAACAAAGAACCTAGATGTGATCCTTGAGGAACACCTGAAGTTATTTCTACTTGGTCAGACTTAACCTTACCAATCTTCGCAAACTGACTCCTATCAAACAAATATGATTCAAACCATGCAAGAAGAGAATCACACACACCAATGTCTTCCAATTTATTAAGCATTATAAAATGATCAATTTTGTCAAACGCTTTGATAAAGTCAGTGTAAATCCTATCAACCTGTTGCCCATTTGTTGTAATAAAAATTCTGTGTACACAAACAAGTTAGAAACCACTGAGCGTCCACTCATGAAACCGTGTTGAGAAGGACAAATCAGAAATTTTACGTGGAAGAGGACATGATCGTATATAATTGATTCAAAAATTTTAGCAAAAATGCATAGCTTTGACACTGGGCGGTAACTAGCAACAAAACTCCTATTGCCTGATTTAAAGATAGGTGAAACCGTAGCAGTTTTCCAGATTCTAGTAGAGACACCTTCTCCTAATGATTTATTGAAAATTATCTGAAGAGGAGTCAACAGATTATCCATGACATCCTTTGTGAAAATGATTGGTATCATATCGGGGCCTATTCCCTGTTTTGAAAGAGCTTGTACTTTTTTCCTAATATCGTCGGCATAAATATTTGTAGCCAATCGAGATGAACTCTTGCGATAAACGGGATTGGAGTCAATAAATACGGATGAAAAGTACTTCGAAAAACTCTGACATATACCAAAATAACTAAATGCTGCACCATTACAATCATTCATAACATTAGGAATGCCGACACATGCTTTTCGTTTATTATACGCAAACGACCAGAATTGTTTTGGCTCCACGCCAATTTTTTTTTCAACAGTTTCAATATAATTCCTGTAGTCATCGTTAATGAGATACTTGCCCCGTCCTGTAAGTATTTTAAAAGTTAAGTAGTCAATCTTATTACCATATCTTTTTCAAAGACTGTGGTATTTCTTCTTTTCTTTAAGTCTTCTAATTGTTATTTTTGAGAACCAGCTCGGATAACAGCAGGATTTTCTAACGCTCCGCGGTAAATATTTATCAAATAAACTATACAGTACAGAATAAAGTTTCTGAAGTGACTCATTTGTGTCCAAGGTTTGGAACTCACTATGCCAATCTATTTCGTTCATGTTATCATTTATGGCATTATAATCAGCAAACTTAAAGTTAAATGATGGACTATAGGTTTTGAGCATAAAAATCGTTGTATTAACATGTGATTCAAATTCAAGAGCATCATGAAATTCATCAACAGGACACAAAGGAAAATTAGATTTAAATAAATTGCGAACAACATTTATGAATAAACAAACTTCTTTGACGTTAGCAAAAAACATTACATGGTTAAACATTCTGTGCAAATGCTATCTGCTATCATAATCGAAAAGATAACTCTATGCATTCCACGTAGCATCACAAGTATCAGTATGTATGTTTTAACAAAGTTAAATAGAGTGGCATACCCACAAAGTAAAGTTATGCAAATGACCCGAGATTCAGAAGATGTAGTTAACAAATCGGGAAAGTTAGGATGGAAAACCACCAAAGTTGTCTGTTAATTTATTCGTATATTCTGAAGTTTCGTGTATTCTTGCGGTGTAGATGCAAAATATTAGTTTTCAGCGGGTCGGTTATTATAATATGAGTGGTGGGGTAAAGTATACCATGTGATGGTGAATATCGATTTCAGAATTTACTTTAATACTGTTCGGGATGTGCTTGCAAAAATAATCTTTGCCTTGTCATTTTTTATCTGTTTGATATTCAAGAACATTATTCTTTGTGTCCTAACGTACCCCTCCAATATTAAAGTTTTTTTAAATGGAATCTACCCACTTTATTTTATTTTTAGATTCTATGCTACATGAGTAATCACGTATATGTGGAGATTGTTTTTACTTATGCCATAAATTTTCATGTGTAGCGCTTTTTTCCCAGAATTTAGAAACTCAGGGGTCTGTTCAAAAATTCAAATCAAAACCTTTCATATCCTTGCAGGCAAGTCAAAGTAATTAATACCTTATACTGATGGAAAGCTTGTAATAAATAGCAAATACCATTTAAAAAAATGAACTGTAATGTACGATTCATCCTAATTGCATGATTATTTACATAATAATACAGGGTTGAAGTATATACAGGGTCCGCCACCTAAAACTCCCCAGGCTCGTATTTTCTTTAACCTTCAGTTATATGTCAAATTGTAGGTCTTTTTAAATACTTTAAAAATAGCTTGGTGGGTGTCCAAAAATTTTTTTTGCAGATTAT
This sequence comes from Rhyzopertha dominica, assembly GCA_025024175.1. Lineage (NCBI taxonomy): Eukaryota > Metazoa > Arthropoda > Insecta > Coleoptera > Bostrichidae > Rhyzopertha > Rhyzopertha dominica. The sequence continues at coordinate 5,844,424 of QCXZ01000001.1, read as the reverse complement.
CATATTTTGTGTTTAAAGTTATTTTTTGTAAATATATTTTAACCTTACCTCGTATAATAAATATTGCTTCACGGTTGAATGCCGACTTTTGTCTTCTTCAATTTGTGTCATTACGATGTATGCGTAATTTTTACTCCTTCTTAGTGAAAAACAAGAAAAACTAGTCGCCGTTATGTTCTTTAAATAGGGTTGTTCAGAATTTTTAAGTGTTAATTTAGTAGCTTATTACGGTACAAATTGTGCCTATATACCCATCGCTGCACACAAAACCTAATAATATTAAGTAACTTTTAAATAAATCAAGTACAAAGTTCGTTCTAAACAGAGAGAGGCTAGGAAATGAAACCCCGTGACGAGGCTAGTAGGCGATGTAGAAAACCAAACTAGCCTCACCGCAGGGTTTCGCTTTCTAGTCTCTCTCTCTTTAGAACGAACTTTGTACTTTATTTATTTAAAAGTTACTCAAAATTTTGGGGTTTAGTGTGCAGCGATGGGTATGTAGGCATAATTTGTACCATAATATGCTACTAAACTAACACTTAAAAAATTGTGAACGACCCTATAACAGAACATGGCGGCGACTAGTTTTTCTTGTTTTTCACTAAGAAGGAGTAAAAATTACGCATACATGGTAATGACACAAAATGAAGAAGACAAAAATCGGCATCCAACTATGAAGCAGTATTTATTATACGGGGTAAGGTTAAAAAATACTTACAAAAATTAGTTTTATTTGCAAAATATCACAATATGCAAAAAAAATTTTTGGACCCTCACTATGCTATTTTTAAAGAGTTCAAAAAGACCTACAATTTGATATATAACATAAAGATGTACCTAGAAAAACAAAGAAAATACGAGCCTGGGGAGTTTTAGGTGGCGGACCCTGTATAGTTATGCAGCTCAATACTGCGGGCACGATGTGCAAATAATTGCTCACTTTGACTCTGTACACAAATTGCGAGCAATAATATCAGGTTTATTTGAAGTAATTATTCAAAATTTATACTTTTCATCCCTTCAAAAGAAAGAAAGCAACACTTAATTTGTTACATAGCAACTCCCTCAATGGATGCGAGTTTCTTCTACGGGTCATAAACCTACGTTCGTTTTGGATAATTAAATTCACCTCCCCCAGTAAAAGGTGGCACAAAGCAGGCATGTATCCAGACGTTTCCATTATGCAAAGTTCATTACGGGCCGAACGTACTATTGTTCGCGAAAACATACTCTCGTGCAAAATTACAGTTCATTGTGTCGCGTATGACAATGTTAGAGGGCAAGTAGGGGAATTACTGTTTGAATTAACGGGGGACAATGTTTACCCGTTTCCTACAAATAAACCTATATTTAGATCAGTTTGCATGCCATTAGGGGCGGCTGTAGAGCAAAGTGCAAAAGCACACTGCAATTAGACTCGCTCGAGTTATCCGGAGATGCAGGCTTTGGCGATTATGCATTCTAGCAGAACCCCACTTGTCAGAGGCAAAGAATGTAGTTGAATCACCAACAAAGCAATGTTTATGCCACGTATTAATACACAATGCAACATGATTTTGAAAGTTACTGCTGCTTCATTGCAGCCCAAACCATCTCATTGGAGTTCGAGTTGGGGTGATAGGAAGGAAGTCGAAGAACTTCGTAGAAAATATGGTGATTGAGCTTAACATACAAATGTTGCAGGTTAACGAGATACCAATGATCTTATCAAAAGTTCAAATCTTTCGGATGAGAAGAAGTCTCTTTTAACTGTTACCGATTGCAAGGTACCTAAATTGTATGGTTTGCCCAAAATCCACAAAACCAATGTCCCGTTAAGACCCATAGTCAATACGATTGGCAGTCCTTGTTACAGATTGGCAAAATTTTGTGCCAACTATTTAAAACCTTATCTAGGAAATACCAGTAGTTTCATAAAAAATTCTTCAGACTTTATTGATATTGTAAAAGGTTTAAGTATTTCAGAAGGTGATATTTTGGTTAGTTTTGACCTGGTTTCTTTATTTACGAAAGTACCCATTCCTGAAACGATAGATATCATCATATCCAAACTTAATAGCGATCCCTTAGGTGATACGATAGCAAGATTATCCAAACAATGTTTAAAATCTACTTATTTCTTATGGAACGATAATTTTTATGAACAAAAATCAGGTTGTGCAATGGGTTCACCTCTAAGTCCTGTAGTAGCCAATTTGTTTATGGAAAAGTTTGAACATGTAGCGATAAATAGTTTTCAGCTTAAACCAAAATGTTGGTATAGGTACGTAGATGACACTTTTGTTATTTGGCCCCACGGTATAGAAGAGCTGGGTAGGTTTCTAAATCATTTGAACAGTCAAAATCCCGACATAAAATTTACTATGGAATTAGAAAGCAATGGTAGTTTATCTTTCTTGGATGTCCAAATTTACAGAACAAACACTGGACAGTTAGGACACAAGGTTTACAGCCAACACACACAGACAGATATTTACATGCCACATCTCACCATCCTCCTTCTCAAAAGAGTAGTCTTATTAGGACGTTATTTGTTAGAGCACAAAGGATATCAGACGAAAGTTCTGTACAAAAAGAAATATATCATCTTAAATCAGCGCTAGTGAGAAATGGTTATAGTAGTAAGAATATTTGGTCAGTTTTTAATAAAAGTGCTCATCCAAATCAAGTAAATTCTCAGCCACGTCAAACTAAATTGAAGTTGAGTTTGCCTTATGTACAAGGTCTTTCGGTAAAATTAAAGAGGATGCTTAGAAAACAAGATATTTTATTTGTTGATAGTACATATAATAATTTAGAAAAAAATTTAAGTTCTACTAAAGATAAAGTACATTTAGAGAGTAAAGGTGTTTATAAAATTACTTGTTCTTGCGGAAAGTGTTACATACGTCAAACTAAAAGAAAAGTAGGTACGCGTTTGAAAGAACACATACGTGCTACTAGGTTGCAACAGATAGATAAATCTTCCGTAGCTGAACACTCATATTTGACTAAACACATGATTGATTTTGATAAAACAAAAATTTTACGTAGAGAAAAATATTATCACAAACGTCTAATAAAAAAAGCTATAGAAATTTGTAGGAATACTAATAATTTTAATAGCGATTGTGGAAATTATGAGTTAGGTGACATTTGGAAGGCTATTTTGTAGTTATCTTTTATCAAGTAGTTCGTGTATATCTAGTAGGTAGGTAGTTCCTTTTTTTCGTCGTCAGGTTCTTTTTTATCAGGTTGGCACGGTGTTTCTATGAAGTCTTGCTTCCTTTGTGATTTGTTTATTTACTTTTTTTTAAACTTATGTCCGGCAAATTTTGGAGTTTTTCGCCTTTGACAAAGATTACAGGTGTAATCGAAACATCAGACTTATAACTTTTTGTCAGTGTTTTCAAGAGACAGCGATCTATCCGACAAAATCTTATCTTATATTATGCACGCTGAAAGCATTCACCCTCGAGATACAGGTTGTTCAAAGTTAGAATTTTAATTTGAAATTTCTCAATAATTTTGTGATTTTAAGCAGTATTGCAGAAGCAGAAAATTGGTAACTTTATGTTTTTTGGCAAGAGAATTACGAATTTAATGCTAGTTACACTCTCTTACTTAAGTAAATTACAACATATCTTTTTTGCCTAACGAGTTATGGCTAAAATGACTAGAAATCTAAAAGATAGTTCTATTTTCAATAAAAAGGCACTCTTGTTTATGTCATATAACTCTATCAGTTTTTGAGTTATTTGGATTTTAAACATTTAATGAATTTTGTTTGTTGTAAAATGAATTTATTCTTTTTAAATTACTACAATGCGGGTAACAACAGTAAAGGCAACAAATAATAATCAGTAACAGTAATAAAAGAAAACTTCAAAGTAAATGCCCAAAAGGACTGCATTCCACTTCATTACACTTTGTAAGGCGTATCCTTAAAGATCTTTGAATATTAAATAACATTTGTCGATTATTTTTAGCAGCTTCTTGAATTTTCTGTTGTAATTCTTCGATGGAATTAATTGTTTCTTTGTAAACCACGTCCTTCATTTGTGACCGTATTGAGAAGTCTAGAGGGTTGAAATCTGGACTTCTAGGTGGCCAGACAAATTCACTGCCACGCCCAATCCACCGGTGAGGAAAATGTTTATTCAAGTATTGGCGTACTGGCAGAATCACACCACACCAAATATTTACCTTGAATTCATGCTGAAGATGTCGTTCCTTTAGAAGTACGTGGATTTTCGGGGTTCCACAAATGATTGTTTTTCCAGTTAAGAAAACCTCGCCTAGTAAACGTCGCCTCATCGGTGAAAAGAAGGTTATTAAGAAAATCCTGGTTTTCTGTTTGTTTACCTAGGATAAATTGAGCAAACTGTAGGCGAATTGGTAAATCTTAAAGTCACAAATTTTGGACAGGGGTATAGTGATATGGATGAAGATTATCTTTCTTTAAAATTCTCCAGATAGACGATTGGCTTATTCCTGTTGTCGCACTTAACCGACGAGTACTGATATCTGGATTTTCCGAAATACGAACTAAAACCTCGTCTTCATCATCGACTTTGATAGTCTTTCTAGTACCATTTAAGCGAAAACACCCTGTTTCGCCTAGGCGGATGTAAATACGTCTGAACAGTTTGTGATGGGTTTGTCTTCGATTTGGGTATAATTCTAAATACCTTCTGGCTGCACTAAGTTCACTATGTATAATTTGATTCAGCAAAAACACAAATCATATCACGCATTTCACTGTTAGAAAATTCATTATGTCGTGGCATTTTCTTATTTTAGAATTTTTACTACAAATAGTACTAATTAAATTGGAAAAAAATACAATAAACACTCTTACTTAGTAACAGTAAATTTGTCAAATATTTTTTTACACGAAAAATTGATAAGTGCTGATAGAAGCCTACTTGAAAAAAAGGCAAAGTAATAACGGTGGCTTAGGAGTCTTTACACTGAATGTTTAAAATGCAAATAACTCAAAAACTGATAGAGTTACATGACATAAACAATAGTGCCTTTTTATACAAAATGGAACTGCCTTTAAATTTTCTAGTCATTTTAGCCATAACTCGTTAGGCAAAAAAATATGTTATAATTTACTTAAGTGATAGGATGTAACTAACGCCCTGTATACATAGTGCTACATTTAGCATTAAATTCGTAATTCTCTTGCCAAAAAAACATAACGTTGTCAATTTTCCAGATGATACTGCTTAAAATCACAAAATTATTGAGAAATTTCAAATTAAAATTCCAACTTTGAACACCCTGTGTATCTCGTAAACCTGCAATATTTGCATAAGGCATGTTAAGCTCAATCACCGTGTATATTAGGACACATAAAACTATTGCTTGTTGCTCGGGCACTTGTCGCCAAAAAATTAATTCACTGCAAATGTACATGCATTCCATTAAAAGAAAATGATTTATTACACTAACATTTAAAATTGTTTCACGACTACATTGCAATTGAATAACCTAGATAAAAATATATGGAAATATCCTATACAGGATGTTTCACGAATAGTTATGACCCTGACGAAATTAAAAATGCAACCCAAAATACATTCTGATAGCCAATGTGGTTATTTTACATAATGGTATTATTTTAAAAATATATTGGGAATCCATGACGGCTATGCGCTATGGTTCCTGTCACTGTATTTATTAAAAGCCAAATGTATTCAAATGATGAAAAAATAGATATGATTCTGATTTATTGTGAATTCTAGGAAAATGTTTCTGCTGCCGCCCGTTTATACAGACAACGTTTTCCAAATAGAAGAGCTCCTGCCGATACAGTTTTCAAGACACTTGAATTAACTTTAAGGACAAACTGACCACTACTGAACAAGTCAAGAGAAAGAACAGCAACAGGCCCTGTTGGAATGATTGACGAAAATCCTCATATTAGTCAAAGGGTAGTCTCAAGAGCAACCCGTATTAGCCTGTCTTCAGTACACCGAATAATTAAAGGCAATCAATTTCATCTGTATCACTTGCAATTGGTTCAGGCCTTAAATGAGACAGATTATCCTAAAAGACTGGCTGGGAACACCAAAATTTGAATGTGAGATTTTATGACATTTGCTTCTCAGATGAAGCAAGATTTTCTAATAATGGTGGAGTTAACAAACATAACATGCACTATTATGCGCAAGAAAATCCGCGTTGGATTCGAGAAGGACATTTTCAAACTATCTACTGGACGAATGACTGGTGCGGAATATTGGGGCATCAAATTGTTGGGCCTTATTTTTTTCGCGATAGTTTAAACGGCAATACTTATCTAAATTTTTTAAGAAACGTTTTACCGGTACTTCTCCAAAATGTAAATTTACAAATAAGACAAGATCTACGGTTCCAACCGTAGGGGCACCTGCGCATTAGCATAGAATAGTGCGAAATCATCTTGATTTGGTTTTGCCTAACCGATGGATAGGAAGAGGTTCAATTAATCCTTGGCCACCGAGAAGCCCGGACTTTACTCTTTTGGATTTTTTTCTGTGGGGAATGGTAAAAGAGCAGTATACCAAACACCAATTGAAAATGTAGAGCATTTAGAAAATAAAATACGTGATGCATGTAGATCCATCACTCCAGAAATGTTAATGCATGTTAAAAGATGGTTTTGGGCTTGTGAAAACAACGGAGGGCGACATTTTGAGCATTTATTACATTAATGTTATTGACTAAATATTTTTCAAAAATAAAGTTTGTTTTACAATACCGAATTTACTTAAAGCAAATGATTGAAGTTTATGTCAAAGTTTACGAATTTATGCAGCTCTCTACGTTTTATATTTTTTAAGACGATGAACAGTTACCAATGTTACCTCTGCAAATGTATTTTGGGTTGCATTTTTAATTTCGTCAGGATCATTATTGTTCGTGAAACATCCTGTATACCTCCAAAAACATCCTCTATTTTTGCGAACATATTGGAAAACATTCCTACCACAGAATAAATGTTCTTTTCGTTCGTTCAAAAGCAAGTGAGTGGCAGTACCGCGCTCCCTCGTCCAGAAGAGCGACTTTGACCGTACCCTTGATGCAAAGCCTACCCTTTTGGAATTTTTTATTTTGATCTCTTCTGTACAAGATTTTATGGCGGATAATTGGATTAATTGGATAATTTTCGATTTGGGAATTTTGGATTCTGTACCACTGTGAAATGGTCCAACTGCATATCGTTTCAGCGCCTGTAACTAGCCCATTACCCAATGGCACCCCGCTATTGAAATTCAAATTAACGATGCAACCCCGTACACACAGTCATTACCCCGGTAACTCTGACTAATGTCCCATTGTCCCGCAATTGGCGGGGCCCTCGTTAGCGTTGCTAATTATCAGAGAAGGCGTCTGCGTGCACGTTGTACAATGCATCATTCGGGAAGTTGGCCGACATAATTAAAGTTGAAATGTGCTCGTCCGAATTAGGGTGCTCTGGCTTCGTGCAGTGGAACGACAGCCAGGGGAATTTCTCGCATTGCACTACATGACATGAGGTAATAAACTTAATGTACCGGCATCAACAGATCGATGGGTGAAGAGAGAAACTCAGGTATAACTTCGTGGTTGGTTTGTGTTTGATGTCGGTAGGTTGCGAGATTGAATTTGATGCCATTCTCGATTCGGGAGATCCAATTTTCATAGTGGCGTTATGGGTCTAGGAGTTTGTAAGATTGTTTAATTATCTTGAGTGCCGAAAGAGGGTTGATGTCTTTATGATGGTGGTATCTATTTGGGACGGTGTTTGTAACCGTCTGAAGGACTTTACATCTACGTTTATTGAATAGCAGGTTTTGTAGAAGCTTCTAGAGCACCTTCTCTTAATTCAGTTTGGTAAAGAAGACTACTCCTGAAAAAAGGAGATTTTGAAAKAAGATAATTAAATTTAACAACAAATCAAGATGGTTTTCCTACCAAACATGTCTGTTGTATAAATTCCTCATGTTACAGATTAGGAAAATGGTTGATTCTCTCTGAAGCTCTGCAATTAGAAATACACTAGATTTAACCAACAAAGTTAAAGATTTCAAAATTCCAAAAGATGTTTTACTATTCTTCCCTAACTACTTTACATTACTTTAATTTACCTTATTTTAATAAGTATTAAGTACTGGATATTTTTTTAAATTCATTTCATTAAAGGCCAAGCTTGCAGTTTCATATATTTCTCCTGTCAAGTCAGTTAGATATGATTACAGTGGAAGCAAGATAATAATAAAGTATCAAGCAACGATCTATGAGACTGACTTATGCAGAGGGTTTTACAGCTTGATGGTCGGCCGTCCTAAACTATTGGGATTAATGGCACGCTACAAAGTTCCTAGATGGGCCGTATTCAAAAAAACATTGTTGACTAAAATTTTAACTTTTCCACTATATATTTTAAAAATTTGTTAGTTGTGATAATTTAGCAATCAATAAAACATAGAAGCTTTTATAACAAATTTTATTTAATGCAGACCTGATGTTAACTGGCGCGAGACGCGATCTATTTTGATGTGATACTTTGTTGGGTTTAAATTTTCCGATGTATAAAATAAAAGCCATTGATGTCATAACGAATTTATACAAATTTAATATAAAAACATACAAATTAGTAAGTAGAAAATTATTTACATTTGTTAGAAAAAATTTACAATAGTGCATAATACAATTTATACACGGTATCGATTATGTTCATTACAGCTTGTTAATAAGCACATTACAAGAGTCACAAACTAAAAAAAATTACTCACTATCACTTTCACTGCTCAACTCACGATTAACTTCTACTATTAATTCTTGTACACGATTCGCTCTGTACCGCTTTTCAATGTCCAGTACATGCCGCACTGAATTTCTCCATGCTTCGATACTTGTTATTTCAGCTTCGTGTCTAATTTTTAGCAGCATTTCATTGCTAAATTTTCCACCGGTGTTCCCTCGTCGAATTCTTTGTTTCAACTGCCTCCATATCATTTCAATGGGGTTGAATGCAATGATATGGGGGTAATCGTAGAATGGTGTGTCCACATTCAGAAGCGAGAATGTCAATTTTAAATTTCTTCGAAAATTTTTTTTGTGTAGTCCTCTTCGAAATATTAATCTTCTTTTCTTGAAAACTCTTGAATGGTTGCCTTATTAGTTGTTGTATTTGGAATTTTATCCAGTTGCTCCGAATGGTAACTAGCGTTGTCCATTATTATGACGTTGTTTGGTGGCAATTTGGGCAATGAAATGTTTTTGAACCAATTTTCAAACACTTCCGCATTCATATCAGAATGATAATCGGCGCTTGCTTCTTTTAAGTTTTTACATCCAATTACAGGGCTCCAGGAACGAAACCATTTTCATCTCCTGCGTGTAGAATCATTATTCTTTTTCCTTTTGACGCTGGAATATTGACTTGGTACGCTTATATGCTGTAAAACTTTAAAATATAAGTAAACACATATGCTTTCAATACCGTTTATAGCAGGAGTATGTAGAATAAATCCGATTTCTTCTTATTTCCAAAAAAATATACATGTAGAAACAACGTTTATAACCCTCCGGATTAAAAGAAGATGTTAACCTGTGAAGAAACGGGGCAGAGGACGATTGCACACCGCGATCAAAAATTAGAATGTATGGGCTGCCGCATTGAAATTGGAATGTTTACCATTCATGGTTATAAAAATAGATACTACTCATTAGGAAAGAATACGATTTGGTCATACATTAGAAGATATTAGATGAGAAATATTTTTAGGTCAAATAATAATGCCAAATAATGCTCATTGATTTATGTGTACGGAAAAAAATTCTAAAAAAGCCTAAACATAATTTTTGGATACGGTCTACTCCGCTGCAAAACAGTGGAACGTGCCGAACGCGTCTGTTATTTACGACAGCTTCAGGTCATACTTGTAGACCATTGTGAGCGGTAATCGGCTGTTCGTATAATGAGTCTCATAGATCGTTGCTTGATACTGTAATAACATAATAACGTTTACTTAGTGCTAGAAACAATACAGTTTATACACACGTCAAGATAAAAAATTGAATATTTAACATATACACATATACTACAAGTAAATATTAAGAGATATCTAAACAATTAAGATAAATCTTGTACTACAGAAGAAACTATTCTTTGTTGTTCAGAGTTTTGGATAAGAGAAATGCTTTCAACCCTTTTTAAATGACAATCTATTCAAAAAGCGTATACATGAGGGAAGACAATTAAAATATTGGATACCAACTTTTTTGCATTTATCTACACTATGCTGCCCATATTTAGCTAGTTCTTGTTTTGTAAGACACAATATTACCAACACAAAAAGTGCATACAATGTTAGAATTTTTGATTTAATAAAAAGTGATAGAGCGGAGTTAGCGAAAGAAACTCCCGCGATGGCTCTTGTGTTTTTTTTTGCATTAAAAGTAAAGGATGGTAGGCAGCGGCATTTCACCAGATCGTTATTCTATAAGACATACATGAGTGAAAAGTGGAGAAATAAGTGAGTTTTGCATTATCACTGCCCAATAAAGTAAATATTTCTCTAATGGCGAAAACTTGAGAGGCCAGTTTTCCACAAAGGTAGTCAATGTGAGTAATAAACGTAAGAGTCTCATCAAAATAGATCCCTAAAAATTTATCGTTTGCACTAAATCATAGTGTAGCTGTCATGGTCGTGTTGTCGGCGTGTGTTAAAAAGTTTTCATTTGAACGAAGTTTAGATGCAAAATCAGAGTCATCAGCAAATAATATAGGTTTTAGATTAAGTCCTTCAACATGGCTCGGCAAGTCATTGATATAAATCAGAAATAGAAGTGGACCGAGGACAGCACCCTGCGGTATCCGTCTAATAATCGTTTGCTGTCAAGTACCTGTTGCGTTCTGTTTTTAAAATACGATTCAAACAAATTTAAACTGGTACCTCGAATACCATAAAAGGATAATTTATCGAGAAGTATGTCATGTGAAATGCAGTCAAAAGCGGGGGATAGATCTGTGAAAATGCCAAGAACACTTAATTTTTCATTAAAAGCACCGCGTATGAGGTGAACTGTACTGTGACATACCTTCGCAAAAAGGATTATTTGAAGTGTCCTCTTGCGCCTCATTTTATCCCTCGTCCTCTTGTCCACTTGCATACTTATGATTAGCCGGGAGACTATAGCAGACCTCACCAGATAGACGATGGTTACAATAATTAACACCGCCGAAGGAACCACTAATCCATGGATGAAGGCATTCCTGTCCAGGAACCTGAAATGAATAAGTGAAATCTCATTATTCGTCGTTGATATATACATAGCTGAATAGCGATCAAAAGATCGTTATTTGTTCCCCAAACAAAAGAAAGAGAAGATAAGACTATAAATTTTAAAGTGTATTTGAATGTTTCGTTCTCGTTATCCTGTCAACTTTTTATAACAAGTTCCGTCGTTTCAAAACCAGTACGGACTCCCCAATTAAACAATACACGGTCTCATTATTTTTCCCGTTTCCCAGCGCAGCGGGAGTCGGGATCGAAACAAAACCGAGTGGTTTGCTTTATTCGGTTAACAGGGATGGAAATTGCCTGCTTTTGTCGCGTATCATTTGTGTCGTCTACTCGGAAAGTTCGTTTTAATGAATTGAAAACCGAGGGCGTTGTTTAGGGGATGCTGAAAGCGTTAGATGATGTCTGAACGCTGAATTGATGTTTGAATTAGCTTCGGAGAATTGATCTGATAGTATTAATTTTGCTTTCACGACACGTCGCTTTGAGCCAGTCAAGGTAGGTATTATAAGTAGGCTGGGCTAAAAATGGAATAATCATTTTATAGGTCTGTAATAGGGTCGTCCCGCGCATTAAAATTGATAGTTTTAACCTATGCCTTTTATCATCTATTTTGCTTTCAGATTAATTCAACTCGTAACAAACGGCGGTAGAAAAATTACCTTGTTTCAAACATTTTCTTAAATCCGCCAACAACTACGCAAAAGGTTCCTAATTTCCGTCATGCGCACTGTTACAGCTCCCTAGGTAACTAGGTGCTCACTGTTGTCAGTTTTATAAATAGCCAGGGAAATACAAATAATGCAATGGGAGTGAGAGAGAGGAGTGAAGGTATAAGTATAACCGTCAACGTCAACATTATAATGTAAACATAGGAATAACCGGTAACTGTTCATCAGCAGCAGTATTCTTATAACACGGAACAAAACACTTCTTAACGTAAGCCATTCTAATATTAAAAAAACAACAGATTACTCAAATACTTCGACAACATCTTGCTCCATCACTTAATCTGACAAATACCAAACTCGAAAGTTTGATCAAACTATGAGAGCCAATGTAAACAAGACACATGCAGCACGTGCGAACGTGCGATGTTGTCAGCGGCACGACGGCCAGAGATCCTCCGGACAGTTTCAAAATTTATCATATCGTTCGTTGTCATACGAAAGTATACAAACTAAACATTATCAAGCTTCAAGCGTCCTTTAATTCTTCATAATAAAAATATTAGTTCTAAAGTAGGTTCGATGGTTAAAGTGCTTTCGTATTTCAGCAAAAGGCCAGTGAATGCGCTTATTATATTGAACTGTTCATTATAGAATAAACTGACTGAAGCATGATTAAAGTTATTTTCACAAATACGCCTTGAGTTGATCTAGGTATCAATGTCACAATGCCAGTATACGAGAACATTCCTCACGGTATCGCGAAAATTTGCCACATTGGCAACGCGACGCAGCTCAAAAAAATGCAAACAAATATTACTTGCAATGCCGCTAGAGCACTGGCTATTATTGGTGTTTCTCGCTTTCGTCAGCATGCGAACCTTTTACGTCATCTCCGTGGCGGAATATCGAGGCATTTCAAACTGATATTGAAAAATCCATACTTTCACACTTTTCTCGGCAAAGTAGAACCAGAAAAAAATCGCAAAAAAATGTCTTTGTGCTTCAATTTTTATGTACGTTTTAATTGTAAAATAAAAAAAAATTGTGGGACGACCCCATTAGGTCTTTAACAATATTCCTCCGATATTCATCTTCTATCTTTATTACGCGCTGTACAGATTTTTTTAAGCATCCGCTGTTATATACTAAAGCGAATGTTTCTTGAACCATTATCAATGTTTCATTGCTAAATTTTCATCCAGTGTTTCTTCTCCTTAATTTTTCCTTGTATTGGCCCCATATAATCAATATCAAATCGTACTCAGCCACAATCTGATCGAATTTGTATTTTTTCGTGCGTTTTTGTGCGAACAACTTCCAATAATTCCTTCTTCAAAATACAACTGTTCTTTAATTAGGAGCTCTTTAATTTCGCTTTTATTATTTATTTATTATTAAATACCAATTATTTTTACCGTAAAAAGACTAGAACTAAGCAGACGTTACATTGGAATGTACAAATCGTGAAAATGCCGAAGAATTATACTTTACATTAGGCAGCGACTTTTTGAATCACCCTGGTATTCACTAATCGCTCATATAGTATGAACACCGTCTCTTTGAATTAAAACCCAAATCGGGCCTCCCGTTAAAATAA